>FR990067.1:21859178-22441678 GCA_905404285.2 Erannis defoliaria | reverse complement strand
CATCCATCCATCCATCCATCCATCCATCCATCCATCCATCCATCCATCCATCCATCCATCCATCCATCCATCCATCCATCCATCCATCCATCCATCCATCCATCCATCCATCCATCCATCCATCCATCCATCCATCCATCCATCCATCCATCCATCCATCCATCCATCCATCCATCCATCCATCCATCCATCCATCCATCCATCCATCCATCCATCCATCCATCCATCCATCCATCCATCCATCCATCCATCCATCCATCCATCCATCCATCCATCCATCCATCCATCCATCCATCCATCCATCCATCCATCCATCCATCCATCCATCCATCCATCCATCCATCCATCCATCCATCCATCCATCCATCCATCCATCCATCCATCCATCCATCCATCCATCCATCCATCCATCCATCCATCCATCCATCCATCCATCCATCCATCCATCCATCCATCCATCCATCCATCCATCCATCCATCCATCCATCCATCCATCCATCCATCCATCCATCCATCCATCCATCCATCCATCCATCCATCCATCCATCCATCCATCCATCCATCCATCCATCCATCCATCCATCCATCCATCCATCCATCCATCCATCCATCCATCCATCCATCCATCCATCCATCCATCCATCCATCCATCCATCCATCCATCCATCCATCCATCCATCCATCCATCCATCAAGTGAATAAACAAAACATTATACCGAAACAACGACTACAATACATTCGATTATAACTAAACTACCTACATATAATAATAAAATTTTATACAGAATTAATTAATTAAATAAAAGACTACTTACTAGGTCTATTACGTATTAGGTCTACAGCAGAAACTGTACAAAGGAGCGAAAATACCTAGCACCCTCCCCAACACCATTTTTCTAGTGCACACGCAGAAAGAAAAGGAGACCCTCATAAGCCAGGGATATGAAACAGGCACTGGGTCGCGACCCTTATCATTCATGAAGCTCAAGGACTAACGTACGAGTCGGTAATCGCCATCAAGACCAAGGCCAAAATGAAGCTGCACGAAAGCGTCCCGCACGTCGTTGCGATATCACGGCACACCGGGACCTTCATCTATTATGCCGACGACATCGAAGACGACGCCATCAGTCGATTCGTGCGACGAGCGTCGGCGTCACCGAAGACCATCAAAGAGTACAACCTCCAGATGGCCATAAAAGATCAGAACGTGGCGTGATGGAGGCCCTGGGCCGGGAGGAGGCGACGAAAAATAGACAATAGACAATAGACAATATTTTATTTGTAGAAAAAACACATTTTGTACACAAGACAAGACAATATAAACTCATAACAAATTTAAACAGTACAAAATAGTTTTTCGCCACAAACCGGTTCCAACTCAGCATAATGCTGGCTGCGAACAGCCAGCGCTGGTCTTCCGTTGGAACCATTGGTGACGTCCCCCACGCATACCACACGGCAGGGTACGCTTAAACAAATAAGTAATCAGACGATATTAAAGTGACCACTGATAGAGTCAAGCAAAGACTGGTTCTACTGGTGATTGCTTTAATTGACAAAAGGAAAGAAAAGTAGAGTAAAACAGTATAGTATAATTAATAAAGTAAGCAATCGTACTGTTGTAGGTATTGCGTGTATACCCGGAGCACTCACGCTCACTAAAAAGCTTCTTCTTGCGGCGGCGTCGTGTGTCGGGTCACCCTCTTCCCTCCAATATGGTTGAGGGAAGCGATGGCTGGCACATGCGTCAACTCGTGAACGGGTGCTGCTTGCAGGAGCTGGACTGCTCGGAGTATACTCGCAATTCTAGCAATAATTAGTAATACTTAGTTAGGTTCTTTTGGTATATTATTTTTGTTAAGCCTTCAGCTTTTCAAATTATTAAGTGTAAAATTTAGTTTTAAAAAAAATTTATTCAAGTTGACAAAAGGCACGGACCCGCAGTCCGTGGAGCTAATTAATAATTTAAAAAACAAATGCATCGTAATAAGATCAATTTTAAACTGTTACAAAATGGCGTCTCAAGCGTTTTAAACTTCATATGTACGACCAATGATTGCGTTACGTCTTATGTAGTGACAATACGATTGATGCGTTTGGATGTGTGAAACTGGCGACAGCGGTTTTCCATACAATTGCTTTACAACATCGTTTTGACACCCGTTCTAACCTAATTTGCCAGCATCGTGAATGCCCACTAGTCCTGTGTCGGTCGTGATTGATCGAATCGCGCTTTCTACGTGACAGACCCGGTCGTCAATCGTTAAAGACCCGGGTCGTGATTGATCGACGCGCGCGCGGCCTAAGATCCGCGGTACTTGCCATTCATAACGATCTTCCAATCTGCGATCGACCGCGAGACCGAGACCGAATGAATGACTAGCGATTGATGCAACACCAACCGGTTTCGTCTCGGTTTTCTTCGATCAATCTCGGTGAAATTGTGTACCTAGCTAAATTCAACTCGATATTAATAGCCTTAAGCCTTATTTTTATTTGTAGGTTCTCGAGACCGATGAACGACGTTTTGATCGAATCTTTTTGCTCGGTCACTTGGCTCGTCGGTTACGAAAGATCGAGATCTCCGAAAATGACCTACCGACACAGGACTAATGCTAAAATAAAGATGCTGCCAAATGGACGACGTCCAAGTGGATTAATCCAAATGAATGCCTTCCATTTTTGTAGCCCACTGACGATCGATCCATAGAAGACATCCACAGTTACGACGTAACTATTATTGAATATGTGTCTGTAAAGATAACCGACTTCAAAAAAAGAGGATCAGTATTCAATGTATAGCGTTTTTCTCATTCACGATCACTCCAAACAGATTTTGGAATGCTGCCATTTGGAAGGTTGGACGTGTCGTCAGTGGCGGCCTTTACAATACAATACAATACAATACAACTTTATTGCACACCAGAAATATAGAACAACTTACAACTAATCAGGGTACATTAGGTATTTGGCAGGGTAAACGGCGGCCTTATCACCTTAAGCGATTTCATATAACCACTATTAATAATTATAATTATTATTTACCGGGCGACTCAAATGGTGAAAACGAGCCAGGACCCAGAAGTTAATGTCCTAAGTGACTCACGATCTTCACTCGATCTGCTAAGAAATCCCAAAACGAGCCACCCCCTGGTAAAAAGTATTAAGGAAAACATTGGAACGATAACCGCAGAAGGGAGATCTCTTCGTCTTTTCTGGTTGAGAGCGCATGTGGGCACCGCTGGTAATGAGAGAGCTGATGAACTCGCAAAATCGGCGGCACTCACCGGCTCCCCCAGTGACTACGAAGGGATCCCCCTGTCCTACGTCAAAAGGAAAATCCGAGAGGAATCAGTCCGGAAGTGGCAGGACCGGTATGTAGCTATGGGTAACTCAACAGATATTCGTGAGCTGCGGTTCAGATCACGGTTCATTCAAATGAGCTGAATTCTTGAACCGACTCACAGATCAGCTCATTCCGCTCTAAATACTTCGTTATGCCTCAGAAGATTCATTCAATCTGTGGCGAACCGACTCCAGTGGTTTACATTGGCGCGGGCGGTGCATACTCGGCATCGCGTCGCGCTCACTTCGTCGCTCGGCTAAAATCGGTTCAACCGCTCTTCTGTTGCTGCGTTCCGTAATGCGCTAAAAGTGATAATATCGTGAATCCGACCAGCTGAGCCGCGAGCTGCGTGTGAACCGCGCTTTGGATTGAGCTGTGACTCGGCGAGTCAAACTTCTCTAGTGATCTGTATATTTGAACCGGTTCAGAGGTGAGTTACACACGTCTACCGGTATGAAACATCGGATAAAGGAAGAGTCACACAGACGTTCCCTGATATCGCAAACGCATATCGGGTGACGCGAGCCACGAAATTGACTCCTTTCCAGGTACAAGCCTTGACGGGACACGGAGGAATAGCAGAATACCTGTACAGGTTCAAGCTCAAGAGCAGTCCTGGCTGCGGGTGCGACCCTGATGTGCCCGAGACGGTCTGGCACGTGCTCATCGATTGCCCTAGATTCATGGCCGCACGACAGGACCTCGAAACACAGATAGATAGAAAGTTAGTGGTCTCGGATCTTCCCAACATCTTAGCAGATCCAGATAGCAGGCCACACTTCTTGTCTTTCGTAGAGAGGTCTTTCCGCATAGCAGCCAAGAGAAATTCCACCCTCCATGCACTACCCTCCCCTCTAGTAACACACACACAGTCCACTGAAGCCCCACAGAGAACGATCCCCAGCCGAGAAACTTCCTCAAAAAGCGTATCCATTAACCAGCTTTTGGAAAACGCAGAAAAAGGAGTGCCAGGAATTCGAATTCGCGGTGTGGCTCTCTTCATGGACAGCAACAGAGAAAGATTCGGAATAAGCTTTTGCCTTGCTCGGATCCAGAAACGCGTACGTTTGTCGCCGGGACTGGCATGTCTGCTTAACGGAAGCACCGCCAAAGTGACCATGAAGCGGAAATCGTACGACGCTATGCCAGTGTGTGAGGTAGACGGGCACCGATTCCGACTAGTGCGATCGAAAAACAAAACGATCGCACTATTTGAGTGGGATGCACAGACACCTTTTGCGCAAGCCAGCTCGTTGCTCGAGTATCTGAGCAGGAAAACAGACAGCACGCCCCGAGTGATAAGCGTGGATGCGATGATGGTTGAATACTCGAAAGCGGAAGTCGGAGACCGGCTGGGTTGCACCAATGCCTCTGAACACCATGAGGTTGTCGTGTATGAAGACAGGAGAAAATTTAAGTTTCCTAAAAGCTCCAACACACGACCCCACAAGTGCAACAGATAGCTGGGGACACCCCATTCCGAGTGCAAACATTCAATCTGGTTCAGAAAGAGCACAACAAAAAGCAGCCGCCGAAAACGCCGCAGGCCATCCAAGTGGCAGCCGGGAAGGGGCAGGCCACATAGCGGCTTTTGCAACGGCGTTTAGTGCTGCGGCGCAGAGCTTGTTCCGAATCACGCACAAGTCACCACCTCCTCCAACAGCAGTGTCCCCGAGAGCAGCTTCACAAGCTCAGGCAGTCCGGACGAGAGCCGACATGGGACAGGTCGACCCGCCCCGCTACATCTCGGCCAAGGAGCCACAGGGCCACGCGAGAAACGCCTTTCTTGAATTTCTAGCCACATTGAGAGCGACAAGACAAGTCAATCTTAGGAACTGCCAAAACATCCTGCAGTCCTTCAGGCTAGGAAGCGAAAGTCTTCTAAAAGAGGGACTCGAGGAGGCCGAAGCAGCCATATACAGGGTTATAAGGAAAGGGTATGCTAAGCCGAAAACCCGTTAAAGTACTCATCATTCTGAACAACTTTTGTTCAGGCAGTTTTCCGGAAAACCTAATCGTTTTTGAGATACAGCCTTTCAAAGATCTCGTGAAAAAACTACGTGTTCAACCCTAGCATCAGCTGATCTAAAGGTCAATGGTCACGAAACTCCTCAAAATGTAGAAACAATGCAGTGCAGTAACCCAACTTTGCTGTCGGAGCAGAGTAGGTACATGTCGCCGCGCCGCGCCGCCGCTGTCTCAACGATGACTGTATTTATTTCGCACGAGTCACTTAAATACCCCAAGACCCCTTTGATTCCAGGACTCACATAAACTCAGACTAAAAAAAATCCAAGATCAGATATCAATCGATAAGATTGAACGAGAAAAAAATAATAAAAAAAAGAGAAATAAAAAAAAGCAAAAGTAACAAGAGAACTCATGAACATTTTGAAGAAATGATAGCTCAGTTGGTTATGCAATCCACTTCCACTTGAGCTTTCGGTGAACGAAAACACCGTGAGGAAACCATAGCATCATGATAGGATACTTTCTACTACTGCTCGCCTGACTCAAGTTACTAATCTGTCACCAAGCACCTAACAGTGTTTGAGCAGCCTCACTTTAGAGCCAGTTCCCATTCCAGACTAGGCTTGCTACAAACTTCCGTTACTGTGTCGCTTACCTACTATCAGGCGATCCGATGTTCAAATGCCTAATCTGCCAGTCTGGCATAATAAAAAATAGTAATTAGTTTTTTTGTCGTAAGTTGGGCAACTGTTTCGCACTGTACTGGGACACTGAGATGAGCAAACTTACATCTTTATTGTTATAAAACGCACACATATGGGCATACGCACGTGTGTGCAAAATCCCAATTAAAGAATAAAAGATGTACAGATAAGACAATGTTTGAGCTTTGCGCGTTGGAGTGATGCCATGACTTAGATAACATGTAAATGTAAATCTCGATTGCTTATTCTATCTATCAGAATCAGACAGTCTATCAGCTGACGTTAATGTAAGACGCGGTTGTTGTGGGTGTTTCATTAATCTAGGATGTATGCATAGATGGAGGCCACCGGGGGGTGGGGGGCTTTAGTGGGTATAATCCCACATAACCCGGCTGCACCCCAAAGCAGTCTGGTATCTTATGAAGATTTCCCCCTCGTAAAAAAATTAAAATTGGCCTTATGACACTAGGGCCATCCACTCCACTCTCAGGGAAGGAACGTTAGGTAATTACGTGGTTTAATACTTTGTGATTAATTTGTCACTTCTGTAATGTTTTTGATCACTACTTGGCGGTGCGCGTAAACACTTGTTTTAAAAAAGCCGCAAAAGAAAGCCGGTCTTTGGCGGGCGGGCGGCATTTTTTGGAAAGAAAGAGAGAAACTACCGGGAAAATCTACTCACCTGCTCATCAATTTGTATTTTGTTTAATTAGATTATTTAGGAATGCAGTCTGTTGCTGGCTACCGATTCGTGCGTATATCGACAGCTTTTGTTAACGGGTTTTTTTGCGATTACTTTTGTTATTTGTTAATTTCTTTTGTTACTTGTTAATTTATTTCGTTACTTTGTTTTGTTGTGTTTGTGATAGTTTTAGTTAAAAATGGTAGAATACTCCAACGCGGAGTATTACAATATGATGCTTTGCGTAGGAAAATGTGACGGTGTGCTGACAGCAGCACGGGTACTGTACGGAGAACGTTTTCCCAATCGTGCGTTACCCTCTTACCACTGCTTTCGTAATTTAACCCATCGGTTATTTAGTACGGGCTCTGTTCGAGCGCCGCATTCGGAAGGAAGACCTGTACCATCCAGTCAAACACGTACAGCACTGGAGGACTGTGTGCTCGAATACTTCCAGGAAGACCCAAGACTCAAGCCCAAGAGAAGATAATCCGTGGCGATGGCCAGCACCCGTACCACGTACAGCCCACGCAGAAGCTTCTTCAGCGAGATTACGCCCCTCGGGAAGATTTTTGTCGTTGGTATCTGGAGCAGCTAAATGACGATGAACTCGGTTTCGAGAACAGAGTTTTGTGGACGGACGAGTCCACATTCACGAGAGGCGGGATAGCAAACATCCACAATGAACATTTCTGGGCTCATCACAATCCCCACGTGTCGAAAGAGAATAGTTTCCAGCAAAGGTGGGCCATCAACGTATGGGCGGGGATAGTTGGCTCTCGCCTTATTGGTCCGGTATTTCTACCGAGTAGGCTTAGTGCCGAAAACTACATAAGATTTTTAAGGACGGAACTAGAAGATTCGCTGGAAGAGTTTCCTCTATCCGAGTATTACAGACTGATCTTCCAGCACGACGGCGCACCAGCTCATTATGCTCGCGACTGCAGGGCATATCTGGATGAAAGATTCTCCACCTGGATCGGCCGCGGAGGACCGGTTCCCTGGCCACCTCGCTCTCCGGACCTCACTCCACTGGACTTTTTTTTATGGGGCCACGTGAAGTGCATGGTGTATGCGGATGAATGCAGCAGCGAGGACGACATGCGTGCACGAATTGTGTCCGCCTTTGAGAGCATACGGACTACTCCAGGGATGCTCTCAAAGGCAACAAAAGCAGTTCGTCGCCGCGCTGCCCTCTGCATCGAGATGCAAGGACGCCACTTCGAACCGTTCTTGTGAATGGACCAGGTAAGTAGTTTAGAGATTATTAAATCATTAAGCTTTAGGTACTTGTGGGTTTGGTCCCAAGTAGGCAATGGTGTGTGTTCAATTTTGTTTTCGGTCGCGGGACGCAGCGCGGGCGCTGGGGAGTTTCGGGGCGGGCGGGCGGCGCCCATCGCCCGTCTTGGGGATGTGTGCGTGTCGAACCGCGCGTGCTAGTGTGCGTGTACTGATAGACCGCGTGCTAGGGTTGTGCAATTTTAGAACAGATTTTTTTTTTTTAGTTTTGTATGAAAATCAAAATATGCTCTTTTCCTTTTGAAACTTTCAGGATATAATGGTTACAATGTATACATTCAAGGGTTTTTGGCTTAGCATACCCTTTCCTTATAACCCTGTATAATAACGTCACTTCCCAGGTCATCAGAGGAACCATGAAAGGACAATATATGGCAGCTTACAGCGCAGAAAGTGGTTTTGTGGCTCTGAACGAGACTGAGACGGGGCGAACAGGCAGACCGAAATACGCGATATCATCGAATGACCCAATTGTAGTCACCGCCAAGTGCACCAAGATAATGCTGGACGACAAGATCCTCGAGATGGCTAAGCCTATCGAAGGGAACTCAGATGTCGAGGCAAAATGGGAGAACTGGGTGGTACCAAAGATACAATGGGTCAACGGAGTTCCAGGATGTGGCAAGACAACATGGGTGATCAGACACTTCGATGTGGACCGGGACGCTATTATCACCACAACAACAGAGGCAGCAAAAGATCTGAGGGAAAAGCTATCGCACCGCATCGGAAACTTGGTGAAAACCAGGGTGCGGACCATGGCTTCTTCTCTTGTAAATGGTTTCGGAAGGGAGAGATTCAGTCGCCTTCTGGTAGACGAAGCTCTCATGAACCATTTTGGAGCCATAGTAATGGCCGTACGGTTGTCTGGTGCCAGCGAACTTGTCCTCATCGGAGACGTCAATCAGCTACCTTACATCGACAGAGAAAATCTCTTCGAAATGAGGTACCATCGCCCAAATTTGGTCACAAACATCAGCCAAGAGTTGCTTTGCACACATAGGAACCCAATGGACGTCGCGTATGCGCTGAGGGAAATATATTCCGGTATATATTCCTCGGCTACCCGTATTAGGTCTCTTGAGCAGAAAGGGTACAAAGGAGCGAAAATACCTAGCACCCTCCCCAACACCCTTTTTCTAGTGCACACGCAGGAAGAAAAGGAGACCCTCATAAGCCAGGGATATGGGACAGGCACTGGGTCGCGAACCCTTACCATTCATGAAGCTCAAGGACTAACGTACGAGTCGGTAATCGCCATCAAGACCAAGGCCAAAATGAAGCTGCACGAAAGCGTCCCGCACGCAGTTGTTGCGATATCACGGCACACCGGGACCTTCATTTATTACGCCGACGACATCGAAGACGATGCCATCAGTCGATTCGTGCGGCGAGCGTCAGCTGCATCACCGAAGACCATCAAGGAGTACAACCTCCAAATGGCCATAAAAGATCGGAACGTGGCGGTGATGGAGGCTCTAGGCCGGGAGGAGGCGACGAATCAGACGATATTAAAGTGACCACTGATAGAGTCAAGCAAAGATTGGATCTACTGGTGATTGCTTTAATTGACAAGAGGAAAAAAAAAAAAACTAGAGTAAAACAGTATAGTATAATTAATAAAGTAAGTAATCGTACTGTTGTAGGCATTGCGTGTATACCCGGAGCACTCACGCTCACTAAAAAGCTTCTTCTTGCGGCGGCGTCGTGTGTCGGGTCGCCCTCTTCCCTCCAATATGGTTGAGGAGAGCGATGGCTGGCACATGCGTCAACTCGTGAACGGGTGCTGCTTGCGGGAGCTGGACTGCTCGGAGTATACACGCAATTCTAGCAATAATTAGTAATACTTAGTTAGGTTCCTTTGGTATATTCTTTTTGTAAAGCCTTCAGCTTTTAAGTTATTAAGTGTAAAATTTAGTTAATAAAAAAATGTAAAAGTTTACAAAAGGCACGGACCCACAGTCCGTGGAGCTAATAAATAATTAAAAAAAAAAAAAAAAAAAAAAAAAAATATAATTATAATTTCACTTGAACAAACAACGTTTCGTATAATAATCGCTTTGCATATTATTAATTTACTTTTTGTATCAAATAACATTTGTTTGTTATAACAACGGTTGCGCTACTTTTTTGAAGTGTTTCGAAATACTTGCCATTATTTAAGTGATTTTTGGAGTCTATTCTCTCGGATCCTATATGCCTACCAGAAGGAAAAGTTAACGTTGTTCGATCGATCGCACCGATTGGAAAAAACGTTCACATAGTCCACAGTCTAATCGATCGAGCCACGCGGTCGAGCCACAGGGCCACGGCCGAGGGCCGATGGTCTGTGCACCCATGGAGGATAGTGCAACCGCAACTGTCGCGTCGCGGCCACATTGTGGCGATCGCACGTCATGGACATTGTACACAAGGTGAGCCTAGGCGCATGTGTACTCGCGCATGAGTTCGATATAATTATTGTTGTTTGACTTTAGTATAGTATAGTTTAGTTTAGTATGTATACGAGTCACGAGACGACGAGAGACGCTCGGGAGTCGGGAGAATCCTTTGGAGGCAGCCTACAAACAACCGATCTAAATATAGGTGTAGGTGCGGGATAAACAATGCGATTCGCATGCCTTCTTGCTCTCACTAAGTTTAAGTATTAAGTTTAATTTTAGAGGAACTTCTTCCGGCTCCCAAAAATTATAGTGAGTTCCTGATAAATTTGGATATCGACATCGTGAACGGAACGGTCGCATCGTACGCTATCGCGCGCTAAACATGCCAGTATAGGAGCTGCCATGCCAGGGTGCGGTCGGCACTCCACGCCGCCTCGGGCGGCAGTCCAGCGCGGGCGGCAGGAGGACGTGTGGGCGGCACTGGCACTCGTGTGGCACAAAAATGTGTTAATCGATACATTTTGACAAGCCGGGTCAATTGATCCAAGTCAAATACGACCCGGGTCTTTTTCTTTCGACTCGTTCAACCGATCGATTGGTTCTGCGAGCTCCGTAACCGTATGGACCTTTAGGCACAGAAGAAATAATAGTACTTTTTAGGGCAAAACTGGCTCGTTATTACAGAGTACAACTAAACTCACGAACTTCGTACCTGTTTCTCATACAATTATAAACAAACATCAGTCTTTCAACTTTATGAATCAACTTTTTTTGTAACAATTTGTCGGCTGTTTTTATAATTTTATTTTATTTGGACAACCAACAGCCTTCATACGGAGAAGGTAATAACTTATATTTATAATAACAATAGATATGTTATCTCCCTTTTATAAATAACCAAACGGGACAGAAGATGCGCCAGCACGGGATGGATAGATCGTTTGTTTTCCCGCGGTCGTAGGTCGCGCGCAAGCACAGAATAAACAATAGTACTAAGCGCAAGGTCGCGATTCGCCTCTCGGCCAGCGTTGCCAATGCCCGTTTTCTCAATTCCCCGAAAATTTTGCCGAAATTCTCCAATTAGGGGAGAAAAAGAAATTACATTCCCCACAAACTCCATTTTCAAGTAATTTTTAGTGCTATTTCTTCAGGCTTTTATGCCATAAGTTTAAATTTTTAAAAAATATGTTGGTGTGAATTTGACAATACCATTAAATATAATAGAATATGTCTTATTATAATATCTTATTTGCTGATTCTATACAAAAAGTTCAGACTTTGGCCACAATGTATGGAACACCTGATTTTTTTCGCAAATTTCAATGTTGGCCACATAGAAAAAAATTGTTCATAATTATGAGTACATACATCCCCTTCAGTTGTTGAAATTTTTTGTTACATATTTTATATTATATCATCTAATTTATATTATTTCCTGTTTAAAAAAAATGGGGAAAAATGGTAGAACATATCAATTTGGGGAAAAGATTACTTGAATTGAATATGGGGAAATTTTAGAAACTGGATCTAGCAACCCTGCAGTCGGTCAGTGACATGGCAGCACTGTCATCAGTGTGGTCGCGGCGCTTGGACGTGGCGGCCGTGATTGTGCGTGTGTGCGCCAGAGCTATGCGCAGCGAGGAGCCGAGCGAGAGCAGAGGAGACGCGGGCGCGGCCGCTCTGGCGCCGCCGGCGCAGCTGGTCGCGGCGGCGGCGGTGGGCGGCGCGCCGCACATCGCGCAGGTGAACGTGTCGCGCAACTCGCGCATGCACATCGGGCCGCAGTTCGTCTCCGTCACGCAGAACGTGCACCGCGACCGAGTGGTCAAAGGTGAGATCCCGCGCTCGTACGACACGTGCGGACCGCTCCGGAGCAACCTCAGTCGGGAGTCGGGTACCCGACGCATCCGGCACCCGCACTCGTGACAATCACGACACCAATGATATTGGAGAAGGGAGCGGCTCGGCCGGGGCCACCCTGTAAACACTGCACTACGCGGCACGCATGACTTCATTTTCCTCGTTCGATTCGCAAACATCGCGAGTCTCGAGTGACTCGCACGGAGGGTCGCGGGGCGCGGGCGGGGGCGGGGGCGGGGTGCCTGCAGCCTGTCTACTCGGATATCTAAGTAGGTACATACACCGCTTCTAGTCGAACATGACTAAGTACACGATAATATTATCTTTGAAGTTGAGTGGAGCAGTATTTAATACTTACACAAAGTCGAGAGCCACGGCACGCTAACGAGCTATGCGATGCGATGCGACATCACTACGACCGATTAGATATTGACAAATGACAATAGACGCCTCAATAGAATGCGTCCAGTGCGCGGGCCCCGGGCGCACCGCTGCGCCGTGCGTCGGCGGGCGGGCACCGACTTCCGAGCTCTTCTTGATAGAAGAGTCAAAGATATGTTTACTATTTTGTTTTGTTACTGACTATCCCTGACCTATTGTATACTGGAATAGGTATGTTGTATAGTTTCAAGTTATTGAAGAATACACTGCATGGTGCCGGTGCGATGCTGCCGCAACATGTGCAACTATTTTGGTGGCTGATATGTCAATCTAAAGATACCTAATTGATTTATTTATCATATAACATATCAAAAAAAAACCATGAAAGAAAAACACGAAATAAATTATTTTATTTGTTTTTGACTAACTTAATCACGTTGAAGAATACATATCTATACCTACCTATGTATATCCTCAAGTATGTTGCTCGTGTTGCGGCGCACCGTGTAGTGCACCAGCACCGTGTAGTGTAGTGTATTGATTCTTCAATAACTTTGAACCTATCTACAACATATTGATATACGGTTATTATTAAACGAGCAATGAATTGCGCAACAATATAAATAAACAAAAAAGTTCCATATTCATACATTTTATTTATATCACATCACACACATCAACAGCCGGCAGTCGTCCACTGCTGGACGAAGGCCTCTCCCTTCTTTATTTATATAATTACATAAAAACCGTTTTGTTAATAATTTAATCCATTTTCTGTTGATTGACATGACACCACGATCATCAAAATCGGAGCTTTCAGGTTTTAGTATATATTTATTGAACAAGGGGTGCAACTGCCAACCCTGTTCCTAAGTGACGAATGTTGTGTATCCTTGGTTCAAATCGCTTATTTTGGCCCCTACTATCACTGTGCAAAGCGGCTTGCTTCCATCAAAAAATGCAGCTTGCGGGACAAAAATGTCTCTAACACCTATGACTGTAAAGTTTACGCACGGCGCTTTACAACAGAGCGTGCGGTAAAGTAGGTACTCTCAGCTAAGTACCTATTTATACGCTTCGTTGTATGGTGCGTAATGTTTATCTTTCGACCGATGTATATACAGGCTTCGTCAATGCACTTTTTGAGCAAATGTATTGTAAAAAAACAAGCTTCTAAATCAACGCAATCAAGGTTATATTCAGACGAAGTACATATCTAATAATGTCCGAAGCATTCCTGGATACTCTTCACATCTCTGGAATCCCCGGTATGGTATCTACGTTGATAGAATTGAAAGGATTCAAATTAAATTTATCAAAATATATCTTTGTTTTCGGCTAAAAAACCCAAAAAGGTCTCCAAAATACCATGAATATAATTTCATCACACTTGCTCGTAAAGTGGATCTTATTGCATCGGTTTTAGGCTTATAATCCAAGCTATTACGCACGCGTGCTTTTTACTTTACATTACGGCACATGGTGCTATAATAGGTATAACCCGGTAAAGTCAAGTACGGTCGGTTTGTACGTGACTGCAATTAACTATTAAAAACAACAACAAAACGCTCTACTTTACTAGTTGATATTAGAATTTTGTCGTTGAAAAACTCGTCATGGGTGTAATAGCATTTCGCTTCTAGAATAATTTTTATTTGTTTATTGAAACGGTCGTCGTATTCTATTTTTTTGAGAGAGTTAGGCAGTTGATTGAAGATTTTTACGGCCATTGAGTTTGGACTAGAACTGTGTATTGCAAGATTTGACTTTGGTTCAATGAGGTCATATCTGTATTGGGATCTCGAGTTAGGCTGTCGATCAATAACTTTTTTTTTTAAATCGGGTACTTTCTTACGAATTTGCACATTTCAAATATATATATATCTTATAGACACTAATGATAAAAAAATTAATTTAATAAAATAAGGCTTATGGAAGTTAAGTATGGCAACATCAGGAGCTTTCAGGTTGGCTAGAATACGAATGCATTTTTTCTGAGCGGAAAATAGGTCGGGTGCATTTACACTGTTTCCCCATAGTACGATTCCGTATCTTAGCCAAGAGAAGGCGTATGCGTAGTAAGCCGTTATAGCTGTATTTAAGTCGGTAGCACGTTTTAGTTCTGTTAGCGCATAAGAAAAACTAGCTAATATTGATTTAAATTTTTGAACATGGTTTTTCCAGTTTATGATTGAGTCAAGTTCTAGGCCTAATAGTGTAGCCGAGTTAGCACATTCTAATTTGTTATTATTGTACACACAATGTATGTCACGAGGATATGTATGGAGGAGGTTATGTTAAGAGGACATTTTAGTTTTATAATTTTTTTGAGATTTTAGTTTTTTTTTTTATTTTAGGTTTTTGTTTTTTTTTCTAATTTGTTATTATTGTACACAAAATTTATGTCTAAAGGAGATTTTTCGTAGGGCCTAAATTGTATAATTTTTGTTTTTGCAAAGTTCAAGTCAATTATGGTCCTTCATCCAATTTGTAATATTATTAAAAATGTCAGTAAGATTATTATTTCAATTTATATTATTTTCACAAGATGTCAATATTGAAATATCGTCTGCAAAGAGAACGCAGGAGTCATTTATGTAAATAAGGAATAGGATACACCTGACGACACTTCCTTGGGGGATTGAGTTGTTCATATCCATGGGAGTTGATCTTATTACACTTATTGTTTTGGTATCATAGTCAAAGCTTTCGATTTCAACATACTGTTCACGATTTGTGAGATATGATTTGAACCATTCGTGTGTTTTTCCACGTATTCCAAAAAAAAAGTTCTTAGCTGTCTGTTTTGTTTTGTTTGTGTGTGTTTTGTATTATTTAAAATATTACAAATGTCAATATTGTCAATACCAAACCCTTAAAAATTACCTAATAACTAATCAAATAACCCGCCCCTGACCGTTCCCGGTGCACAGGTGCCCATCACACTCGCCGCGTTCCCACGTTGAATGGCAATGGCCATCCTCTGCACCAGGAACGAACCGGAGCGGGAGTCACCTGTCTTAATTATGAGCCATTTCCCTGATAAGCTCCTTAGCTTCAATGCCCCAACAACCCAGGGTCATATACATAATATGTATATTATAAGTTATAAGCTCCCCGTACCCACTGATGCGCCTTCATTGAAAAGATCCCTAGGAATATTTGCACACTACTCGAAATGAATAAAGACTTTTACAGAGATAGTTCATCCACTAATAGCTGTATCTGAATTTCCTATGATTATTATTCATCATACAGGCCATGACATGTTTCCAATCTCTAAAGTCAGATATAGCAAAAGCAGTTGTTTGCAGTCCTTACGTCAGTTCTAGAAGATATCACATTTACAGTCGAAACAGATGCTTCAGATCATGCTCTGGCTGCTACACTATCACAAAATGGAAGACCTGTGGCATTCTTCTCACGGACATTGAATGATCCGGAACGCCGACATCCTACCATAGAAAAAGAAGCTGCTGCAATCGTAGAGGCTCTACGAAAATGGCGTAATTTTTTGCTAGGCAGACATTTCATTCTCATTACTGACCAGCAATCAGTTTCATTCATGCTTAGCCAGAAACATACAAGCAAAATCAAAAACGAGATAATCGAAAGATGGCGTTTGGAACTGTCTTGCTACAAATACGATGTTGTATACAGGCCTGGTAGAGAAAATACAGTAGCAGATGCTCTTTATCGCGTATGTGCGCACCTAAACCCTCAAAGACTGCTCGAATTGCATAATGCACTTGGTCATCCAGGGATTGTAAAAATGACTCATTGGATTCGAATGAAAAATCTTCCATACTCAACTAATGATATAAAACTGATGACTGATAATTGTAGGATATGTGCAGAAGTCAAGCCTCGCTATGCAAAAACAAAAGGCAATTTAATCAAGGCTATAGCGCCTTTTGAACGTTTGAACATAGATTTCAAAGGGCCTCTACCAACGAATACGCAAAATAAATATATTTTGACTATTATCGATGAATATTCAAGATTTTCATTTGCATTTCCTTGTAAGGACATGACTACAAATACAGTCATAAAATGTTTAAAAGAAATTTTCACGATGTTTGGCTCTCCGGCCACAATTTATTCATTCAGATAGAGGTACATCATTCCTGTCAAATGAGCTCAGATTTTTTTAGTTCCTTTGGGCATAGCATGCAGCAGAACGACGCCATATAATCCACAATGTAATGGTCAAGTCGAGCGACTAAACGGGACGCTGTGGAAGACAATACAACTTTTCTTACTTGCAAAAGACATGGTAGTTACCCAATGGGAGCAAGTTCTACCTTTAGCACTACATTCCATTCGTTCTCTATTGTGCACGAGCACTAATGCGCCACCACATGAACGGATGTTCAATCATCCCCGACGCTCTCCGACTGGATAATCTGTGTCTTCCTGGCATTTGTCACCAGGACCAGTATTATCAAAAAAGCATGTGCTGAGTTCCAAGTTTGACCCCCTAGTGGAAGAAGCGGAACTAATAGAGGCAAATCCGCTCTACTCTCACAGAAGGCTTAGTAACGGGACAGAACCAACTGTATCTAATCGGCATTTGGCACCTTTGCCAAATGAAAGTGAAGATAACTTTGAAGATGCCATCGACGAGCCTATCAATGACGGTCAGGTTACTGAGCCAGCCGAACCTGCAACTACACCTGCACCGCAAGAAGTTACGGCACCACGCCGTTCCTCGCGTGAAAGACGTGCCCCCGTATATCTCAGTGATTACGTCTGTGATTACGACGCCACTTAATCTAAAAGGAGGGGTGAATGTAGTGTAACTCCTTGCTTAAAGATTAGGTCTCCTTTGCTATTATAACAGTATATTTGTTTACATGACAGATAGAATCATCATCAAGCTGAATAAAGCCAATGTTTTGGTTATGTAATTATTTTATTATGTAACAATGCATTTAGTAAATCTGTTAAAATATTAATGCAATTACAAACTTCATTTAAAAAATCATCACGTGCCCGTTCCCTGACATATATCGCGCGAGATATATTGCTACCTTACCGGGTCACCGGTGTGGTGAACGGCTAGCTCGAGGGGTAGTGGGTTCTGTGTGCGCTCTGCGGGCCTGCCTCTGGCGGGTGAGATGGGGTTAGACCTACCTATCCGAGATAACTAATTCTAACAAGGGCGCCACCAGCACGATAATGCTGGGAAATGAGACTAGGAGTTAGCGTCCAAATCTTATGTATTGTAAAATATTCTTCAATTTCTTATCATTGTACATCAATGACGGTTCTGTTAGTTATAGGTACATTCTTTAAGTTATTTCTATTATGTTAGTACATTTGTTAAACAATGTAAAATTAAGTACTTAGGTACTAGGTTAAGTATAGATAAGTTAAACCTTTAATATTGTAGTTCTAAATTTTAAAGTTACACCAAAGGATTGAGTCAGAAGGGCCAGATCTGCTTGTTGAAGTTAAATTTACAATTCTTGATCACATAATTTCTAGTAAAAGTCCAAAAACATTCTAGGTTCTTTCTTCGTTGTAGACACTTTACTGACGTGAGAAAATTAAGGGAAAATTGACATACCAAATGCGCGTAGCATTAATATTAATTAATTGAGCTTCACCAAAGCATATTTCTGCTTCTAAATTCTTCTAATTGTTATTGCGACGTATCGACGTCGAAATCAAAATGGTAGACTACGAGTCATTTCGCAGACATGGGCGCTTTACAAACACAAACACTAAAAACAAAGAAGCGGCGGAATCTGCAACAATGAGACAACGACGTTACTTCTAATTCTATTATAATTTAGGTACGTGGATTTGGAAACAAGGCGAGATGGGTTTCTTACCAATCCACCGCTTAGGGTCTCAAGGAATCGCCGGCCGCCATGCGATCATTCTATGCACGACAGGCATCCCAAGTACTGTGGAAATCAGTGAAAATGATAATCCTCGCTTTAATCTCCAGTGGGCAACGAATCAGGTTGAAAACCAAGTAAAATAACTTACTATTCTGCGGTGTGGTATTTAATTCACAGGAGCGGATTATTCGCCTGCTTACGCCATCAAAAACCAAAGTTAAAAAGGATGTTGCCAGGACTTGCCGGCGTAAAAACAAACAAAACTTTTCTTTCTGAATCGATAAATCAATAAAGGGCGCTTTACACGCTGTCCGCGTTGGCAACGTGTGGAAAGACACTAATGAATTCTGTTCTCAATGAAAAAACTACAGGAATCTACGAAACGTCAATGTTAACGTCACAAACGTCCTGCTGTCAAGCGAGATATAACAATATCGGAAAACAATGCTAATTTGGAAACATATATTTATTCTAAAACGAAAGTTTTATAAAAAGACATGTAAAACATTGTGATATCCCATACAAAATGATAAGCCACATCATATCTAACAAGTTCTTATGTTCCACCGGCGTTCTTCAGTGAGGAAGGACTCCTGAAGATACGAAGCAAATGACAACAAAAATGTTTCTAGATTCTCTTACTTCTTTGCCTGAAGAACCCCTTCGACTGATGGGAGAAAACCCACTGGGTACGTCTGTGCGTCGAAGAACACAAAACAAAGGTTTGCAACAAAAAACATGATAAGGTTTTTGCAATGCAACAATATCGAGGCGTGGTGTGGGCGAACATTAATCGCCGTCGGATCTCCGACTGACATATAGGTAAGGTACCGCGCGAGATATATCGAGGTGTTGGCGAACATTCCACGCCGTCTGAGCTTCGACTGACATATTATGACGTGCGATATATATCGAGGAGTGGACGAGTATACCGCGCTGTCTAAGCCCCGACTGATATATTATATACTGCGCGAGATATATCGAGGTGTGGGCGAACATTCCTAGCCGTCTGAGCCCATACTGACATATACCGCGCGATGGTATATCGAGGAATGGGCGAACATTCCGGCGCCGTCTGAGCCCCGACTGAGCTAATACCGTGCGAGATAATATCGAGGAGTGGACGAGCATTCCACGCTGTCTAAGCCCCTACTGATATATTATATACTGCGCGAGATATATTGATGTGGGGCGAACATTCCTGGCAGTCTGAGCCCATACTGACATATACCGCGCGAGGTATATCGAGGAATGGGCGAACATTCCGCGCCGTCTGAGCCCCGACTTAGCTAATACCGTGCGAGATAATATCGAGGAGTGGACGAGCATTCCACGCTGTCTAAGCCCCGACTGATATATTATATACTGCGCGAGATATATTGAGGTGTGGGCGAACATTCCTGGTCGTCTGAGCCCATACTGACATATACCACGCGAGGTATATCGAAGAATGGGCGAACATTCCGCGCCGTCTGAGCCCGAAATTACGTATACTGCGCGCGATACTTCGAGGTGTGGGCGAACATTCCTGGCACTTGGCAATCTGAGCCTCGACTGACATAACTAATACCGCCAGAGATGCAAGCTGTTGTTTTGCATTCCCGCCAAACTTATACAGAGGTATACATCGAGGTACTAATTGTTATGAAGAACTTTTACTATGGGACCAAACCTGAAATCGCGAATAAAATGTCAGACGGCGCTGTTCCAGGGACCGTGCTGGGGCTGGTGCTGGAGACGCGCGATGGTGCAGGCGGCGCGCGGCGCTTGCGCTGCAGCGTGGCCGTGTGCGTGTGCTGGGCGCTGGCGGTGGCGGCCGCGCTCGCCGTGTACGTGGCGCGGCTCACGCTGGCGGCGCGCTCGCACCGCATTGAGCTCGGTACGTGCGGGGGGCGGAGGCGGGGGTGGCGGCGCCGGCCAGTGGACGCTGATGACGGGTTCGTCTTCGCGCAGGGCTGAACGCATCGTGGTACCTGCGGCGCGTCGACTGGCAGGCGATGCGCGAGTACGGCGCCGATTTCCCGGGCGAGCCGGCGCGGCTGGTGCTCGTGGGTCATTCGGCGGGCGCGCCCTGCGCCGACCGGTACGAGTGCACGCGGCGCGTGCTGGACGTGCAGCGCGAGCACCTGCGCCGCGGCTGGCCTGACATCGGGCCCAACTTCCTGATGGGCGGCGGCGAGGAAGGCCTCGTGCTCGAGGGGCGCGGCGCGGGCGTGCTCGGCCAGATGGTCCCCGGTTGGAACGTAGGCGCCGTGTCGCTCATGTGGCTGGGCGACTACAGGCGCGGGCGCGACGCGCCGACAGCGGCTCAGCTGCGGCACGCACGTATGCTGCTGGCAGCGCTGGTGGCGGCGCGCGTGCTGAACCCGCGGTATGCGCTTGTGGGCCACTGCCAGGCCGAGCCCTGGGTGTACTCGCCGGGCGTGCGCCTGCTGCGCGCGCTGCCCGCGCTGCCGCACTGGCGCCGCGACAACCTCACCGCCTGCCTGCAGTGGAGCGCCGAGGACGCCGCAGACACCGCCACCGCCGCCATCGAGGACGCTCACTGAGGCGAGTCCGACACTCCTGACACCTGCTCGCTTCAATACTTCATTACTCGCTTACATCGTATTATGTACCTGTAAACTATGGTAACCTTCAGGATAAGCTTGCCTTTGTAAATGCTCGTAAGAGATGCAATGATACTTCATCAGAATAACACTTCATTGTTTCTTTAAAATTATCCTACATAATATGGCGTTATGTTAAAAACGCTAAAGGTAATAACGCTTCGTTGTCTAAACAAATGATCTTGGAAAATACTACTGCTGTTGGTGGTCTAGCAATCTGTGATTTGTTTTCAGAGCATTTAATTAAATTTACCAAGACACAACATTAGATGATACGGCTATCGTCGAGACGCTTTGAATAATAACGCTAATGATACCACTTCAGCGTTTTGTATGGTACATGTCGAAGAGCATGAAGTGTTAGAAACGCTGCTTAAGCTCGACGGAAATAAAAGAGATGGTCCTGATTCATTACCATGCACAGTGTTGAAACAATGCGTTCAGCAGCTAGCTAGGCCACTGTTATTAATATTCACTCAAGTCGCTAAGTACTGTGAAACTAAAAAGTTACTGGAAAGTGACTCACATAACTCCGATACACAAAAAAAGGAGATCTGTCTCAATTCTTTCTGGTATAGGCTGATTGTTTTTACTCCACGTAACGAAATGTCTCCGGTCACTCGAGCTCTCAAAGTGAATCTAGGAGCAGTCATGCTTCGCTAAGTTCGTGCCAACTTTCAGAGTATATGACGTATAAACCGTTCTCAAACTACTTGACGTGAACAAGGGCCCAGGACCTCGGACAAGATCCCTTCTGCTTTTATTATCATCGTGCGCTTCTCAAGTGGCGAAACTACTGCGAATCATCTTCAACAGGTATTTAGCATATGGAGTTTTTCCTGCTAACTGGAAAGAACCTTTTGATGTAGTAGTTCAAAAGCTTACGCATGCTGGAAAATGCGGGTCATTGTTGCGTTAGTGGGAGTCCTATCTCCAATACCACTTTCAGCTTGTTCGGGTTCGATGTTATAATTCCCTTCGAAGATCAGTACCTTCAGGAGTGCCACAGGGCTCTCACCTCGGACCTCTATTTTTTCTTTCTATTTGTCAATGGTTTATGTACCAAGATAACGTCAAAATTTGAAATGTTTGCAGATGATCTCAAAATGTATAGAGAAATTTGCTCCGTTCAAGATGTATTATAATTGCAACATGATATTAATAGCATCAATGCTTGGTATGTATGTAATAAAATGGAGTTAAATTCAGAAAAATGTTTCTACTTAAACTTCTAGAAAAATGCCAACGTAGCATGCTTTTTTTTAAATTATTAATTTTTATCACATAAGACACTACAACAACAAAAAACAATTACACAAAAATACAATATAACAAATGAGTAGGTATAAAAAGATAATAATATGTAACAGTTGTCGCTGCAGTGCCACGTCGACAAAAAAAGGTTATTGCTCAGCATGGTGCTGCCAATTTCTTAGCAGCGCTGGTTTTCAGCACTAACCTTCTTAATTAAGACGCACAGGTAGTAAAATAAAATGATTATGTAAAAAATAGGCACAGAATTAAACAAAAATCTACAACTATTAATCCCATTGGCTACATTAATGATATTCTTGAAGTAATAGACATGGGCGAAAACAAGCATTACTGTGTTCCGGTTTGAAGGGCAAAGTTACCAGAGAAATTACTAGGTATGAAGAGATTTAACATCTAATATCTCAGGGTGATGAGCGTGACGCTGCGTCCAGGCGAACGTTTGCTCTTCTCGTCACACGATATTTTAATAATAATATTTTAATATTATTAACAAAATAAACTAAAATAAAAATGTAGTAGAGAATTGAATAATGAACAACTTTAGTCCAGATGATTTTTCTCAAAAAGTTGAAAATGTCGGCGTTATTACAGTTCTCCCTTACAAAATCAAGCTGGCGGCTAACGCAGAGCTTTTATGTCGCGAGTTTCAATTTGCACTCCCAGTGACCTCCCATAGGCGGATAAAATAAAATTTTGGCCTAGAGTTTTTTTAGGCGTCAAATGCTAAACCAACTGTGCTATTTATTTATTTATAGGAAAACCAATAATTATTGTTACTTATAATTATAGAGTAATTAAAACTAGAAAGCTAGTTAGAGGTTTTCTCGATATAGTGAATTCAAAGAAAACAAAGTAAAGATAAACACAACAAGACGTGCTCGACTAACACAGTATTGAAGAGAATTAGGTATTATTTGTATAGTTACTAGTAATACCTAAGTACTCGTACCTACGTACCTACCTGTGATGATGTGTATAATCATTTATAGTATCAGTGGTTCCACTTATAAAATAAAGTAGTCCCTGCTCAGCCGCTGCCTGGCTGCTCATACAGAACAGATCCAAGTCAGTGTGTTTTGTTAAAATTGTCGCTCGGCATCAGCCATAAAACGTCCACTGCTGGACGAAGGCCTCCCAATAAGAGTGGTGTTGCTATAATCCCCACGCTTGGCAGGCGGCTTGGGGATCGCAGAATGTTCACCACCGTTAACCAAGAAGACGCTGCTGCCTGTCCTCCGGTGGGTCTGGTTGCAGTTTAAGGACATACCCAGGTCCAGGAAGAAAATTTTTAATGCAGAGCTCATGGTATTTTGAAGACCTTTTTGTGTTATTTTTGCCGAAAACATAGATATTAGATACATTTAATTTGAATCCTTTAAATTCTATCAACGTAGATACCATACCGGGGATTCCAGAGATGTGAAGAGTATTCAGGAATGCTTCGAACAAAATGTACAATAGAGTAAACTAGCCGGTCACTTCTCCATACAAGCGGGGAAAAGTGATATCAGTCGAGTATGTAATGTTGTACGTCCAAGACCTAGTATTATATATCGATTTGTCTCTTCATTATAGGATAAGATAAGAATATTCATGATAAGAAAGCAAAAACTTACTAAACATGAAAGTTATGAGCCAGGAAACATCTTATTGTGTTTTAGCTCAATTTGAACGCCTCTTTGAACGTAAATTAATAACATAAGGAGTATGAAAACTCTAAAAAAAATTATATGCGGCATAGTTTAATCCATCAACATCTCAAATAACTTTAGTTAGAGTAAATTCATTCACTAGTTTTTTCATCCGAACACAGCAGCCAAAAGTCGACATTAAAAAAATTGCGCACTTACTTATTTCTCTTTCTTTTTTCCTTTCCCACACTTTGTTTGATTAAGAGAGCATGCTTTTTAGCCACGCCCACCGATGAGTTCGAGCCGTGTCAGGCAGAGTATCCTTTTTAGCCCGACTAAAGCTGGCCGAGCTTCTCGTAATAAAACCGAGTGTTCTCGAGGCCTTCGATATTATAGCGTCGATTGGACCGGTGTGAGCGGGTGACGCGGCGTGTTTCAGAGGCAGGCGTGTGGCGTGTGGCGTGGGCGTGGGCGCGAGCGACGTCGCGCGGCGAGCGGCTGGCGTGCGCCGCGGCGCTGGCGGCGCTAGCGCTGTGCGCGGCCGCGGCGTGCGTGCTTGCGGTACCGCCCGCGCCTGCCGACCCGCCTGACCTCGGTAAGTGGACACACGCATACATGCGCGTGGCTCACTGAGCGCGCGCGTGGCCACTGACACCGTTCGTCACCGTTCGAGACCACTGACACACAGTGCCGAACCTACCGATTTTTCGCAATTTCTACCAGAGGCCTTCGGGCGGCACATTAACTCTGACACTAGGGCTGGCCACTCAGCCTATACGAACTTACTTACTTTATACGGAAAATCTACCGATTTTGCATTTTCACTGGTGAGTGTGTGCAGCAGCACCGCACGAGTAGAACATTTCGCGCCCTCCGGCCACAAGGAGACGTGGTCGGCGCGCGGCGCACTGAGAGCTCGCATCTGTGTGTGCAGCGCCGCACGAGTGGAACATCTCGCGCGCCATGTGGTTGGCGGGCGCGCGCTCCGGCCGCGAGGAGACGTGGCCGGCGCGCTTCCTGCCGCTGCGCGCGGTGGTGGTGCAGCACACGGTGGGCCCAGTGTGCCATCGGTTCGCCGAGTGCGCCGCGGTGATGCGGAACCTGCAGGACTACTACTTCCAGGAGCACGGCTACGACCTGCCGTGAGTGTCCCGCGCCCCGGTCCCGACCGCCCGGCGGGGGCCGGGCGCTCACCCTTCACCCCGGCCCGGTCTCGGCTTCGCAGGTACAACTTCGTGGTGGGCAACGACGGGCGCGTGTACGAGGGCCGCGGCTGGGAGCTCGTGGGCGCGCACACGCGCGGCTACAACCGCTGCGCGCTCGGGCTCGCCTTCACCGGTGAGTGGCGGGTGAGAGGCTGCGGCGGCGGGGGACGGTCGCATGCGGTGCCGTGACGGTGGCGTTCGTTCGGTCTCGCAGGGAACTACGGCCGCGGCGGAGCAGCGCCCACGGCGGCGCAGATGGAGCGCGCGCGCGCGCTGCTGGCGGGCGGCGTGCGCGCGGGCCGGCTGCACGCGCGGCACGCGGTGCTGGGCGCGCGCGACGTGCAGCGCTCCGAGAGCCCGGGCGACGCGCTCTACGCGGCGCTGCGCGCGTGGCCCGAGGCACCCACGCGCCCGGGCCGTTTCCGCGACCTTGACTGCGACGCGTTCTACGCGGCGCTCGACGCGCCGCCGCCTGCCTAGCGGGACACCGCGGGCACGCGACCTCCCCTGCGATCGACTCTCCGCAGACCTGCCGACCCGCCAAAGACACCGTTGTACATTCCTACCCCCTCACGATATCAGTCCATTAAGTAATAAGTAATATAAAATATGTAATAATACAAGTCGATACACCATTATTATGTTTACTTCGGCTTAACATAATGACTTACGCTGAGATACCTAATACGAAAACAACCCCATTAATCTGTTTTTCTCAAAGAATAATCTGTTTGGCTTTTCGGCGCCTATTCAAACCTGCCAGAGCCCCAGAGAGCGCCCCTTTTCCCTTTTTTTCTCTCGACGCTCTTCCACGCCTCCACCCTGTGCCCCCGCCGGTCCGAAGGCCTCGCTCTCCACCGCGCCCGCCGCGAGTATTCCATCGCTGGCGACTCGCGCCTCCTTCAGGAATCCTTCTATTACTCTGTGTCATAAACGGTCACTTTTGAACTGCCCGCTAACAAATAGTCGCTTTCTTTGAACTATCAGGGCCCCGAATCCCGATCGCGTCCGGCGGCTTCTTCTTTTCATATAAAAAGGTGGCAACCCGGCCACCTGTGTACACTAAGCCTCTGTAATAATTTTCTTTTTATATTACAAATTCTCCTTTTAGCTTCATTCAAGTCAAAGTGTTTACAAAGTGCAACACACGAACCTAGGAACCTGTGAAATCGTTATCCACAGTTTTCTTCAACTGAGGAAAACAGAACACACAGAACCACTAAAAAAACAGGCCTACTCTCATAATCGCTATATTTTCCAAAAAAATTAGTTTTATATCCTTTTTACGATAGAAAACAAAAGTTTATTATGATAGTAATTAGTTTTCCTATTATATCGTAAGTAGATAGTAGATAGATAGGTAGTGGGTAGATAGTTTTCCAAGACAAAACACAACATAGAGAAGGTAAATAGATATCCTATTCTTCAACATCTCCCTGCATGTTCCTTATAGGAACCTATTACCATATTACGTAAAGTTCAGTAGTTATAAAAAAAACTTTATGGACATTGTACTACAAAAGATAGTATATTTAATTAGCTTTTCAATTATTTTAATTAATAATTTGGAATGTACTTAGAATGACATTTGAAAGCTTATTGTATGTAGGTAGGTACTCACTGCAGTAAATTGTTTATACGACACCTATTATGTAAATTATGTAAGTAGATGAGTAGTTATAAAATCATGTTTCCCTATTGTTTCTTTATTTATTTACCAGTGTAACCCATCATAATCAGCCTATCATAGTCCACTGCTGGACACAGGCCTCTCCCATAAGGCACGCCACTTAGCCCTCCGCTTCCAACCACTGCCAGCTGCTGTCCTACGTATATCGTCACTCCACCGAGATATAAACATCCTACACACGTTAACCAATTCGTGGTCTCCACTCTAGAACACAGTTATCGGTTCTACGACAGATATGACCAGCCCACTTCAAACGCAGTAATGAGCAATTTGCCAGAATTTCTACAGCGATCTATATAGCTATTTAGCCGCTTCGGGTGTGGCGGCGCGTCCAGCGCTGTTTCACACGTGCTCGCCGGCCGGCGGCGCATTGCGAACTGACTCTGTTTATTTATATGGACTTGAATATTTATGTTATTGTTAACATTACTGGAAAATCTAGTTCTAAGTTAGTGTAAATAAAAGTCTAGATAGTTGCGTACTTTTAGTATCCCTAGGTAGGTAGTAAATAGGTATTATATAATAATTCGTTCATATTTAGTTCGTAGGTGCTCTCTAGAAAGTAAGGCTAGATGTAAGACCTAGCATAGTTAAAATAGTATAAAGGTAGGACATTAAGACAAATAAAACATGTATCACTGGAATCAGTATTTTACTTCACGACCAGCTCGTGAGACTCGGGAGACTCAGAGCTCAGAGACGTATAAAGTTTTACATCATCGGCGTAAATTAGGCATTGTAGCATTAGGGATGCCTGATGTTTAAATCGTTGAAACAAATAGCTTTGATGAAGAATTTAAGTAAATATAGTATGTTTAATGAAAAAAATATTTAAATCGGTTATTAATGTTCTGATATATAAGCGTTTAAAGTTTTTGGTAGAGCCAACTCTGTCCCCATCCCACAAAACAAAAAATGACGTCACGCCTTACTTGGCAGAATAGAATTTATATGGCGTACAGAGACGTGACGTCACGATTTGCTGTTTCGCCTCTCTGTCTAGCATGAAATTAAAATGCTTATAAGTTGCTTATTTTTGATCAGATTTTCATTTTCTTTTCATTAATCAGCTATATTTATGGCCCACATTTTAATAGGACAATAAAAAAAAACCAGTCATCTAGCCTATTCAACTCGCACAGCGGTATCCAGCAGCAACTGGATACCGCTCGCTATATTCACCTAGATATACCGCTCTATTTCTATCACGTATGCTTAGTTACGTGCGACGAGGCTAGCGTACGGGCGGTGACTGACTTCTGCCTTGCATTGTCCTCCCGGACGGAGCGCCGGCCGAACATACCTATAACCTGCGGAGTGACACCCCCCTACCGTGACCTCTTATGACGAGACAGAATAGGGCCTGTACCTGCAGCGCGAGTACCGCTCTGTCGCTAAATTTGACGTGTCGGTATAGCAGATTTACTTAGACGAATTTGAGAATATACCGAATTTTATAGATTTAAATGTCAAATTGAACGATCGTCAAGAGCGTTACTCGCGCTGCTGACTCGCTTGTCAAAATCGTACCGTGAGATCGGTTTTAGCCTGGTTTTAGCTATTCAGTTTAGGTTGCCGCCATCTTTTTCTGGTGAAACCTAAACATCATCGCAAATGCATAGAAATTCGTTCATTCAATTCGTACCGTGAACTCACAGAAAAGCGAAGGCCCTACTTTACTTCTCTCTCAGTGCGTGAACTCCTATTTGACAATAATAAGATCATATCATTCGCGCAAAACTCTCATAATTCACGATTTACTATTTCATACCGAAATTTGGCCCGTTACCTTAGAAATTGTTAATTTATCGGAATTCTGCGTAATAATAAATGCTATAAAGAAAACGTAACAAATGCTGATATCTAGTCCCACATCTGTTATAAATTGTAACTAATATAAAATAAAGTCCTTCTGTGTCCGGCCTAAGTAAAATTACAAGAAATTTTGTGATTGAAGAAAAGCACTCTTTCATTTCTTTGTTCATACCATCGTTAACCCCTGTTGACGACTGTTGTCGCTCAACATCAATGCATTAATCACCTTCTGAGTAAATCTTATAT
This sequence comes from Erannis defoliaria, assembly GCA_905404285.2. NCBI lineage: Eukaryota > Metazoa > Arthropoda > Insecta > Lepidoptera > Geometridae > Erannis > Erannis defoliaria. The sequence continues at coordinate 22,412,725 of FR990067.1, read as the reverse complement.
GCTTAAACCACGTGTATGTATTAGTTTTAAATATACTAGATGACATAATAATCATATATTATAGCGTGTGCTTTAATTAATTTATTTGCTAGATTGTATAATAAAATAAAACCAATTAAATTGTTTAGATTGTTTTTATTTATAACATATAGCCATACAGATTGTCTACCATCCTATCCTACTGTTAATATAAATGTGAAAGTTTGTCCGTTTGTGTGTGTATATGTTTGTTACTCCTTCACGCTGAAACAGCTGAACGGATTTCGATGATGTTTGGTATAGAGGTAGCTTTATACCTTGTAATAAAACATAGGTTACTTTTATCCCGACTATCACGAGTAAAACCGCGGGGCACAGCTAGTAGGTATTTAATAAATAAAACGATTAAAACAAACGATTAAACGATTTAACGATTTAAACGATTTGACTTTGACTTTGACTTTAATTATAGACTTAATATACCTATATTTTTTATTCCAAAGGTTTAATAATTTATCTTTTGATTATATTCTCAACATATTCAAGATAGTAGCACACTTAATATCTCTACTTATTATTTTTACCAGCGAAATGTTATGAAATTCTTCCTCCGAGATGTTTACCATAATCTGACATTATGGACGTTTTAGCAGGGGGGTGTCACTCCGCAGTTTAGATATGTTTGGCCGGCGCTCCGTCCGGGTGGACAATGCCGGGCAGAAGTCAGTCGCCGCCCGCACGCTAGCCTCGTCGCACGGATAGAAAGAGAGCGGTATATCTAGGTGAATATAGCGAGCGGTATCCAGCGCTGTGCGAGTTGAATTGCTACTTTATTGCCTAGAAGATAGAGTTCTTATTTATTTCAATTCCTTTGCAGTTAACTTTCTGTACGGAGTACTATTATTTATTCTGTGGTTGTAGTCGTAAGTTGTTTTGCCTCTAGACGTTGTCGCCACGTAGACGTTTTAACATGCGGACGTTCTGCAAATATCGTCATTTACCCTGATAGTCCTACTGATACGGAGCCTCATAATCTACACAAAAAAAAATGTTTTTTTTAGCTAAATAGGTACATTTGAACTGCATTTAGACTAAATATTTATCTGTAGGTTGTCCAATGAGGCGTTTTCTATTTTAAAAAAAGTGTTAGTACCAAAAATTATAATAGATGGCGTGGAGTCGTTTGAAATTGTTTATGTCAAAGTTGTCAATGTGACATTGATTGTAAAACAGTTCATTTCGTTTAAAAACAAAAAAACTCTTTACTAATGAGGCTCGTTTGTTTAAATAAAAGAATAGTTCGTGATGTTTTACTAGATGGCGTGAGAAGCAAAAAACTGTTCTGTCAAGCCCCGTTTTATCTTTTTTATTTATTCCTGGCCATGGATACAAGTTCATCGGCCGAAATCACGGTTAAACCGATTACGTATGGTGGTGGGTTCGTAACGAGTCACACCAAAACCAGTCACAGTTTGACTCGTTGGGATTTTTCTTCCCATCGAGACTTGTTGGGAGACTTTAAGTTTTACCCAATATCATACCTCAGGGTGATAAGGCCGTAGTCCAGCAAACTGGATAAGGCTAAGTGCGGATATGTAGATTAAAAACGCCACTGATTTTCTTCTCCAGACATAAGGCCGGTTTCCTCACTATGTTTCCCTTCACCGAAAAGCCAGTGGTCATCCAGTGGTATTTGAATTCGTACATAAGTTCCAAAGAACCCATTGGTACGAGTCGTCGGGATGTGAACCGGCCAACTCACGAATGCGAAGCGGCCCGTCTCCTACTGACTACCACTTCACCGATATTGTTAATTTCGTCCAAGGTAAAGACAACATTTATTAGATGTTTTCTTTACCTTGGACGCAATACTGTTTACTAACACATCTCAAAACTGCTTTGGGTGAAATGATCAGAACCTACAAAGTTTATTCCAAACCGAAAAAATTAAAACAACAAACAAAACATTATGTTAATTTGATCTCCTGATTGTTTGTTGTTATAAAATTGTTCATGGCCATGGATCTATTAACAATCCATTATGGATCGATGGATCAAGGATGAATCATGGTTGTTCGTGTTCATGGATGGTTTGATTGGATTGTGGACTAATCCTTGACGCAAAACCATATTTCTTCATCAATCCTTCTTACTCTAGTTAAATGAGTCTTAGTCACACACAGTAAGTCACGGTCAAGTCTAATCATACCCTAGTAAAGCCATGGCAACTGTACTACAAGCTTTTTCGGAGTTTAGAGATCTGACTCGATGGGATTTCATTCTTCCCATTTGGAAGTTGGAAGTGGTTGGTGGAAGTTATAGTGATGCAAATTGATATTTGGGTAGTTAATTCAAAGGAAGGGAATAGTCGGTCGTGTCGGTAGAGTCGGTAGAGTTGGTAGTTTGCTCGGAATGATTTAAAGTGGAGAATTGTGGGAGCGGTTGGTATTTCTTCCGCACGCGGACGAAGTCGCGGGGGACCTCTAGTTGATTGTATAAACTAACGAACCTCAAAATCAGTATCAAATAACTTGTATTATATTATGCTTTACACTTGTGTATACTTACATCGATGTTTCAACATTGCGGAATTCCCATGGTGCTAATAGAGCACGGAGTAATACGCTTCACAGTAATTAATTCCAGTCCAGTCCAGTCCATATCAATTTTATTGGAATTCTGATGTGCTCTTTGACAGAAATCTGCCGAAGCAATTTTGGGCAAAATTATGCTGTTTGCTTTTTAGTTTTATTTATACGGGAATCACGTTTCACGTTTAATTAAATCGGATACTCCGAGTATAGTTTCGATCACATCCGGTGACCTTTTTCAAAGAGTGAAAACAGAGCCCGGCGGTGGTGCGGCTGCGTGCTGCTCAGCACTGCAGGCCGCTGCGCGCCGCGCGCGTGTCGCCAGCGGTTGCTCTGCTGTTTGCTTTGGAAAATCCTGATTCCATGACTAATAATTATAATTGTTTTTCAAAAATCAAGTAAATGGAACTTTTATTCTCAACGAAATAAATACAAAAACTAAAATGTCAACAACTGCGTTCGAAAACTAGTCTTTCTCACTCCTCAGACTAACATATTTTTTTATAAACCAACTTATCAAGGCATATCAAGGGCAAATCATAAAAGCTAAAGTCATTTGTGACTATGTTTTACCGTGATTTAGTCCATGTTCAGTAAAATTTCCCCTTAAAACACGTTATTTTAAAATTTTACGAAAACCGGTACTTTCCGACAATGATAATGCACTTTAATTTTAGAACACAATTACCGCACGAGACCCAAATTATACTTTTCTTCCTCCGTCTACGATACTTTTGTATAGCGTTGTCCTTTTCTGTTTTAGCAGGACAGTACTTGATCCAGAGACAAGTTTTTTCATTCTCTAGGGAGCTTGATGCAAATGCGATCGTGTTTTAATGAGGCCATGGTACGAAAAGAAGAGAGTCAATTTTGGCAACTAAACTGAATTGCATCGGAATAGGGAATATGCATGTGTTTTGATTATTACAAATAATAGGACACGTGGAGAGTACTGTTAGTACTCTCCACGTGTTAGTTTAACTGAAGCTGATGCTTACATCGAAAAAATAATAATAATCGGCTGATAAAGTCCTGAAATATAAGCGTTCAAAGTATTTGGGAGGGAGTCATCTGTCCCTTTCTAGCAAAACACGTGCATAGTATAGAATTTGTTTGGAATCGTGGACTTCGACGTCATTAGCTAGTATAGTGCCTTCCCTGTCTAACATGAAACTAAAATGTTTATAGTGGTTATAGTAGTGTAGTGTAGTCAATGTTTATTTATGTATATGTATATATATATTTATTATATTATTTAGTATATAATATATTTATGATGATAATTTATTCATTGATTATTCTTTACGAGCAAGTGTGATGAAAAAATATTATGTTAATTATTTTGTTTTGTGACCGACTGTCCCTGACCTTGTGTGTAATGGATGTTTTACTAGTAAGTCGTGTTGCCCCTCAAGCTCAAGACGTCACCACGTAGACGTTTTAACATGCGGACGTTCTGCAAACATCGTTAATTACCCTGATAGTCCTACTGATACGGAGCCATGTGCGATTGCTGTGGCTGTCACTGATTACATATCTGTTACATATTTTTTCTGTGGGAATAGCGCGCTCGCGGCTCAGACTAGTGTCAAAATGTATTCAAAACCCGTCTTGTCTAGAAGAGCTCGTCCTAACTAAATAAAATGCTTTTTGTTTTTGTATCCTAATCTAATTCGCGAAAATGAATTTTCGTGTTCGAGTTAATAATCTGTTAAACCGCAATCTATAGAGCTATGTAACAAAGCCTAATTCCTCTAATTCACCAAACTGAAAACGAACACTTCGGCACTCAAATTTCCAAATAAATAACAATATTTAATGTAATTAACAATATTTAAGAAAATCTAAAAACACAAACAAAACAATCACGAATTGAGATCGGCCTTATTGAAAAGTTTACCCAACAAACGGTATGCGTTACATTTTTGATATGTAATATGCTTCTAAGATCTTTTGAATTTAGCATGATTAAACAGTCATTTCTTAGGGTGAAAATATACATTAAATACGTGTCGTTAAGGTGCTTTCTTTACATTGAACTGATTGATCAGATTCTTATGACCTTTCACTTATGACGGTAAAAACTCACTCGACACCGGCTTGTTTAGAGCGAGAACGCACGGCATTTCTCTATATGAGTGAAAGAGACAAGAAATTATTTGCTATAGGTCGTGACGTAGCCGTCATAAAAATGTTGTAATAACTATGACCCAGCTGTGGCTTGGAACAAGCCGGTCATTAGCGAGTTATTAAATTGGCTATAGCTAGTTACCTATATCTTTATTCTGAAATATAATTTTGTTTCATAACTAGCTTTGCTATCGCAAAAATACTAGGCGTTTTCATCGTCAAGGTAAGCCGATGGGAATCGGCTCTTCCTTACGTTTCGCCACTAATAGCGAGTCAGTTTAAAAAAGCCATGCATATTCCCTATTGGCTCGCTAGTTCAAAGATCACGGTACGCCCCTGGGCGTTGGCCGACTCGCAACTTATACGTGGCCCTGACTATGTTAGAGGTGAAAAGAGTCGTCAATGAAACCAGCCGTCGTTTACAAGTCCAATATGGTGGTGTACATTGCTTTAATCACAATTTCCAAAAATGTACAGGGCGTATAAATATTTGGCATAGATAACTCGTTAATTACGAATACACGCGAACTCGAATCGACTAAAGTAACGGTAGACTCTTAAATAGTAAAACGATGCGCTCGTCAGGGTCCGTCGGACGTTTGTTCTACGTTTCGTTTATCTTTGGGATCGATCAGTCCGGCCGCCGCCGCCCGACACGCCCACTCGCACACACGCACACACGCGCACACACTACAGCACGAGGCGAACACGGGCGCGGGGGAGCGGCGCCGGCGCCGGCCTCGCTCCTCGCGCGATACTTTAATTCGACGCGACCGGGACCGAGGCGAACGAAAGGGGCGAAAGCTCGGCGTCGGGTCCGCGCGGCAGACGCAGCGGGGCGCGGGCGGGTGCGGGGGCGGGGGCGGGGGCGGGCGGTCAGTCGGCGCGCGCGCGGCGCGGACGGAAGCCGCGCGTGCCGTCGGGCCCGCGCGGCGCGCGCACGGCCACGACGCGCGGCGCGCCGCCCTCCTCCAGCGAGGCGGTGCGCAGGCGCGCCAGCAGCCGCTCCGGCCGCGCCTTGCCGCCCGCGCGCCTGCGGACACACACGAGCCTCTATATCTATCGTCCAAAAACCTATTTCGAATTAGCACGGACGACGAGATTTTTGTAAAAAACAATACGTAATTTTATTAAATTTAATTATATTATAATCTCTTACTACACCAAGAAAAATCAAATCGTTTTGTAATAGTATCGAATATGTAACTTAAATTTGCTCCGTCCAAGATGTATTACAATTACAAAATGATCTTAATAGCATCAATGCTTGGTGTGTTTGTAACAAAATGGTGTTAAATTCAACTAAATGTTTCTACTTAAACTTTTCTAGAATAAAGCTACCGTTGCATGCTTCGTATTTTATTGATAGCACTCCATTCACAGAGGGTTTTAATATGCGTGACTTGGGTGTAATAGTGGACGCCGAGCTGGATTTTAGAGAGCTCATTGACTTTGTGGCTAAAAAAGCGTCACACCTTGGTGGTTTTGTGTGTAGACAAACCAAATTCTATAAGGATCCTATCATATCTATTTTCTATTTAATTATTTCGTGCGCAGTCATCTGGAATACTGCAGCCCTATCTGGAGTCCTTCTTACCAGGTGCATAAAGATCGACTAGAGAGGCTGCAGAAAAAGTATCTGTACCATCTCTCATATTCAAATAATCTTTGTCGTCAACTGGACTCTTATGAGTCACGACTTTTACATTTTAAACTAATGCAGGAGGAATGTAGCCGACATTGTGTTTCTGCACAAACTAGTTAACGGATACATAGACAGTTCCACTTTGCTCGGAAAAATACATTTTGTAGTCCCTCGTCCATCTAGCCGTATATATTCTATCCGTAAATAGAAAAACGTCTAAACTGCCATATATTCGTACTAATTATGGTCAGCGCTCATCTTTATATCGTTTGTGTTCTTCATACAACAGTATCAGTAATGATGTGGATATATTTAACTCATCTGTCTTTTCTTTTAAGAGACTTTTGCTTTCAATTCTAGATTAAATTACTTTCAATTTGTACCTAAGTATAATAACAACAATTTTCTTTAAGCATGCTGTGTTCACAACAAGTAGGGCGTTAACATTTGCGCATGTTGTTAAGACGTACATTTTATTATGTAATAATTCAATGTATATGTACAGTTTTGTGAACCTAATAAAAAAAATAAAAATAAAAATACTTAGGTGCATGCAGCGTTCACTTCGAGAAGGTCGTACGTTACTTAGTCTACTTAATATAATAGGTTTAACAAATATCTTAATGTAACGGCAAGTTTAGTGAAGAATAAAAAAAACATTTTAAACTTATCAAATAATAATCGACATGTCATGACACGTACGAACAAAACTGCTACATGAGGCAGGGCACATGAGGGGTGCGGCACGAGTTCACCCGGTTCGGGGCCGAACGGCGCCGCGCCGTGTCGAACGTTCATCGACATACTCACGGTATCTTGACGACGTTGCAGGCGGAGGACTTGCCGTTGCGCGGGTTGGTCAGCATGACGAACTCGACGGTGTCGCCGGGCTGCAGGTCGGCGGCCGCGCCGCGCACCTCCGACATGTGGAAGAACAGGCGGCGCGCCTCCCCGGAGCCGGCGTCCTCGGCCGCGCCGCCGCCCGCCAGCGACAGGAACCCGAACCCGCCTGCGCAGGGCACGAGCGGTCAGCGGGTGTGCCGCGTGTGTGCGAGGGAGGGGCGGGGATCGGTGGATGGGAGGGCGGGGGGGGGCGCACCTTTAATCGCGTCCACGAGGGCGCGGCGCTTCTTGCGCACGGGCACGATGTCGGCGGCGCGGCCCTCGGCGTCCACCTGGAAGGTGACCGGGTCGCCGACCTGGAGGATCTCGCGCTTGCACGCGAGCCCCGTAATGCCGAACTCGTGCGCGGCGCCCGACTCGGCCTGCACGAGCCCGCAGTACTGCGGCTGGTCGGGGTTGAGCGCGCGCAGCGTGCGCGTCACCACGCCCGCCTGCGGCGGCTCCGCGGCGCGAGCCGGCTGCGGCAGCGAGCCGCGCGGCAGCGCGCGCACCCACTCGGCGCTGGCGCAGCCCCCGCCGCCGCCCCCGCCGCCCCCGCCCCCGGCGCCGCCGCCACCGCGCCCCACCGCGTACTCCACCTCCGCGCCCAGCTCCAGGCTCTCAGCGGCGCCCTCCAGGTTACTGGGGCGGAAAAGTTTAAATCGGAATCGAACGATCGACAGCGCATACAAATAATACGCTTTTAAAAAAAATACAACCGTCTTCAACGTCGAATACCTAAATAAATAAATAATTGCCGGAGTAATCTCGTAACATACATACAAAAACATACAATCGAATTGAGAACCTCCTTTTTTGAAGTCGGTTGATAAAATGAGCGACTGCGCCGACAGGTCACCCGCGACCCGTTCTCCTCGAGCGGCCGGGCCCGGCGAGAGCGCGCCTCTCGTCGTGGCCCGCTCACCTGAAGTGGAAGAACACCTCCCGGGAGTGGTCTGCGGTCTCGATGAAGCCGAAGCCGTCCTTGAGCGCGGCGATGTAGCCGTGCGCGGGTGCGCGCGCGGCGCCGTTGGCGAGCCCCTCGGCGCCGGCGCCGCCGCCGCCGCCGCCGCCTCCACCCCCGCCCCCGCCGCCGCCCGCCGCCTGCACGCCCAGCGCCACCAGCTCCTTGCTCCGTTTCACCTGCGCCGGCACACGACACACTGTACCCTCCGCGCCGGCTCGCCCGCCGCGCGCCGCCGCTCTCCGAAGACATTATACGTATCACCAGAGGGCGGCCGGAGCGAGGAGTCCGCCGCCCACCGTGCCGGACCGCACCGTGAACGTGTCGGGCACAGAAAGCGACACGATACGTTCCAGTATGCCCGCTGAATCGGATCGACGGCGTTCTGTGCCCGCATGCATCCCGTGACCTGACCGAGTGCAACCTTCACCGACCTACAAGAGCCGACAGGCCGGCGCCTCAACGACGTCGCGCGCCACGCACGGACTTCGAGACTTCTCGCAGCAAAATTAGAATCGTGTCATTTTTTGGAGAGATGTATCAATAAAGAAGCAATTTTACGGTCTTATGCATGAAAATTGCTTAAACAGTTTCATAACAGCTTTATAGTTATAACGCGTTTTAAACTCATTATAGCCTATAAAGCCGATAAAATGTGTTGGTATGCATAAACCTATTATAACCATATTTTAACTAATAAACCATAGACAAACATAATAAACAGATCGATGTTGCCATTCCCCTGAAATTGAAGAATGAATTCGCTTTACACTTGCTATTCACTACCAAACCTTGAGAAAACCACTCATAATTCAATATGAAGCACATAATAATCTGTGGAGTTTGACATTTCATGACATCGACAATCGCAAAATTATGACAGCCTAAGTCATATTACGATTATTATGTATTTGTTTATTTGGCACGGGATTTAAAGTGAATTTTGTTTTCTGTTTTATTTTTACGAAAAAAGTAATAGCAGAAAAATAAAACAAACTCCAGCGGGGCTAAAATTGGCTAGAAGAAGAAAAGGTAATTAGGTAATGGTTGTAGTTTCGGGGCGGGCCGGGTGAAGCTTGGAGCTATGCTCAGAGTTACTTTGCGCGATAGAATCCGGAACGAGGATATTCGCCAAACAACGAAAAACTGACAACCGATGGGGCCTTTCTTGCGTGGCGACCGCGAACCGTCCTACGCAGCGTAGGAAGGCCTCGCATTAGGTGGACTGATGACATTGTAAAAGTCGCGGGCAACCGGTGGATGCAAATAGCAGGTTGTCGTACACTGTGGCGGTCTAAGGGGGAGGTCTTCGTTCAGCAGTGGACGTCTCCGGGCTGATGATGAGGGTTGAAACTATTGTTCATGAGAATGATTATTGTTATATTTTCTATTAAATTTCTTGTTTATCATGTAATGTTTATTCTTATTTTCATGCCAGTGCCCCTACATATGTAAATTCAGAAGCAAATGAATATTTCTATAGGCAGCCATGCTATTATAATCATGGCCAGATACAGTTTATCAAAAAGGACCTAATGTAATAGCAGTAGGAAACCATTGTCGATCCTGTGAAAGTCTCGTCAATTGCTTCCCGGTATAACATAAGCCTCTCACATAGAGGGGGGTAAATGCTATTTTCCCCACGCTTGGCAGGCTGCTTGGGGAACACAGTTCTTCCACCGTGTACCTTAGGGGCGCTGCTGCCTGTCCTCTGGTGGTCACAGTTTTAGGACATATCCGGTCCTACAATATGACAATGTGTAGCTATGGATTACATATGGTCTTATAATATCTTAAGTTAGATAACATTATTATTGTAATTTTTTAGATAATGTTTAGGAGCTAATAAGACAAAAAACATTGATAGCTGAATTTTATCACAAAATTATTGTTTTGATTTTATAATATATATTTACCTTATTTTCTTTTAGAACCCACCAGTAGCAGATGTGATAGAAACCACCACATAGAAGATCCAGACATGGCTGGGTTATCAAAGTTGTTCATAACTACCGCAGATGACTTTGAGTGGTTCATCAGTAATAAACCAAAAAGATGTGCCAGTGGTTTCAGCCTCCCCAGGAGATTTATAATAGAATAGAATATCTTTATTATTAAATGTACTTGAAATTATTAAATGTTGCATCCTTTAATAAAAACACAATATACTTTACATGAAGCTTTAATCAGTGTGTACATCTTATATAACATCAGTCATATCATCATAGGTACTTTAATAAAATACTCAGCTTCGTTCGTTTGAAGCAACAATAAGCAACAAAACTAAAATAAATAAGTAAGTACTTGTACATTATATAATATTAATAAGTTACTAATAACCTGTAATAGTTAAGCTTAGTCAAATATATATTATTATTATTCAAACTTACAACAAAGATCAAGCCTAAATATTATGCTAGTACCTTTAACTAAGTTGCTAAACAGTGGCAATGATGAAAGTTTTTTTTGTGTGCTGCTGCACACAACAACTGCAATCAGTCTTCAGACTATGGGAAGTTTCGTTGTAGTATTTTGGTTGTCGTGTAGGAGAAATGATCCAGTGAGCATTTCTTCTTATCTTTATGCATCATTTCCGTTCAATTCCATGATGTGTTGTCTACGTAGCCTCTTTTGATAGCTGATGGTAGTAAGCTGTGTCGCTAGCAGGTTTGGATGCATGGTCAGTTGCTTTTTGTATTTAGTTGAAAAGAATTTTATTTCATCCCTGACTGTGTTCATTTTCAATCCTATGTGCAGCTCTGTAGTCTTCAGGAACCATGGAGCATTAGATATGTTTCTCAGATTGTAATTCTGTGCTCTTTGAATGATAGAGGTGTTTGAGTTGCAGGCAGATCCCCATAATTGAATGCCATATGTCCAAATTGGTTTCAGTATTGTCTTGTATATCAGAAGTTTTTTGTCAATAGATAGTTCCTGCCTAGTAGCCAGTAGAGCCCTTTGTGTTTTAGGTTGAGTTGTTCTCTCTTTGTTGTGATGTGTTGATGTCATAGGTCCATCTAGCGGTCAGCTACATCTGGCAAACATCCTTCTCCTTAGTGAAGATTTGAGGATTACCAGAACAAATGTAAGAGTTGGTCGAGCATCTATTTTTCATGTCAGTGTTATTTTATTTAATAGTTAACAGTAGGTTGACACTCATCTTGCTCGCTTTCATGCTTCCTTCCAATTCTTATTTAATGTAGGGGAGATAAGTCCTGCTCTGACGTTCCGCTTGGTATGTATTGTGTATTTCCCCAGCCAGCACCAACCGATCTCTTTGAAGTACCCGAGCAAGGCTCTGGCCCGCTGGCATAGTAGCTCCACTGGGTTAGATGATGATGAAAAGCGGTCAAGCTTCTGAGATAAAGCTGCCTTTTGCAATCCGGTATAGCGATTCTCATTCTTTAGTTCTGACACTTTGCACTACAACACAGCACTTAGGTACTACGGATTACACTACGGCCACAGCATAACGGACTGCCCGGGGCTCCGAGTTTGTATAAATGAATGTTTTCTCCATAAATCGACTTGGTTGGCGAGATTGCTGTGGCGTATTTTTAACCGAATTCATCCGTTATCAAATTGGTTACATGTATTGTAGTTTGCTGAAGCGTATCGGAGAAAAATCTGTGCTTTGCACGATTAAAGCAAACCACTTAATTCTTCCTACACAACGAATAAAATTCAGAAGAAAGGTACTGAAAACTTCACTTTTCTATTCACACGTTCAAAACAGCTGATCGTATTGTCGCTATATTGTTTCATAAACCACAGTTAGAATAATAGTTTCTATGGTTATAGTAGGGTCCTGGCCATTTTAAAGTTATGAAAGGTTTGTAACACTGTTTAGCTTATAAAGCCGTTATAAAGCGTTCATGCATACGAAAAAATGGACTTCCTGCTATAAAGGGTTTATAACACGTTTAAAACGTTTGATAACTTTTCATGCATAAGACCGTAAGTATATAACAACATATGTTTAACATTAAATCAAATTATAACATCCATAACGTTATATCCAGTCATCGTAAGGAGTTACCAGCATGACACAGTCATCGTAAGGAGTTACTAGCATGACACAGTCATCGTAAGGAGTTACCAGCATGACACAGTCATCGTAAGGAGTTACTAGCATGACACAGTCATCGTAAGGAGTTACCAGCATGACACAGTCATCGTAAGGAGTTACTAGCTTGACACAGTCATCGTAAGGAGTTACTAGCATGACACAGTCATCGTAAGGAGTTACTAGCATCACACAGTCATCGTAAGGAGTTACTAGCATGACACAGTCATCGTAAGGAGTTACCAGCATGACACAGTCATCGTAAGGAGTTACCAGCATGACACAGTCATCGTAAGGAGTTACCAGCATGACACAGTCATCGTAAGGAGTTACTAGCTTGACACAGTCATCGTAAGGAGTTACTAGCATCACACAGTCATCGTAAGGAGTTACCAGCATGAACCAGTCATCGTAAGGAGACAGTCAAAAATGTGTGTTAGCAGTAAGTTGTGTGACCTAGCCGAGTCACAAAAATCGCGAAATACAATCTCTATAAATGTCACAATCTCTATAAATGTCACAAAACAACAATGTGTCAAACGGCCATTGTTGGCAAACGTATTAATTATTTGTCAAACTGGTAAATGGCGCTTTGAATGACGAGGTGCGGGAAGTTTATTATGTAGATATTATGAGCTATTGAAAATAACATTATTTACAATTTCAACAACCGTCGAGTCCTGTCTCAAGCCTCGACCTGAAAGACCCGGGACCCGAGACAACTAAATTTACCGAAATTTTTGAGACCCGACTCCTAGAACGTTGTCATACTCTTCAATACGAACAGACGGCTTTAAACGTTTTTGGAAAGGAACGAACCGTCTCTCCCCGGCGAGAGCGCGACATCGAGTCCACTCACCCGGTAGAGGTCGAAGACGACCTTGTCGCCGACGCGCAGCGTGCGCGACTCGCCGCGCTCGGTGCGGAAGGGCAGCGTCTTCTTGCCCTGGTCGAGGTGCGCGAGCAGCAGCCCGTCGTGGTCGCGCGCGGGGCTGCCGGCGCGCGGCTCCGGCGGCAGCTCGGCGACGGTGCCGCGCAGCGCGCGCTCCACGAGCGTCTCGAACGCCACGCTGCCGGGCGGCAGGCGCTCGATGCGCACGGCCGCCTGCCGCGTGTCGCTCTTGCCGAACGTGGCGGGCGGGTCGACCGTGAACTCGACCTCGTCGCCGACGCTGAGCTCGCGCCCGAGGCGCAGCACCTCCGCGAACCGGAACAGCAGCGGGCGGTCGCGCTCCACGCAGCGCAGGTACCCGAACCCGTCGCGCAGCGAGCGCACGACGCCGCGCTCGCGCCGCTCGCCGGACACCGAGAAGGACTCGTCCAGCAGCGAGATGTCGGTGGCGCGCCGCAGCCGGTCGCGGCGGTCGGTGGCCACCTGGAAGCGCACCCAGTCCCCGTGGCGCAGCGTGAACTCGCCGCACTGGTCCTTGTCGCCGAAGGGCACCTCCACCTCGCTGTGGTCGGGCGCGCGGTACCGGATGCGGCCCGGCAGCGGGTCGCTCTGCCGCGGCGTCGCGCCGCCGCCCGCGCCGCCGCCGCGCTCCAGCGGCTTCAGCACCTGCCCGCGCAGCGTCTCCGGCGACACGTCCTCGAACACGACCGACCCGCCGGGCAGCTTGCCGATGTTGCACGCCACCTCCTTGCCCTGCGAACGGGGCACGCACGCGTCAGTGTAAAGGTGAGCAATGTTAAATAGTGTTCAAAGTATTTCAAGTCAATTTTACTATTGTGTGTCCGCCATAGATTAGTTAGCTGGCATTAGGAGCGGTGGCGTGTTGTGTGAAGTTAGTCAGTGTTGGCTCTTTAAGCGATCGGTCAGTGACGGTCAGTAAGCTCATGGCTCATTCCTTATTGTGATTTGTGTACGTTGGTGGCCGATCGAGCGGACGATACGAAGTTAAGTATTCTCTTGTTGTTATACTTGATGTGTAAATGTACTTAAACGTTATCGTTAAGAATAGATTATTGTAAGTTGTATGACGTGTGTTAAAAGAATAGCTTGATGGCGCTGAATTTCTTGTCAGTTCTTCTCAAGCGTACGAACACGGCGTAGAATCATTGCTATTCGTGGAATGCTTTTTCGAGGTCCATGATTGAATAATGAATAAATTTTGAATAGTCTTTGTGTGTTTTTCAGTTATTTAGAACCCCAGATAGATTAGACTTCTAGCTTCACTCACGTTGTACATGTAATATAAAAGAGAAATAACACAGTGGAAGATTCTATTTAACTTGGAATCTAACACACACGTCACTGAGGCGAGAAATTAAAACTTACATAAATATCTCAGGAGTTCCAGGGGACGATAAATATCCGAAAAAACTGATATCATTTTTAGCTATAACAGATCATATATTGTAGCCTGTCTGTCGACTATGGATGATTTAATAAATAAGCAAAAAAAAAAGGCAAGAAAAGTGTAGTTATATTTGTTTCAATTATTTGGCCGACTCAATTCCAAGGAGCATTTATTGTAAGTAATAACTTTATAGCGTTGACGAGACTTGATTCTGGATAAGTAGTATCACTACCTAGCCTGCGCTCCTGAACATTTTGAATGAATTAATCAAGGATAAAAGGTCATAATATAAAATGACATGCTTTTTTGTGTTTATTGTTTGTCTAACAAAAGTACTTGCCCAGAGTATTTCCTACCCTCCTATTTCCCCCTCCCTTCATACTCACGTTTCTGGTCTGGATAAGGAACTCGACGTCGTCGCCGAGCGTCAGCTCATCCTCTGTCTTGGCCTCCGAGTAGTGGAAGAATATCTCCTTGACGACGTCGGCGCGCTCGATGAAGCCGAAGTTCTCCTTCATGGAGCACACGACGCCGTGGTACTTGACCGGGTGCTGCGGGTTTTCGAAGCGCACGTGACACGCGCCCAGCGTCCCCCTGCAACACGGGCGAGGAACGGAGGGTGAGAGGGTGACAGGGCGGAGGCGGGTGGGGAGGCGGAGGAAGGACACCGTACCGCTGGTTGGTCGCGATCTGGAAGCTGACCGCGTCGCCGGTGCGAAGCACCACGTTGCCCTCGACGTCGTCCTTCGTGTACGGCAGGAAGAAGCACTCGCCGCGGTTCTCGTACGAGATTCGGCCCGTGCTGTCGCCAGAGCCCTCGCCTTTCACCTCCGTGGTGACGGTGCCAGTGACGCGCGCCTCGCTCAGCACCTGCGGAAGAGGGGTGGGGAGGCGCCGTCAGCGGCGGGCGGGCCGGCACCGGAGCCCGGCCTCGCTCGCGCTCGCTTACCACTTCCGGCGCTATCTTGGTGACGGTGGAGGCGATCGGCTTGCCCGTGCGCCGGTCGTACGTCATCTCGAACTCGACGGGGTCGCCGATCTTGAGGTGCTCCGTGTTGCCGCTGAACTGGCTGAAGTGGAAGAAGAGCCGCGCCTGCCGCTCGCAGCACTGGATGAACCCGTACGAGTGCAGCAGCTTCTCGATGATGCCCGTCTCCCGGATGGGCGGATGCGTGGCCGACTCGTAGGTGGAGGTCGCCGAGCCCGCGGAGTAGGCGGAGTCGCCCATGGGGCACGCGTCCGCGCCGTACCCGGGCGGCGGGAACCGGCCTCCCCCTCCTCCCCCGCCGCCGCCGCCCGCCTTCACGCCGTTGTACGCGTCCCGCGGGGAGCTCGGGTACTCGCCGCTGTAGCTACCTGCGGACAGACGAAGCTCTGGCTCAACGCCTACCTAGCGGCTAGGCAGTCGTCGAGCTAAGCTCGGCTAGGCCGCTCGTACAGGATAGGTCAGTCAGCCTTATCTATGTATGAAGTTGAAAGTATTGCACAACAATTTGTGTTGATTTTAGAAATATTATTAGGAAAGATTATTAATATTATGAGGGGAGATTGTATAATAATTTATTTTTTTACCGATATGTATTATTTTTCTTTACTAGCAGACTCCGATCCTGAAAAAAAAACCTGGAACCCGATTGCTGCGCCACCTACCGGGTCTATGTGTGAATCTAAACCATACAGAGACCCACTGGAACTCACACAAAAATAATACCAAAATCAGTTCAACCGTTTTGTGAGTTCAGTACAGACACATACTGAGTGATGGTGATGTAGACCGTATCCTTTCAAGGCATGCTTGATGCTACAATTTGTGGTCATCGGCAAGCATGTGGTAATCGCAATGATGGAAACAATCACTAAAATCGTTTATGAAAATGTTAAAAAGTACCGGCCCAAAGTGAGACCCCAGAAAGCATCGGAAAGGAGTCAAAAAGAGTCAGCCAAAAGCCAAGGGCGGATCGGGGGGGGGGGGGGGGGGGGGGCATGGGGGTCATGACCCCCATGGGCCGGGTGTAGGTCGACTACAGACATTTATTCTAGTTGTAATTGAATTGGAGCCTGTCCTAACTAGACCTCGACTCGACTATATGACTCCAATGACTTAAAAGCTGGATCCGCCCTTGTGAAAAGCCACTAGCCACAACCAGCGACAATGATAAAATGAATGGACGGGAAATAGCGCACGGATTTGTTTATATTTATTGAGGGCCAGCTCTCCACTCACGTCATTCTAACATCTTCTCTCTTTGCAAGTCTTCTCTTATTCCATCTTTTTGCTGATAGCTTGGAGTCTCAGCTCAAACAACGGCTTCGTAATCTAATCTAATCTAACTGGTTATTCTGGCAGAGTATCCATTACTTTACTTGTCAGGAAAATTTCTGGCAGATTCTTTTGACAGTTCATACCAAATGTTTTAAATGACTGATAATTGACTACCAATATTGGTACCTACCTACTCAAAAAACTTCAAACATAGGTTGTATGCTTTATCTTCTGACACGCCCTCGTATAACCGATGTAGCTCCAGCCAACCTTTCTTAGCTGTTGTAAACTTATAACCTTCTGTTCTTATTTGCGAATAGGTTTGACTGTCAGTACATGAACCACTGTTACAGGGTTCATGTGCTGACTAATAAGCAAACAACTAAATTTAATTTGTAATTGTATTTTAATTTTATTGTTATTTAAATTGTTTTATTTATAATTATTATTGTATGTGACTATGTGTTATGACTTATGTCAAAATAAATGGAATTTGAACTTTTTTCTGATAGATTCTCCGTTACCCCCAAAGGAGCAGTACTATCTGGCTGTCGGCATTCTGGCGTTGCCCGCCAGTGGCACTGTCTCTCCTGTCGCTGCGTCTAGTTGGCAGAGAATGCAATACGCAGTTTATATTTCCACGTTGACCAATTGTTGTCTGTGAGGAGACCGACTTGTGGAGGAGACCGCCACAACTATCGATACCCTGGCCGACAAATACGATGCACACCAACCAATGATATTAAATATATCGTAACCTTTGACACCAACTCAACACGGGTTCGGCGATGCAATTTGCGGATAGTTTATTAAGTAGTATTTGATGATTCACGCGATCAAAAGCCTAAAGTCTGTGTATATTCTATATTCCATCAAGTCTCATTTTTGTCTACCAGTAAAGAAATGGCATTAATAAAAGACACCAAGTTAGTTGCAGTCGACCTGTCCATCATAAAGCCATGTTGGCGAGGACTTATTATACGTTTAAAGTGCCATGTTAACATAGGGTGTATCATTTGTTCAAAGATCTTAGCAAAGACATGGAGTATAGGTCTATAATTATTAATAAGTTCCTTAAGGCCGTCATTTTGCAAGGGTACAATCAGCACTACTTTCCAGTCTGAAGGAAATACACCAGTACTCATTGATTTATTAAATATTACGCACAGAGGATGTGCGAGTGCTGGAGCACATTTAGCTGCAAAGACTGCCGGGATTCCATCAGATCCCAAGTCTTTTTAACACCTTTTAAACTTGGTCATCCTTGAATTGGATTGTTATTAAATAGTTATTGGTCGACTTGGGAACTCGATCATTGCCGTTAGGTACCTGGCTATAGTATAGTAGGCTATGGTATATTGAAGCTAATGGTGTATGGTAATCATCAACTTTAGAAAGTGGACCAGTATTCATATGCGATCTAGTAAAACATGGCTTGTTGTTAAGAAATAAATCTAATATTTTGCCTATTATATTATAGCATATTTGCAAGTACGTATCTAGGAGTATTTGACTGAGTCCTGGACATCAGGGCCCCGATTCAGCTAACCAAAGCCGACCACTTCTGATGCGTTTCCGCTACTCTTTCTCTCTGACAGCAGCCGACTAATGGTCTTTATTAAAAACTTGATTCTTAGCTTTGAGTGCTTCTTTCTCCATAAATTGGTGAACATTGAAAATAATTTCCCTCGCTCAACTGTTTAAACGTCATCCTCTTTTAACAATGTCATAACACGACTTTATGACAATCACTTTTATTTGCCATGAAGTGTAATTTAGAGAGTATTGTATTGAGAAAGTTACATGAGTTCCATATGCAATCCCCACGCCAACTGATGAACAATACGGAGCACGAGTAGCGTCCAGCCGCGATTTTGCCGCGAAATCGATCGACCAATAACAGCGCAAGATGTTAGAGTGTGAAGTATTCTACTGCCATTGGAAGATTGAAGTTTCCCACGCTACTAAAATTGGTCCACTGCACAGGTACATCGGGAGGAATTATTAGTTGTGTTAAACTGTTTCTAGACTAATATTATGTTAGCATTAGCACCACTGTCTATTAGTGATAACCTTGGTTGGCCAATATGAACTCATTAAACTGTTAATTCTTTCTAAGAAGGCTGTTGGTAGTCCAAATAAAATAAAATAAATAAATATTATTTTAAAGAGGTAATTATTATTATTTTAAGTTTGTATGTTTGTTTGAGCTAATCTTTGGCAGCTTGCTTACTGGTCTTATTTACATAAACCTAGCACCGATAGAAAGCAATCGGCTATAAGCTAGTTTTTGTGATGCCACAGCAATGAATGCTGTTAAATTATAACCATCTCATGCATAAAGCACGAAAACAATGAGTGATTTTCCAAAGACGATTAAAAAGTTTTCTTCAACTCGATAGATAGCGCAGACGATACGCGCCAGTCCAAAACAGCATAATATTCTTGTTCTGTGGCACATGACATGGCATGTGACACATGACATGGCATGTGTGGTTGATTTATCTGTGACATTTCCACATGCCAATGAACGGCAGAATAGATTGGACTACACCTATCAATACAATCATAATAATTTAACTCTATTTTTGGTGGAATAAATTCATATCATTCCATTTCATGAAATGTAATAAAAAAATTACAATATCAGCCACGTCTGGTCTGCGCAAAGTCAGAACCATCTACAATGAGCTTCTTTTTTTTGAATGCTTATCAGAATGCATTTCCCATTAATAATATGTTATTATGTTATTATTAATATGTTATGTTATGTCTTCTTCTTTTACTTAATTTCCTAATTCAAAAGTACTTGACAAACACTCTTTAGCTAAAATAGGTTTATTACTTAATTTGTTTTAGTATTTTATTGTTTTAGTGTTTTATACATAATATGGTAAAAGTTTATTTTGAAAATAAATGAATATATATGAATGTCATTTAGATTTCATCTCTACTCAGAGAAGTGAACTAGTTTGGGGCTCACTGTTAATTATCTTTTATTAAACCTGGATTTTAAAGTCTGTACCTATTTGAAGTAAACATTGTACTGCTCTATTTGGTAATAAACTATTTATATTTCTATAACTCGGGTGACACACTATCTATGAAAACAATACAGAATAGATAGGCTCATTTTGTATGATGATGGTCCGTAGGACTGGTGAGAGCTACTGTCTGAAACTAGTCTGCGATGACAGAGAGTGGCCGTTCATAGTACTGTGCGCTAGTACTCACCGTTGCGATACGCCTGTTTGGACTGCATGGTGGTGTGTTGGAGATCCAGAATGTCATGCAATGGGGACGTGTGGGATTCCGGCGGCTGGAACATTTTCCACTGAGGATTGTTTGACATTATATTGCTCTGTTCCTTGTTGCAGTGGTCTAAACTCTATATACAGATATATCACAGAAACTTGTGGTGTTTCAGTTCTTAAAAATCATTTAAAAGATGACAATCGAGACACATTTTTGTAAGTCTTTGCACCTGAACACAAAGTCTGCAATGACGCGAGTTCATAAATTTCAACACTAAAATCACAAATTTGAAATAAACTATGTAGGTACTTAAAAATGATCGTTTCCTAAATCCTCAGATGTCTTCAATGCTTGCTGGGTCGGGCTCCGTAGTGAGCGGTGGCTTCAGGGGTGTCGTGTAATTTGTTACGATTTACACTTGTGCTCGGAATTCACTGTCGCTGCAAAAGACACTTTTTTGAAGAGTTGAAACGTTTCAATTTCGGAATGGTAAGCATGGACCGCTAGAACAATATTGGATCACAATTCAAACGTCGCATTGCTTTGCATTAATTTTATTATCACTATGTAGGTAGCACGGGAATAATTTATTTCAGATGTCGGGCAGCCGAAACACCGATACCTATGCAAAATTCGGTGCCGACTAGCTCCGATGTTGGTCGCCGCATCAAGCTCAAATTTTAATAAACTACTGACACGTTTTACGTAACTTAAATTCGCTTTGAAACTATATTTGAAAGTCAATCGGTTCAAAGCTAAGTAATTATCAATCTCACCACGACACAGCATAGCACTGACGACATACCGCCATGTTGAATGAATGTCAACATTTTTCAACTTTAATGCAGGCAGCCAAACAAACTATTTTATGGTGCAGAAAACGAAATTATTTAGGTATTAGGTAATTATAATATTATCGAGGCGGCGAATTGCTATGTTTATATAAAAATAATAACAAGAATCAGATTTTTTAAATTTTGTGTTTATTTTTTTGTACAGGCAAATGTGTATGTCATGTAGGTAGGTAGTTTGATTTTCTATGGATATGGATTGTTTCAGTCTCACTCAGTCTTTCAGTTTCATTTCACTGTAACCCCTTGTTCGCACGGGAGCTTTTATAACGTCGCGTTAAAACCTGGCGTTCTTTAATAACGCTCTCCACAAGTGTGTTCATACGAACGCTTTAAAATTACCTACTCTTGTCTTGGATCTTACTGCAGTAGGACATACCCGGGTAATTTGTTCACACGGCAGCGCTTTTTTACTGCGATTTTTTTTTATCGCCCTGTGTCCTATTTCGAGTGTTGGGCGTTGAGCGCATTGAGCATTTAACTAGATGGTTGAGCGTATGTTGAAAGAAAAGTGAAGCACGTCATACCTACTTCTGTTCACACGAGTGTTAAAAAAGCGCTCATTCTTCGTTCAGTATCCCGCGCGCTCGCGTAGCAGACAGTTGTCTCGATCGTTATCACGTTATCATTTTAGATCCTGAATTATTGATTCGAGGTCCCACTATTTGTAACAATTAGTCGACTGTTCTTATAGACATTCGAAAATAATTAAAACAATATGTCCGATTTTTGCAATTAATCTTCGTAAAGTGTTATGAATTGACCACTAATTTATCTATTGACTCTCAGGGGATGCCCCCAGAATGCTTTTTGGTTCCTTTTCCGCCTTTAACTATTGCAAGTAATTTCAAGAAATTCATTTTCCGTCCTACATAGGTCCTAGGTACTGCAGCGAGATCCAAGATAAGAGTGATTTTAAAAAGTTCGTATGAACACACTTGTGTAGAGCATTAAAAAGCGCCAACGCATAGTTTTAACGCGACGTTAAAAAAGCGCCCGTGTGAACGAAGGCTAATAAATAGTGCAAGGAAGTAGTTTCTAACCTCCTTAATATAAATAAATACTTCACACTGGCAAATGGACAAAGTGTGACGGCATAATCCTCCTATGAAGACGAAAAAAAGACAGCAGTCCTAGTAAATTTCACTGGTAATAATAATATAATAATATTTATTTCCATTTACAAAGCCATTTAAAATATAAAGTAATAATTATTATATTATTACATCTCTTGGACATGTTTACAAAGACAGATTTTGCTTGGCTTGCGTTGACAAAATAGGTTGATTACACAGAACCTACACTAAGCAAAGCTTGTATTGTAGGTTTCTGTTATCCTTCCAGGGAACAACATAGCGCAGTATGGATTAAATGTATATATAACATATATATAATGTATCTCTATATCTATATATGTCTCTCATTAGGTAGAGGTACCCTAGGTACCTATCAGCCAGAAAACGTCCTCTACTGGACGAAAGCCTCTCCCTTTGTTGTTGTTTGTTTTTAATAGTTCCTGGCCATGGATACTAGTCCTTCAGCCGAATACATATTTCTTCATCGATTCTACTTTCTGCAGTTAAATGAGTCGTAGTCCCAGTCCAAGTCACACACAGTAAGTCACAGTCAAGTCCAATCATGCCCTAGTAAAGTCGTGGCAACTTTACTACAAGAAAAGAACACGAAAAGACACGTTTCACTACATTATATCACTTGCCCACACTCTTGCTCGTAAATCAGCACTTAATGAATAAAACGCCACCATTTTTATGCATTAACACTCGAAAAAACACAAGTTTTAGAAAATAATACAATGCAGCAACATGATTTTCTCGCGTTCCCGCCAAAACTCTCAGCCTCTCCCTTAATAGGGAGGGGTTGCCATAATTCCCACGCTTGGCAGGTGGCTTGGAGATCGCAGAATGTTACCACCGTTAACTAAGAGGACCTGAAGAAGACCCTGCTGCCCGTCCTCCGGTGGTTCTGGATGCAGTTTTAGGACATACCCAGGTCTCTGGTCTCTATGCAGAGAATTATATTATGAGAATAGTAATGTGATGACATAATTCATGGATGACAAGGATAGCGCTTTACATTTAGCACAAAGCAAAGAGAGGTGAAAACAATGTTTTGCGTCCTTATTACCATGGCCGGGTTTTTTTTTGTTTGTTATTGGCATCGCACGTTGTGCATTCTGCCATTGTCAAGTTTATGAATTTGCAAGTTTTAATAGTTTATTCAAGTCAAAATATAACATGAAATCACAGTTAGTCACACGAAATTAGTCATAGTCGAGTGCAAGTCATGCCCTAGTAAAGTTGTGGCGATATTACTATAATCTTCTACGGAGTTATGAAAACAACACATAATATCACTTGCCCACACTCGTGCATGTCATTCAACACTCAATGAATAAAACACCACCATTTTTAATCATTAACGACCTTACTTAAAATAACCTCGATTCTCTTAGTCATTGCTTAAACTTCTCTGTTCTTTTCTTGCACGTGCAACTTCACGTCAGAGAGAAGATGGCAGAGCATCTTAAGCAGTGACTAACGGTTGAGAAGTTTTTTAAGTAAGGCCGTAATTCGCGAAATAACCCAAGTTTAAGAAAATAATAGAATGCAACGACATGATTTTTCCGAGTTCCCGCCAAAACCCCCTTTTATAGTATTATTACTAAGGCATTATCGGCCTTACCTAAAAAAACTTTTCAACCGTTAGTCACTGCTTAAGATATTCTGCCATCTTCTCTCTGACGTGAAGTTGCACGTGCTAGAAAAGGACTAAGAGTGACGGGTTAAGCAGTGACTAAGAGAATCGAGATTATTTTAGGTAAGGCCGTATGACATTTTGCCTAAGTTGATACAAAGAGGCAAGGAGGTATGATTAGGCCACCAGCGTATGGGTATTGTCATAAACCTTTACCCAAGATTTTGGGATACGTTTTTTTGTGGCAGCACAAAGTGCAACAAGCAAGAAGCAAGAAATAACTAGGTGGCCACGCGCCCTATTCTTCTACTAGTAAAATTTCTTTGATAGAGACATTTATCTACGGCAAGGATTTTTGTCTTCTTTCCTCCTAAGAGGATTATAGCGTCGCACTCTGTGCATTTGCCAGTTTCAAGTATTTATAATTTATCGAGTTTTTAATGAAAATCAAGTCAAGAATGAGTCTAAATTACAGTCAAAGTCACACTTAGTAAGTTACAGCCAAGTCCAGTCATGTCATGCCCTAGTAAAGTTAAATAATACTAGATCTTTGGTCTACGGCGTCAGTGCTGCCATGTACACTGCTATGGGAGGTTTTTCTGACAGCTGCCGGAACGTAGTTCTACAGCCAAAGGATAGGTGGCGCTGACGAGACGTGATTGTCTTTTTTCGCATTTGTTTAATGAAAAAGCAAACAAACTACTAAAAACTAATCCACATTCACTAATTTGTGTTGTGGAAGAACAAAATCATAGAACTAGAGCTGATGTAAATGAAATATATTTTTTTTATTTTTTGACCATTTGACCTTGCATCATTCATTTTAAACTTCTGAACCACAGTTGTCTTTTAGCTTTAGAAAACGAATATTATTTGCGGTGCTGCCAGTTTTTCATTACAAGTACACGACTTGTAGCTATAAAAAACGAGTATGGCCTTACGGTTTTAGCCTGTCATAAATCCTATGCCTCCCCAACCAAAGGCCAAACTCAGGGCCAAACAAAAAACAAACTATTTTCGCCAGTGTAGCCAAGTTAGCCACTTCTTGGCTAGATCTGGCAAATTTTAACGTTACCCTAGCCACAAATAAAAAATATTGGTGGCTAAAAATGTTTTCCACTATTTTATCAACTTTCTAGTGACTGCAATTAACATGAAAAATTACAATAAACTCACTGTCACAAACTATGGAAATGGAACAGACACCGCACACCGAACACTGATGTGGTTATCCAAGCTCGTAATAATTATCTCCTCATAGAGTGCTCAAAAGGTTTGAAGGTGAGCGCTGAATACATTAACATCGTCTTATCAACTGACTCTGAGAACTGACTACAAACAATTAAAAAAAAAACCAGCACCCCGCAGTTTTACTCTCGTGATGATGAAAAACGGCGATGATACAAAAGTAGGATATGTTACCATCATCATCATCATCCAGAATACGTCCACTGCAGTACGAAGGCCTGCCCCTTAGTACTTAGTAACCTATGATTATAATTTAGAACAAAGAAAGGATAATAATGTTTGAAATATATTGAAATTAAACATAATTTTATAGATGATTATTCAAATGTAAAAAAAATATGTTGGTACAATTATTATTAATTTTTGGCCACTTTTAGCAACTTCCGTAAGTATAAAATTCAGTCTCTCGGGGCCAGATCTAACCCTTTTTCAACTTGCTCAGCCCCGAAAATAATGGTTTAGCTAGGGGCTAAACCATTATTTTCGGGGCTGAGCAAGTTAGGCCCCTTTGTTTTTTTTTTTTTCTTTGGTAAATGCTCTTATGCATACCCTCCCGCCAGGGCGTAGGAGGGTTATGTCGGACTCGATGCCAGAGTGAGACTCGATGGCACCCCTACCGACTAAAAACCCAACGGTGTTCCCACACTGCGCCTATTGTCGAGGCCACTTTCGCATTCATCCGCGACCTCGACGGCGCTGCCCTTTCGGGCCCACCACGGCGAGCCGAAGCTCCTCCCGCACCAATGACGATGTGTCCGAACACCCAAACACATCGTGCATCCACCTCGGAGGCCATGCCAGCGAGATGGGCGCCGGACGGCCCTACGTCCGAACGCCCTGGCCTCCATGCGGCGGGTCAGACGAGTGGCCCCGCCACCTGCCACTTCAGCCGTTGGGGATGGGGAGCTCTGGCCCCTCTGGCCTGTCCCCATCCCGCAGCCCCACCACGACACACCCGGTGGGTGCCCCCTCAAGTAAAGCCCTTGATGAGGCCACCACCCGGTTGTCCCTCCTCACTCTCCATTGTATTCTTGTATTCTATTTTGAATCTACACATTTTTTTTTAAATTATATTAAAAAACAAATTATTTTGATAATTAATTTACAATGAAACCCATTTTGTAAATTTTTGCGAAAATCTAGTCCTTTTTTTAATTTGATCTAGGTCTAAATCTTGTTACCCAGTTGACCAGTTGGCAACTCTGTTACCGACTTGGCAACACTGCTTTTCGCATTTTCATTCAGCGTTGCCAGTTTGTGAGGAATTCCCCGAATTGCGGGGAATCCGGAATCGTGTGGGGAATAGTGTGGGGATTGGCTCTGTGCGGGGAATGTGGGGAATATTAGATATTATATTTCAAGTCAAAAAAACTGGCATCGCTTACGCATAGTAGCAGGAAATGAACACAGTACCACCCGTATGTTGTAAACATCCCAAAAATTACCACGGAGTGGGGAATTTGTGGGGAATTGGGTTTATTTTCTCCCCACATTTGAGGAATTTCGCCTTAATTTTCGGGGAATTAGGAAAACAGGCATTGGCAACGCTGTTTGCATTGCACGTACCCGTAGGCTAAAGGACTTGTATCCAGTGCCAATAAATTAAAAAATGCACGTACCCGTACCCGTAAGTTTTGGCGGGAACGCGAGAAAATCATGTCGCTGCATTGTATTATTTTATAAAACTTGTGTTTTTTCGAGTGTTCATGCATAAAAATGGTGGCGTTTTATTCATTAAGTGCTGATTTACGAGCAAAAGTGTGGGCAAGTGATATAATGTAGTGAAACGTGTCTTTTCGTGTTGTTTCCAAAACTCCGAAGAAGCTTGTAGTAAAGTTGCCACGACTTTACTAGGGTATGATTGGACTTGACTGTGACTTACTGTGTGTGACTTGGATTGTGACTACGACTCATTTAACTGGAGAAAGAAAGATCGATGAAGAAAAATGTATTCGGCTGAAAGACTAGTATCCATGGCCAGGAAGTATTAAAAACAAAACAAATGCACGTACCCGTATTATTGACCCATATCGTAAAAAAATATTCTTGTACCTAACTAATATTATCCTTGGGATTATAACCATTAACCATAGTAAATACGTAGCCTAATAGTTTTCATCCAAAGATAAATATAAGATTCCCATTCTCAACGTTTACGTTTGCATTGTAATACTATTTCAATAGTACATTTCGCAGCTTGCCTTACCACTATTTAATGGTTAAAATTTAATTCAACGCAAAAATTTATACAGGATTTCCATAAAATTTTTGAATACCTGCTTTTAAGATATTTTAATGTTGAAATCTTGTGTGCCACGTGCCATACTAGGCTTCTGCATGTCTGGGAGTGACTTTAGCACCAATGCAGGCTACTGACGAGGCAGGTGAGTCGATTATTGTTCCCTTATAAATTATATTTTGTTCTAAATTATAATAATTATTATAATTTAGGTAAATTTAAGTAACCCGAATAGAAAAAATAAAACAAAACTCATGAATAGAAAAACCGAGAGTAAAATAGATAGCCTACGATTTTAGCTGTAGAGGCTTTCGAGCGCGTCGTTTCATTGATTCATACTTTGTTGTTACTCTGCATTTTGATATATTTAGTGTACCTATGAAGACAGCTAGACGCCACACTAAGGCTTCGTTTCAGGAGAGTTTCTGAGAAGTGATTACTAGTCAAGTTAGACATCACGGTGGTTAACAAAATCGGAATTTGTGCAGTCAAAGTCGCATAGTTTTCGTATTATCGATGTTTCGAATAGCTCGAAATATC
Source organism: Erannis defoliaria (assembly GCA_905404285.2). Classification (NCBI taxonomy): domain Eukaryota; kingdom Metazoa; phylum Arthropoda; class Insecta; order Lepidoptera; family Geometridae; genus Erannis; species Erannis defoliaria. The sequence goes on along the minus strand of FR990067.1, from coordinate 22,385,057 downwards.
GATAATATAACTGCAAATCAAGAATTTTCCCGGTCTGGTTTTTGGGATTCTTCACCTCTGAAGCAAAGTGTCATACTTATGTATGTACTCGATCATCATCAGCCACTGCTGAACTAAGGCTGCTCCCTTAATGGGGGGTGGGAGTGCGATTCCCGTGCTTGGCAGGTGGCTTGGGCTTTTACTTAATCAATAAATAAATATTGTGTAAATATTCTGCAGCTAACTTCATGACGTGCCACTATACACAAGAGGATGCATGCCAGTCAGGTGTCCTGTCTTTCTGAGAGTTTCAACTTATTGATGCATCTTTTCTGCCATTATCTAGCTTTGATATCCTGTTCTGAAATAGCAGTAGGTTACTCTGATATGCAACAACTACATAACGCTGTTGTAAAAAAACCAACTTTGGGAAGCATCATTCCTGAACATTCAATAAATTATAATTAGACAGTGCTGTAGATTTTGCAAATCTTATTCCTGCCATGTACATTCTTCTGCCAGATGGCCAGGACCTCGATAATGCTGTTTCATGGTTGATATTGCAAAACCTGTATGAAGCGGTTTGATTCCACTTCTTCTATGTGTACTGAATAAACAGTGCAATCTCTGTCTGAGTGGGTGTATGTCGATAGTACAACCTAGTCCCAAGGTAATCTGTTTCTTCAAGGTGACCATGGCCCGTCATAGACTGCATCTTTGCTTAACATCAAACAAGATAGTCAACATTCAGGGAGCGTTGCGATGGTGCGGTTTCTTAAATTGAAACTAAATTAAAAACCGATACAATGCTTTGCTATGCTATGCTAAAAATTGGGTATGTCATGTGAGTAGTGATGGGTGTTAAAGCTATTCAAAATTAATTATTCATTGTTAAATTATTTGTAAGATAGCTCATTCTAATTAACGCTGTTTGTAATGTGAATTTTAATGGACTAGAGGCCACAGAAAGACTCGTTTTCTTTTGAACGCTAAAAGTTATTAACAATTAACAAAACTTTAATCTGAAACGGATTCTTCGGTGTTATTGAATAAAGATCAAAGTCATGTAATACTACAAATAATACAAGTGGTTGTCTCGGCCCGTCCGACCAAGCACATTGTCTAACAAGCGACGCACATGCCCCGCGCAGCGGTTAACGAAGAGATTCATAGCTATCGGTAATTAATTTGAGCAGACTATTTCATTTATAATTAATGAGCTAATGCTAAATTCTTGATTAGTTGTTAAGAATTAAGGCTAAGGTGATAACGAGACACCACTACACGTGAGGCATTTACCTGCTTGGGCTGGTAACATAACTTCTCCCTCCTCAAGAGTGAAATTGGCAAAGAAAGTCTGGCTAAGAAGTTGCTTAGGACAATTTCACTTACACAAAAAATTCATTTACTTATATCGAAACTTACATTAGATGAATTATTATGAATCAACATTTTTTTTTAAACTAATAACATTTAGATAGGTACGTACGCAAAAAAACATCCATATGCCTATCGGGGGGCACGGTAGTGCCCCCGCCAAGTCGAGCGCGAAGCAAACACTGCCTTACCATCCTTTACTGGAACCATTTCGCCGCATTTTCAGGCCCCTATTTGAGAACCTCTGGATAAGACTAGAACGCAGAAATTTTCATCATCCAGTAAGCTATAATCACATACTTAAAATAAAAAAATTCAAGTCTGTAGGTCATTTAGTTCCGAAGTTAAGCGAAAGCAAAGTTTCGCATTTATGACACTTACTCAATCATGATCATCAGAATAAAACTAGTACTTCCCATAAACTCAGAGAGCTGAAATTTGGTACAGAGTTAGGGTTTAATGGCCACATAAAGGGAAAACTATAAAAACTAGGATAATCGAAGATCTAGAGTACCTGGTGACCCTTATTTGAAAACACAAGAGCCCAACCAAACTATTCCATAATATAGTATATATATATATATATATAATATATTTATTCCATAAATAGGCCAAGTCACACAACATTAACTATAATAATAAAGAAATCGCAGTAAGGAACCTTAGACTTGCCACGACTTTGTCTAGATTTCATTACTTTTTAGAAATAAACAAGCAGCTCCATCGAGACTTGGCTAGTTTTTTACAGAATGTTTTTGGTGGGATTAATGCCAACATTTCTAAACACATAAAAAATAACTAATTACTAGGTAGATGTATGCAAAAAGTTGTGCTTACTCTTCCAATTATAAAAGATTTTTATTAAAATCTAATAAGTAATACTTAAGGTAGGTAGGTACGCAGACAGGCGTGCATACTTACTGCATTCTACATACTAAATTACATTACACCAATTATTATTTTTATTCTAAAAATACAACATTACAAGTATAACGTTAGGATTAGAATAAATCTAAAATATTGAGTTTGAGTACATAAAAAACCTTTTACAACGAATAACTAAATTTTAATGATATTTTAAAATAAATACTTTGTTGTTCTATTAAATGTTTATACTAGGATATAAAGTGTAAATAGCACGTCATAAATCAAATAATAATAATAATCTAAAAAATTACATTTAATCGAATAACCCGCCCCTCACTGTTTCTGGCGCAATGGTGAACTAAATTAAGAAACAATAAGGTTTTCCCTAAATTAGATCTTCACATTAAAACAAGTAAGTTTCAAGTAAAACAACCGATTAGAAATTAATATGGGACCACTTCGGGAGACCCTTTCAAATAAAAAAGAATTTTCAAAATCGGTCCACAATTGACGGAGAAATCGGTGAACATACATACCGAACATAGAACCTCCTCCTTTTTTGAAGTCGGTTAATGATTAATAAATCTAACAACACTTTCACAGGTTGAAAGTTTTTACTGTTATCTGCTGCCTATGTACTTATAAGACAGTACTTATAAACATAAGTACTGTCCCTTGTTATCTTCATCATCACCATCAATGCTGCGTCACTCGAGCTCGACATGTTGTGGACATGATAATGTTGGTCTCGACTGGACATCTGTCTGCCGGCAGGCGCTCGAGGCCAGAGAGTACTTGACACTTTTCGCCTTTAGGTTTGGATATTTAGAATTACAAGAAACATTATTTAGAGATTGCTCATAAATTATGATTGAAGAGCAGTGCTTTAAAATTTTCTATTAATTATATTTCTCAATTATCTGGTTTACTTACATGAGTATTTTTATTTAGGCTATTGGGGGATGATAATTTATACCTAACAAAAGTAATTATTAAGCTTATTTGCTGAATATTCTAACATGCGATGTCCTGATACCGTTTATAAATCATTGTCTGGTACACAGTATGGTACGAGTAACAGTGTTTGTGACAACATTTTGCAATTCCTATCTAGATCGTCTAAACCTAATGCTAAAACTGATTCTTCTGTTAGAGTGTGTTCCAGATTCTGTTAGATTAATTTCAGTAATATGCATGTGGCCTAATGTTAAATTTATGACAAATAACATGCTTAGTGATGAATATAACTAAATACATTACAGATATTGAAAAAAATAATTGTATTGGCTGATAAATCTCTGAGATATGAGCGTTTAAAGTTTTAGGTGGGGATAGAGAGGAGATGCTCTATCCTTTTCTCGCAAAGCACGTGTTAGTATAGCATTTGTTTGCCGCGCCTGAGGCTTGACGTCATAGCTCAGTATAGCGCGCTCTTTGTCTAGCTTGAAATTAAAATACTTATACCTATTTATTTTTGAATTTTTTTAAATTTTGTTTTCGTTGATTTCATTGATTGCTTGATGATCAGCATTTTTATAAGGTAATAAAAAATTAGTAGTCATCATGCCTATTATAGGATATAATGTTCAAATATGATTTAATCTGCATTAAGTATTTATTTGATATTAAAAAAATAAGTATATTATGTCAGCAGAGCTAGGAATCTTTTCTTTTACAAAATCTTTTAAATATCACAGTAAAGGCATAGTGTTTACAACAGGTTCACAAAATACAATTACCTAACATACCTAACTATGGTAAAAAGTACACATAGTTACTAAAAATGGTGGCATATAATGTCATACAATGTATAAAATAAATGTAAATTGTAAAAAAATAATTGTATTACTTGTAAAATTGTGTAAAAATGTAAAAGTATAAATAATATGTTTAAATAGGTAAATAATTTCTAAGGAAGTCTTGTATGGAATAATAGCATTTTTTTATTAGCATGGTTTTTAATTTATTTGCAAAACTATGTTCGTTTTCATCCCTCTTTAAGTCGTCAGGTAATTTATTAAATATTCTAATAGCCATGATGACTATATCATCGGCAAAGCGAAGGTGAGTAATGTATTCGCCATTAATGTTGATGCCGAATCCGTTCCAGTCCAAGAGCTTGAAAACGTCCTCCAATGCGTTCGTGAACAGTTTCGGAGAAATAACGTCTCCCTGTCTCACGCCTTTCTGCAATTGGATTGGTTTCGTGCTCTCGTCCTGCAACCGGATTGACATTGTGGCGTTTCTATACAAAAAACACGCTTCGATATACCTATTATAAGACTGCAATACCGCCCACCCAGGTCTTGATTATATTGAAGGCTTTTAAATAGTCCACAAACAAATTGTGAATAGGGTAGATGACAGATGTTTAAATCGTTGAAACCAATAGCTTTGATGAAGAATTTAAGTAAATATAGTATGTTTATTGAAAATATAATTTAAATCGGATAATAATGTTCTGATATATGAGCGTTTAAAGTTTTTGCTAGAGACAACTCTGTCCCTTTCCCACAAAACAGAAAATGACGTCACGCCTTACTTGTCAGAATAGAATTTATATGGCGCACAGAGAAGTGACGTCACGATTTGCTGTTTCGCCTCATTGTCTAGCAGAGCATGATATTAAAATGCTTATAAGTTGCTTATTTTTGATCAGATTTTCATTTTCATTCCATTAATCAGCTATATATATATGGGCCACATTTTAATAGGGCAATTAAAAAAACAGTCATCTAGCCTATTGTCTTGGATTGTTATAAAACAGTTTATTTGATTCTTGGTTTACTTACTCCTGACCATATATTGTGGAAACTCGGGTTTTAACTTTAGATACCACCTACCTGATATGGGGAGGGAAGGAGGAGAACTAACTCTACGCGCAGATCGACGCAGACTCCACGTGCAAATCTACGCGTCGCCGGCAAGAGAGATGATACCCACGCTTCTCCCCACCCTTCCCTACCATGTTTACCCACATATAAGGTAGACGATATCTAAAGCCAACCCGTGCCTGGATTTAAGTCAAACGAAACATCGTAACGTCGAGACCTACCCGAATTAAAGTATAGTTAAGAGTATAATTAATCCGCAACATACTTTTATTTTGCTAACTATTTTCTTTCATAGGTAAACATCTCAAAACTAAAGGAGATGAGGATGCGATTAATTTTCGTCCCTCGAGCAATTTCAAATATATGAAGAAGTACTGTAAAGGTAAGATGGACGCATCATATAACGGAAGCGGGAGCGAGAGCGGGAGCGGGAGCGGGAGCGGGAGCGGGAGCGGCGGCGCGAGCGGCGAGGAGGACGTGCGCGTGCAGCCGCCGCTGCCTCGCGGGCCGCCGCCGCCCGAGTCACCGCCCGCGCTCGTCACGCCCAAGCTGGAGGTGGACGAGGCGGCCGAGCCCTCGGACGCGCCCGACGAGCAGCCCGCCGACCGCGTCATGTGCCGCCAATACGCGCGCGGCGCATGCACGCGCGGCTCCGCCTGCATCTACGCGCACGAGATCGTGCTCAGTCAGCTGCCTGGCATTTACACCTTCTGCAGGGACTTCCAGAACACCGCGTGCACCTTCCCACGGTGCAAGTTTGTGCACGCGACTGTGTTCGAAAAAGAGTACTTCTACCGGACCGGCTACCTGCCGCCGCACGCCCTCGCACACCTAAAAGAGGGCGCCGCCCAGGGGCCCGCCCAGCAGCCGCCCGAAGGTACGGTATACTTTGCAATATGTCCTGCATACGTTCCACTTTTTTACAGGTATATATTTAACACTTACTTACGAAATTATCTTCCTTAATTAGATCCTTCCTCCTTACTCCTTGAAAAAGTGCACAAGCACATGGAGTCACAGACATATAGGGTGTAGCAGGATAGCCTTTTTTGCCTTGAAGAACTTGGACCCCACAGCACTGCCTGGACAGTTTTTACGAACCCATTGTTGATCTAGTCCACAGTTTCGCATTAGGCTCTGGAAGCGATTATGCAGCTCGAGTTGAAAGTTTTCGGTATTCTGGATTTGGGCAGGGCCAGGACGGAGCGTAGACTTCACCAGACGTGACCTCTCAAGCTTGACATTGATATTCAATGTGCCTCGGATAATACGGTGATCGCTACCGGTTTTCACCTTGCCGATCACGGAGACGTCATTGAATATTCGCTTCTTGGTCGTCACGATGAAGTCAATGTGATTTTAATGACTACTACAAAAATCAAATCAAGTAATCCACCACTGACTGGGTCCCGGCGGTTAAACAGCCACAAGGCCGGCCTAGAAGGAGGTGGAAAGACGAACTCGATGCCCATAAAAAGGAGTGAAAAAGGCCCACCATAGCACTAAATAGAGTAAAATGGAAAGAGGGAAGGGAGGCCTTTGCCCAGCAATGGGTCAAAACAGGCTAGTATAATAATAACTACAAACTTGTGGCAACACTTATATCGGGACACCGACACCGTTGTGTTAGAGATGAGCAAGCTTGCTTCAGCGTTAGATCTCCTTGGTCCTGGTTGGTCCAAGGAGCCCGACAGTGAGTCGCACACAGCCTATAGTCTCCACCTCTGCTGACCTCGGAATATGGATCCAGCCCGCTATCCTGCTTCGGTTTATTGACCGTTAGGTAAATCCGACTAATGTTTGGTGAAATTTGTATTTCTTCTCCCCCCGTGGTACGCCATGGATGTGGTGATTTCAGTAGATTAGGATGTGATCTGCGTTTGAGGATGGAATATTTCATTCCTGCGACTGCGCCATTCAAGTTCTAAGCCAAGTAAAGTAAAGTTTCTCGTGGTTTGGGCGTGAATGCGGACGCGTTGATGCTCATAACTGTAAGCAACGGACATACACACAAAGAAGCCTTGCAAAAAGATACTAAAGAAAGCTTGCTTTGATCGTATTCGTATTAGTCGAAGGAATATTAGGGAATAAAATAGCTTCTTAACCCTCGGGTATAGTAAAGCATTTGTATAAATTGGCTGAAGCGAATTTCTGCTGCCCCTCATTGCCTCCACTGCTGAAACCTGACGGAGTGCTGGCTGACACCGCTAAAGAGAAGGCTAACTTATAGGCTTCTTAGTTTGCGGAGTTTTCACGTCTAGATTGGTAGCGTGGCATCTCCAACTCAGCCGAGTGTCGAGAAATTCATGAGAGACTGATTTCGCAGTCAGGGAGTGAGCAAGACCAGCGGTCCTGTTGGTATTTCAGCCAATGTTCCGAGACCTGGTGCGCCTGAATGGTGTCTCCTGGGCTAACACGTCACTATCACCTCTTGATACTGGTCATGTGCCTGAATCCTAGCTCCAGCCGCATGAGCAGTGCTGCCCGTGCCAGCCTGTATCATGGGCCGCAGGTGAACATAGTGGTTGTGCCACGGCCACGGGTCTATAGCGCCTGCCGGTAACCCCGGCTCATGTCGGCCGCGGTCCTTAACAAGTTACAGGCTCCTGGCGCACTGGAAGCAAATGACCTCCTCAGTAACCGTCACATCCTGAATTCCTATTCTTATATAATTATTTATTTATATATAATTCGTTCATTTCTATTATAATTTTCTAATTGCTATCCTCCTCACTAATATTTATTGTAAAGAGTCGAGGTTGGACTGACTGCTGTACCCGTAGAGAGGTCGATTGATGCGAACTTTGTATTGTCACGCAGGAGGCACCGCCGAGGCGCCACACGCCTTCCCGCTGCCGGCGGCCGCTGCGCTCGCGCACCCCGGGTACGTACCGTCTGTGCCGCCTCGAGCCATACGATAACGAACCCACACCAGCTAACACTGAATCAATGCACACAACTCTCGCCACCATCACTAAACGATGTTGACAAGCAGCGACTCGACAGCAGTTATTTAAACTGACGTCAACTTTTTGTCACAAGGAGAAATCAGTCATAACATTTTCAACAATCAATTTTCAGTCGCCGGTAAAAAAACGCGTCGTTGTTGCTCAGGCAATTTATCTTGGTCGAATAATAAACTTTAACATTTCTCTCTCTATTGAAGTGAAGCTCGTCACTGACAACACCATATGGACTGATGAGAAGCGCTGATGCGTAGACCTGGTTTCACGTTACCTAACAGGATAAATAGTTTGTGTTGGCGTGACAGTCATGAATCAGGAAGCAAAACGCACGCAGAAGAGTATCTCTACGACCATGTCCGCACTCCCCACACAAACACCAAACACAAAGTCAACAAGTTCAGAAAATTTTCAACTGGTGGACTCGCAGGATAATCTTACTAATGTAATGTTCAAGTCAAGTTTGTATGTTTGTATACACACACAGTAAAGCGAAAACCCTACTTCTTAGTTTGTTACTCAATCACGCAAAAACGTCTGAATGAATTTGGAATTTCTTACAACTCAGAATAACATAATTATATGCTACTTTTAATCCCAGGAATCGCGGGTGAAAACGCGGGACGCAGCTAGTAATCGATGAAGAGTTAACGTCGGAGTAAAGTCCCGATCTTCTAGTTATCGATTACTTGCTTTGTATATTTCCGAATCGATGTCGCTTACCGTCATGCGATGAATGTAACCGAGACCTGTTAATATGCATGTTGTGTTGTTGTGCGCAGGCCGTCGGGCGGCGGCGCCGAGGCGCGGCCCGCGGACGAGGCGCGCGGCGCGCTGCCCGCCGCCGCGGCGCCCATGGCTGCGCCCGCGCTCGCCCGCGACTACCGCGACGTCGACTGTACGTATGGACGCCGCACAGCAGCTCGCGTCACTCCACTCGCCCCTTGCACCGACACATTATGTCGCGCGTGACGGACACTGCTATTGAACAACATTATGTTTACAATACAATTGAGTATGAAAGTATAGCAGCCCTGGCCCGCTCTGTGCTCGTGCGCAGCGCCCTCTCGCAGAGCTGGAGCAAAGCCGCGATGTAGCGAGTGTTGACCTGTCCGCCGGCCGGCACCGGGGCCCGTACCGTCAACCCTTATAGCGAATCCAAATAGCTTCTAAATTGAATAGTTTGTTAAAATCTTACTTTTATCATTGGCCATAAGACAAAGAAGCCCGGGAAGATGTTGCCATAGTCCCCACGCCTGGCAGACGGCTTGGGTGTCGCAGAATGTTCACCACCGAAGACCGAAAGGGCGCTGTTGCCCGTCCTCCGGTGGTTTTGGGTGCAGTTTTAAGACATATCCAGGGCCACCAAAATCGTACCGAGAGTACGGTTAACCGAACTATTCAGTTTAGTTGGCCGCCGTCTTTTTCCGGTGAAATAAAAAAATCATCGCAAACACATCGTTAAGCGTGCTGTCGTTCATTTTATTCGTGGCGTGACCTTTTATTTGCCGCTAGTTATATCTGTAAATAGTTATTATTTTGTTGAAAAGACGTCCATTCGCAACCTCCGCCTCCTGGCAGCGTAGAGGACTGTCTGTAACTCCAATAGTGTAAAAGTGTTTGTTTAAAGAGCAATGTCCGCTGGCCGACACGACTACTCGCCGGGGTTTCACACATTTAAGGTTTCATTAGTTTTTGTGAGTATCTCGGATGAACTCCGGGCAGGGCGGTGGCAGCACCGCTCGGCATTCACCAATGTTGTTTATTATTAGGGTACGGGCTGCGGGCCAGGCCCGGGCGAGCCGAGCTGGCGACGGCCGCTCCCGGCGACGGAGGCAGACGATAACTAATGCGATACTACACATAACATACACTCCTCGAAGCTGGTGTCTGTCGAGCAAACCATAATAATTACAAATGAAAAAAAATATACAAATTTTCCCGTCGTTTGATTGTATCGTATTAGTGATGAGCAGTAGTATCGCCTGCTTTCGTTTTCGGGAACGGCTATCTCGGGACTCGGTATAATGTATTATGTATATTCGCAAGAAAACTTTCCTTAAGTGCTATTCAGTAGCTAAATAGCAGTGTTGGATCAAATTTAATTGCTGGGACGTTGTTAATATATACATATACTTACTGCATAATTGCAGTAATCACAATTAAATAATAAAACTTGATCATTTTTCAATTATTATCGTTATTTAAAGCAATCAGTAGTGTGCAAGCATTACAGTGTTTCGTTTTGAAGGGCTATGTTACCAGATAAATTACTGGGTATGAAGAGATTTAACATGTAATATCTCAGGGTGACGAGCGCAGTGCAATGCGGCGCAGGATTGTGTTCGCAACTTCACAATTCTGGCACTGCTAGTGGTACTGTTATACGCAGACGTGATGCTCACCACCAGGCGAACGTCTCGTAACGTCACCACATTGCATAAACAATATAAAGATAATGAAATGCGTGTCTGTAAAGCCGGTAATTGAAAACCGTTATTATTGATAATTAAACAAGACTCTAAAGTCACCTCGATTTTTCATAACAGACGAAACCGAAGGGGAAAACTAGTAATGAATATCATGATATTATGATGAATTCTATTAATAACAATTTTGGTATCAATACACAAATGTAGTATATAACTGATATGCATTCATAAAGATATATAGGTTTAGTGTAATTGTTTCATTTATTTATTATTATTAATTAAAACGGCATAGAATAGAAATAATTCATAGAATAATAAAAAAAATATTGCGAGTTACTATTAAATTAACTAACAGTAATTTAATTAAATTCATTAAAAATACATGTGATGGTGTTATTACGAAAGAATAATTACAATTTAATTATTTTAGATTAATATTTTTTTATTAAGTCAATACACTATATTCTAAAATTAACTGCTCAACGCTCAACACTGCTAAATAGCTATGAAAAATGGATCAGCGCCCCCCTATCGGGAGTTAATGACAACACAACTTTAAAGGCAGGGTATCTTCATGTTGCGTCTTGCGAAATCAATTTAATTTATTTGTATGAATGTATTCAAAGCTAGAAAGAACGTGCACAAGTTAAGACGACGCTTTAGGAGAGGTTACTGTCGTTTTATACAAGCGGCTCATGGGCCAAGTACAAGGCCCTGCCCGTGCTCGTCCAGTACTGGACCGCGGCCAGGGAGCTGACGCCGCGGCCGCGCCACTGCACGAGGTCGCCGACGCACGTTGAGGTGGATTTTCAGCGATTATACGCAGCCCGGGCAGCTGCCGGCTGCTGCTCGCCTGCACGAGGCGTCTGGACTGCCCAGTGATGCCACAAGCATAATATTCATATCGAGCATCCCGGACAACTGAACTGAAGCCAAGAAAAATTAATTGCGTAGTTCAAGTCGCTAATAGGGCTCGTGAAAAATCATAAACGAGAAAAGATCTCTCATCATCATCTCAGATCATTAGTTCAGACAACTGAACATAAATGGAAAAATCTCATTAGTTCAGTCATAGCCCAGTAATAAATTACATCTAACATCGCAAGCGCGCATGTATCTACGATTTTTTATATGTAGTTAGGACTAGGGCATGCGGAACCAGTCCCGGGTCCAGATGGTTGATACCCTGTTCTGGGATGCACAACCAACAGAACAACCAGACCAACAGGTTCCAACAGAATTAAATGAAGTTTTGTATGATCGACTAAATTATAGAGAAATTGTATGCAATCATTTATTGACAGCTTATACAGGCCACGGGTTCTAGCAACATATCAAAAAAACGTATTTACATGCGCGTTTGCGATGTTTGCCATTTTTACGTCAATATTGAATGGCCTATCAACTGAACAAACGAGAAAAAATCTCATGCGTTCATTCAACTGAATAGCCGAGAAAAAACTCAAAACTCCTTAGTAATTCAACTGAATAAACGAGAAAAAAATCTCATTAGTTCAATCAACTAAGCAAAGGAGAAAATGTTCATGGAGTCAGTGCTGGTACTAGCGCTACAATACTCGACAGTTCTCTCATTCGTGGACGCTTTGTCCTACCGGACGCGCTACCTTGTTGTTGATCGGTCGGTGAGTGAAGGCACACCTCGAGGACACGGTGCGACTGGAACGTCGTCCGGCTCCTGCGCAGTAAGTACTGTTGCTTGTTATGTGCTGTGCTTGCGCTTTTGGCTTTTTCGTCCGGTCGCTGTCACGGGGGCTGTGGGCAGCTCGGGGCCGGTTCCTAATCATACTACTTTAGTTTCCACTTTCACGCAAGTATTTCCATTTTTGTATCCAATTCACAAAACTGTTTATTGAATGTAACTCCTACAGTTTCTGAAAGTTTTGAAAAGAGGTTCTATTCCTCAGAAGGAGGGGGGGGGGGGGGGTGGCACAGACGGACAAGAATCCGCCCACCTCTGCCCCCCCCCTCGCCCTCACGGCCGCACTCGTCTCATCGCTTCCCTTCTTTTGCTCGCTTTCATCTGCCTTGTAGCTTGTGTGATATGATACGATATGTTCATAGAGTAAGCTATCCGCGAAAGGTAACCCATTTTACGTAATAATTTCAAACTCGTTTGTTTTTATAGCATTGTTTGTTTTATCACAACTTCGTACCTAAGTACCAAATTTTAATAAGAAAAGCCGGCCAAGTGCGAGTCAGACTTGCGCCCGTCGCGTCGGAACGGAGTCGACGCGTCGGCTCCGTTCCGGTAGAACTTCACATAAGGCAAGTTCGTTTAATCACTCGTTTTCATAATTTGGTCGTGTGCGAATTCTAGTGCAAGCCCGACCCGCTCTTGGCCGGATTTATTACTTGCGTGGTGTTCTCATTTAGGTGCCCGATGGGTGAAAACGTTATTCGGCATCGATAAGCGATTATATTTATACTTGTATTGTAGCATCCTTTGTTCAGAGTGAACCAATGTCCTGACGGGCGATACTCGCATGGCAATACAAAAGTTCCGGCGTGGCACTACTGCGACAGCTGCCGTGCCAAGTGTTTCAGTACAGTTAGTGGCACGTATTCCATAAATAATGAAGTCATTTCTGGTTTGACTTGGAAGTTAGTCTCTTCTCTACCCAGCATTACAAATTAGACAAGCACGGAGCGTAGAACTACTTTGAAATGATTTTTTCTGTGGAGCCATATGTGTTTTTTTATGGGTTTTTTATCGGGACCATTAATGCGTCTTACCGATCGGACACATGAATGTGAACACCTGTACAGTTTGAAGTACGTATATTGATTTACACCAAGTTTATATAATATGTATGTCGCATCGCAGCCGAATTGCAGAATTCGCCGTATTATGGAACTAGCCATTATAACGAAACCGTGTCGTATTACGGTGGGTTAATGAACTCCCATTATGGGCTGTTTTACGTCTGTACAAAAGTCAGCCGGTTTGTATTCATGCTTCGCGTACTTCGACTCGGCTAGCCGTAGGATATCGATGACTAGCCGCGGGATATCGATAGCTAGCCGCATGAAGTCGATGGCTAGCCGCAGGATATCGATGGCTAGCCGCATAAAGTCGATGGCAAGCCGTAGGATATCGATGGCTAGCCGCAGGATATCGATGGCTAGCCGCAGGATATCGATGGCTAGCGGCAGGATGTCGATGGCTAGCCGTGACACATTGGACCTAGTCACGTGATCCGCCGGTTTGGCAGGCCATAGTACTTAATTTCTGAATTTCTAGTGGAGCTTGATAACCAGGCCTAACATATTTTTTTCTTAAAATATGTATGATTACTTACTTTTTTAAACATGTTTTTATATCATGCGACACTGAGACGTTATCACCATCTATCGGTCTCAATCACAAACTCCAAGTCGCGCAGCGTGCAATGGAGAGCTAATGGTGTTTCACTGTGTGACTAAATCCGTAATGAGGAACTCCGTAGGAGAACGAAGGTTACAGACATTATATAGCTCATAATAACATCATTTGCAAGCGGAAGTGGCAGTGGGCAGGCCGAACACTTCGCAGTACCGACCACCGCTGGCGAATAAAGGTTCTCCAGCGGCGACCACGAAAAACCAAACCAAGTGTAGGGAGGCCGTTGTGGCGGCCGCAGGCGGCACAAGACCGTTCGCTATCTCGCTGGTGGAGGCCTATGTTCAGCATGATGATGAAAATATTTTATTAAGATACCACTGCTGGCCGTTCAATAATGTCTGCATTTCAGCTGCGACAGCGACATTCGTATATACTATATATAATTACACTAAGTTCGAAGCTCCTATGTACTTATTTCTGGTTCACGATAAAGCAAAAATAAATATAAAACGTTAAAAACCTTTCTTGTACAAACTTGTTGTTTAAAAGTTGAATAGGAATCGAAGTTGGTGTAAGTTGGGAGCCTGCTGGCGATACTAGTGCGACGCACGCGCGCGGCGAATATGCAATGCATGGTGTTGTCAATGCAACGTCGGCCGGGTGCGTGGGCGGTGGGGGGTTTAGCTGTGCATTGTAGCGTGCCTGTGTGTGCAGTGGGAGCGTCCGACGCCCGCGAGCCGGCGCGCGCCGAGGGCCCGGGGGCGCCCCGCAAGAAGTGCTCCAACTGCGACGTTATCGAGTTCAAGTGAGTGCCACTCTCGATGATAGGGCTCGTCTCATATAGATAGCTCGCGCTGACTCATGTGTGTGTGTGTGCGTGCGCAGGCGGCAGTGCCAGCGCCACAAGAGGGAGAAGCTGACGCGCTCCATCCAGGAGCTGGAGAGGAACACGGCGCTGCTCAGCAGGAAGAGCAGCAAGCAGCTGACGCTGCTGCTGGCGCTCCTCAGCCACTCGGTAGGTGTCCCGCCGGTGCCTGGCGCCGCGCCGCGTGTCTTACTCATAGACTCGCCACGCCGCAGGGAATAACAGAACGAGACCGAGACTAGTGTATACCCAAGTTTGCAACCCCGCAATACCAGTGCTGCATCCGGAGTGCTAGTAAAATTGTGAAATACTGGCACTTGTTTAATTTTTTCCAAAAAACGTATGCGTATTTCAGGTACCTTAACAATGATCTTTATAAAAAAAAATACTAAATTTTCTATAATTTGCACTCTAAAGCTCATACAATTTTTCACTTTTTGTAATAAAGTGCCCATCTTTGAGTAGCTGTGTCTCCCTAACCAAGTGACCCAGGGAGCTAGAGTGGGGCTCAAATTTTAGAAAATTTTGTTTACTTTACAAAAATATGGAGACAAAATACCCGAAAAACTTATAACTTCGAAGAAACTGTTACAAGTGCCAGAATTTCGCACAATCCGTTCCGTAGTTTTTGCGCGAAAGAGTAACAAACATCCATACATACAAACTTGCGCTTCTATAATATTAGTAGGATAATCGTTAGACCAAACAACCATTAGAGGTTTGGAAATGAGGTGTTTCGTCCTTAGTTCTAGTGAAATAGACCAAATAAACTTAGTTCTTATGATATGTAACCCTGTCATCTCGTCGTGATTTATCTATGGTGTTTAGTGTTACTGGTGTAATTTTCCGAAAGGGTCGCGAGGTCTCGGTTCGCTGCGAACTACTAGTATGTATGTATGTATATTAAATAAGTTGAGTGTAGATAGAAGCTCTATGTCACCTGGGCTGGGAACAGGTGAGCTACCTCGAGAAAAGGATAGCGCCATACCATACCTAGACGAGTTAGACGAGACTGAGTTATCGCGCTCTAGTCAAACAATTTAAATAATTATGATTGCATTAAAACTTAATTAAATAAAAATTAAGCTCAGTGTAATGTCGGGTGGCAGGGAGGCGCGGGGTCGGGGGCAGGGGCGGGGCCGAGTGCGCTGACCGCGGCGGGCAAGCCAGCCGGGCTGCTCACCAGCACCGCCAGGAACAGCAAGGAGAAGGTAGGTAACCCACGCCACTCTCGGCTCGCTCCCCACTGTTCCACACTGGCTAACTAACGGGAACAGTGTATGTGTGCGGCGCCGGTCGGGGCCGCTCGGGGCCGCGCAGCTTCATGAAATGTTCTCGTTGCAGGCCATCATGGAAAAACTGAACGTGATATTCGCCGCGAACCCGGCCGCGCTCCAGAACAACGTCCACCAGGTAACTACAGCGAGCGCCGACACGTGTCGCTGTCGCCACGTGTCCCTGTCGCCACGTGTCCCTGTCGCCACGTGTCCCTGTCGCCACGTGTCCCTGTCGCTCGCTTCACCTGCCACTCTACCGAACTACTACACCCCTGAACAGTACCACGTTACGAAACAGTATTAGGAGTAAAAGAAAAAAAACCTTATACCTACACAGTATAAGCTTACAGAATCGCCTGTTACGTCACGTACGTCATCAGCCATAAAACGTCCACTGCTGGACGAAGGCCTCTCCCTTTATAGAAGGGTGTTGCCATAATCCCCACGCTTGGCAGGCGGCTCGGGGATCGCAGAATGGTCACCACCGTTTACCAAGAGGACGCTGCTGCCCGTCCTCCGGTGGGTCTGGTTGCAGTTTAAGGACATACCCAGAATCTCCATTTGTTGATCTGAAAATACCAAATAATATAATATAGTTACCGATACGTGACTGTCGACCAATATCATCTTTTAAATGTTCTATCACTATACAGACCTGCCAATTGATTTGAAGTAAAAAAAGAAGTAGCCGCAGCCTTAAATGTTTCATTTTAATTTGCAAATATACATTAATCGAAGCCTTCCATAGACGGCGATGTTGTCGATGTCCATTAATAAGCCAATAATAATAAATCCTGCGGCCGGGCCTTCATGTAGTGCGTAGTAGCCTAGCCTTCACGTAGTGCGTAGTAGCTTAGCCTTCATAGAAATGGAGCGACGCCGACGTTGAAGGGCCCGCGGCGCTTGACGTGTGCTTGCGTGTCGCAGGGGCTGTCGGCGGTGCTCGTGCGCATGCTGCTCGGCGGCGCGGAGGACGCCCCGCCCCCGGCCCTGGACCTTGCTCCGTGAAGCCTCCCAGGCGTATATCCTACTCTCATACCAATTATAATAATCTTTTGAATCATAATTATAGTATAGGTATTTAACTCGTAATTAATTAGTTTTGACATGAATTAAAATATATAGACAAATGAAATGATAGAATCAGTCTGTCATAGCGAGGCGAGACGTTTTAATATTGTGTGTTTTAATTGTAATATTGTGTTGTGATGCAACCCGCGCGTGTAGTGTCGCTCGCCGGGCGCTCCGGTCGGTCGCCGGGCGCTCCGGTCGGTCGCCGGGCGCTCCGGTCGGTCGCCGGGCGCTCCGGTCGGTCGCCGGGCGCTCGGTGAGGACGCGCGCGGGTTGCTGTTGTGTTGTGGCTATGCATTGTATTATTCCTCGTGACTTCAACACGGACTGTTGTTTTATATAATGACTTAATTGACTACGAGTATTGTGTAATGCTTTTGACCGCTTTTTTATTAATATTTTTTTATAGCCAATGTTGTTGCTTTTAGTGCAACCTGTGTTTTACAAAATGTTCAATTTAATTATTAACAATGAATACGAGTATTGTGTAATGCTTTCGACCGAATTATAATTAATATTTTTTTGCCAATGTGGTTGCGTTTAGTGCAACCTGTGTTTTACATAATGTTAAATTTAATTATTAACAATCTATTTGTCTATTTGCTATCTAAAGGTGCATAATCATGCACCTTTAGAACAATAAATAAAATATTCAAGACTTCGTTGTTTTAATCATATACAAATAGTAGGTAACGATGCTGCCTACATACCTGTATCATGACACGACGCACATACAGGGTTATAAGTCGTCGAGCTCTGGACCAGAGACAATAAGTAACAACTTTAAGACGACGACGACGATCTATACGTAAGTAGGTATGTATGAAACGGTGGGTCGGCGAAAGCATTTCGAGGGGGGATTTCTAAAGTCACTAAAGTATTGCTATCTGCTATCCTTATCTAACATATCTGATAAAAAAGGACCTTTAGATCCTAGGTTTAGATCTGTCTACTAAAGCCAATGATATTATATGTTACTAAAGCCTTCAAAATTGACCACAATTTTATCACGAGAATCCACATTGCAAAAGCACTGGTTGCACAAGACTACCTTGTAGTCCTTGCACTGGACTACGATTGATTACTACGAGTTATTCCGTCTGGGGTATCTAATGGGTAAAACCCATTCGTGTCAAAACCAGCATGACATCCCGCTCGTACCAACATACTCGCGCCATGCGTCCTCCCACTCTCGCACGGTGCAATCGGAATAGCGAACGTCCATGATAAGGGTACAGTGTATGGTTTTACTCGACTTAAACCCATTTTTAAAGAATTAGTTCCGCGGGGTACTAGAGCACGCAGGTCGCGAGGGCCGCGCCCGCCACTCGACACGGCAGCCATGCCCGCGGCCGCGCCGGCCAGGTTCACGCGCGGCGAGAAGTGCATGTTCGCGCACGTGGTGGTCACGTTCGCGGCCATCGTGGCCGTGGTGCTCGTGTACTACGTGCACGCGTGGCTGGCGCACCGCGCGCCTCTCCCCGCCCTTCCTCCCGCGCCGCCCCCGCCCCCGACCCCGCCCGCTGGTAATACATTTTTGTGCTTGCAACTCTATATATTATGTAGGGTTATATTTCAATATTTATATTATTAGGGCTGTCAATGATTGGGGTATTCCTTTTCGAGCACCAATCAACATAGCAGTATATTATTATAGGACTCGCCGAATGCGAAACTGTGGACGAGATCAACAATGGGTTTGTGTAAACTGTACAGGCAGTGGGGTCCAAGTTCTTTAAGGCCCCACGCCGGAAGAAGCCTCAAAAGCTCTCAGACAGAACTCTAAAGCTGATGGAAGACCGGACAGAAATGAGACTGCAATCTTCAGCTGATATGTCGGAATATGGTAAGCTTAATAGACGAATCTCAAAGTCTTTGCGTCACGACTTGCGTTCCTATAATACTGTATGTATTAAGGACGCAATTGAGCGGAACCAGGGCTCGAAAGTGTTCGCAAGGAATTCGTCTATTGGGCAAAGCCAAATGACGAAGCTGAAGATCGAAGGTGGCAGTATCATTTCGTCGAAGCCACAGATTCTGAGAGAGCTCGAGAGGTTTTATGGACAGTTGTACACCTCAACACGGCAACCCATTGTCAGTAATGCTCGGGACACAAGAGCTAAACTGACCCGACACTACACTGAGGACATCCCAGACGTCAGCCTGTACGAGATTAAAATGGCTCTCAGACATCTTAAGAATAACAAGGCGCCAGGTGAGGACGGAATAACGACAGAACTACTGAGAGCGGGTGGTAAACCGGTACTTTTAGTCCTCCAGAAGTTGTTTGATTCCGTCATTCACGAAGGTACTACGCCTGAAGCATGGCACAAGAGTGTGGTGGTGCTGTTATGGAGATAACACTATATTGAAGAACTATAGGCCCATCTCACTCCTGAGCCATGTGTACAAGCTGTTCTCGAGAGTCATTACGAACCGTCTCGAACGCAGGTTTGATGACTTCCAGCCTCCTAAACAAGCCGGTTTCCGTAAAGGTTTTGGCACCATAGACCACATCCACACGCTTCGCCAGATTATACAGAAGACTGAGGAGTATAATCGGCCGTTATGTCTAGCGTTTGTGGACTATGAAAAAGCCTTCGATTCAATATAGGTATATCGAAGCGCTGAAGTGTTTGTATAGGTTTCTATACACAATGTCAATCCGGTTGCAGGACGAGAGCACGAAACCAATCCAATTGCAGAAAGGCGTGAGACAGGGAGACGTTATTTCTCCGAAACTGTTCACGAACGCATTGGAGGACGTTTTCAAGCTCTTGGGCTGGAACGGATTCGGCATCAACATTAATGGCGAATACATCCCACCTCCTCTTTTTTGTTTCCACTTTTTTTTTCACCTTCGCTTTGCCGATGGTATAGTCATCATGGCAGAGTCGCTGAAGGACCTCAATACTATGCTCAGCGACCTCAGTAATGTTTCCCAACAGGTGAGTCTTAAAATGAACATGGGCAAGACAAAGATCATGTCCAATGTCCATGTTGTGCCCGTACCGGTTGTCGTTGGGAACGATACTCTCGAAGTTGTTGACCACTACAACTACCTTGGACAGATTGTTCAGTTAGGTAGGTCCAACTTCGACAAAGAGGTCGCCCGAAGAATCCAACTCGGATGGGCAGCGTTCGGGAAATTGCGTAATATCTTCTCGTCCAAAATCCCTCAGTGTCTGAAGACAAGGGTCTACGACCAGTGTGTGTTGCCAGTGATGATATATGGAACTGAAACGTGGTCTTAAACTGCTGGCCTTTTGGAGAAATTCAGAGTCACGCAACGGGCAATGGAGAGAGCTATGCTCGGAGTTACTTTGCGCGATAGAATCCGGAACGAGGATATTCGCCAAAGAACCAAAGTTACCGACATAGCTCGCAAGGTTTGCAAGTTGAAGTGGCAATGGGCAGGCCACATCGCTCGAAGAACATAGAAGGGATAGGTAAGCTTAATAAAATTCGGTATTCGAAATCACATTACGTTGTGATGTGTATCTGAATGTGTGTGTTGGTTTGTTTCCACTTAATTTCTTCACGTAGTATAATTGTAATAATTTAATTCAAATAATATAATAGATAATAATAATAATTATTAATTCATTTCTAATATCTTAGTGTCTGAAAATAAATATATATAAATTATTATTTTTGATTCCGATATGGGTCAAAGATCATAACGACAAGACAGCGCAAATAATAATAATAATAAGTATTCAGGATTTTTATGCAAAACCATTTGTTCATCTAGAACGATCTTGTTTACTCTGGATCGGAAGAGGAATCACGTTACTTCTCGGGAAACAGATTTTATCAGACAGATTCAGATTCTCATAATCATTATCATAATATTTTTATTTTAAATCATAGTGTGCATAGTGTTTCATAGTGTGCATAAAATTGTGATATTTAGTTTAGTGCGTGCTTGTGGGATATCTACTATGTATATAGGTACGGAATGTTACCTACTTGGTTCTATTGTTTTAAAATATTAATCTGCCTGTATACTTGATCCTATATTTCCAAAACGTCTATATTTTTTATTTCTTTCTTCGGTCGATATCATGTTACTTAGGAAAAGACATCAACGCACGTTTACGTTTATTAATTTCAACGTTCTTGGAAGTTACTGGATTCGATTCCTATCTGAAGAAATGTTTGAATGACGATGATGCTCATGGCATAGGCAGTGTACTTTAAAGTAAACTAAAGACCACTTAAACTTAGGTCGGCCATTCGGCGTAAGTCATTTCCAAAAAATTTACTAAGTGTTTACCTAGATATTTTCGAGTAACAAATCTAATATTTCAGACAACAGGAGTTACTTAAAAAACTCTACCATATAACTGATACCTAAAAATAGTAATGCTAGTAATGCTTGCACACTACTGCTTGGCGGTTGAATAACAGGCAAACTGGTACTTCCCCACGCGGATTCTGCAATAGAGTACTACCACTACTATTACCTAAATACCGTGCTCCGTTATTTCAAAGAGCTTGATTGGTTTGGGTAGGCTGGTAGGGAATATACAATACACCCCAAGCCGGACGTCAGTGCAGGACTTATCGCCCCCACATAGAATAAGAATAAGATACGTATATATAAGTATATATATACGTATATATACGTATGTATACTACAGCTAATATTTTCATAAAAGTCACGGACCGTCGTGTCTTGCCTATGAAGTGATATGAAAAAATTACTTTTAGCGGCGTTTTTAAGTAAGGTCGATGATTTTTGCATTGCCAAGAAATTATACGACGTTTGTGAACTTAACCTACATTGTCCGTATTATTTGCGCGGTCGGCACGACTTGGGAATTGAGATAACGACCGTGTTAGATTCAGTAGACGCTTTTTATAAAGATCAGCAAAGTATCAGATGGCTTCCCATATCGTATGGACTTGACTCGACGGATGTTGACGCTAACTGTTACCTACCGCAAGCGTCATCTCATCATCTCATGTACAATGTACATACGAGGGCTACACTAAAAGTATCGGGAATGGAATATTTCCACTGTTTCTGTCATATTAAAATCTTTTTAATTGAAAACTCCTTGGTTTTAAAAATCGAATACCATTTATTTATTTAAAAAAATATTCTCGGTCTTGTCACAAGGTTTTGTCAAACTTGTTTAGTCGTTGAGAAAATGGAATTGACTCGAGAAAATTCAAGAGCGATGATTTATTATGACTTTCGAAGTGGTTTAACACAAAAACAGTGTGTTGACCGGATGATTTCTGCATTTGGTGATAAAGCCCCATCCAAAACCACAATTTATCGCTGGTTTGCTGAATTTCAACGTGGACGTGTCAAGCTCAGTGATGATCCCCGTCAAGGTCGTCCAAAAACTGCAGTCACCCAAGAAAACGTTGATGCTGTGCGTAAGCTGATTGAGGAAGATCGACATGTGACATACCGCGAAATTCAGGCAACTTTAGACATTGGCATGAGTCAAATACAAATAATCTTGCATGAAAAATTTGGTGTAAAAAAGTTGTTTTCCCGATGGATACCGCATTCGCTCTGTGAAGAGCAAAAAGCGGCTCGCGTTACTTGGTGCGTCAGAACTCTCGAAAGATTCCACGCAGGATCCTCAAATGCTGTATACAACATCGTATCAGGTGACGAATCCTGGATATACGCGTACGAACCCGAAACAAAAAACCAGTCACGAGTTTGGGTGTTCGAAAATGAGTTAAAGCCAACAAAAATTGTTCGTTCACGGAGTGTTGCAAAAAAAATGGTGGCCACGTTTGTCTCCAAAACCGGCCATGTTACGACTATTCCTCTTGAGGGACAAAGAACGGTTAATGCAGAATGGTATGCTAGCATTTGTTTGCCACAGGTCGTTTCTGAACTCCGTAAAGAGAACTGCAACCGCCGCATCATCCTCCATCACGACAATGCGAGTTCTCACACCGCGCACAGAACAAAAGAGTTTTTAGAGCAAGAAAACATAGAATTATTGGACCATCCGCCGTACAGCCCCGACCTAAGCCCTAATGATTTCTATACTTTCCCTAAAATAAAGAATAAATTGCGTGGACAGAGATTTTCATCACCTGAAGAAGCTGTGGACGCCTACAAAACGGCCATTTTGGAGACCCCAACTTCCGAATGGAATGGTTGCTTCAATGATTGGTTCCATCGTATGGAAAAATGTGTCAAATTTCGCGGAGAATACTTCGAAAAGCAATAAATATATTTTTAAATAGTAATGTTGTGTCACTTCCTTGATTCCCGAAATTTTCAGTGCCGCCCTCGTACCTCTTCTATTAACTAAAACAAATTACACACATTCTAACGAACAAATATTCCACGTACCTATAAGTACGTACTTGTATGTATTAGCGGATTGTTTCAAGCAGGGACCGATATCGATAAATTAAAAATATCGAAATTTTAAAGAAAATATCGCTAATATAACTGTGGCGATACTTCTAAAACATATCGATATATATAACTGACAACCGATGGGGAAGAAAGGTTCTCGAGTGGCGACCGCGAACCGGAAGACGCAGCGTAGGAAGGCCTCCCACTAGGTGGACCGACGACATTGTAAAAGTCGCGGGCAACCGGTGGATGCAAATGGCAGGTTGTCGTGCAGTGTGGCGGTCTAAGGGGGAGGCCTTCGTTCAGCAGTGGTGGACGTCTCCGGGCTGATGATGATGATGAAGTACATAGGCTATGTAGTGTGGACGTCACCTACACCGCAGAATAAATAATAGTACTACTTACGTACGTTTGAATTATACGCCATTTAGGGAAATTGTATAATGACCACTTCCTTTATAAAGATGTAAAGATGGTAGCAATGTGTCGACGTGAAGTTGTCGGTGGTCGTGTGCAGGCGCAGAGAGCGGGGCGACGCGGTACCGGTGCGTGGGCGCGGCGGTGGTGCGGCGCGAGGGCGGCGCGGGGCGCACGGCGTGCGGCACGGTGGCGCTGCGCGCGGGCTGGTCGCTGGCGCCGGCGCGCTGCGTGGCCGCGCGCGCCTCTCCGCACCTGGCGCACCTGCTGCCGCGCTGGGCGCTACGCTACGACGGCCACATCACCGGTGGGTGCCGTGCGAGCCCCGCGCCCCGCACCCCGCACCCCGCCGCCGCTCACGGCGCGCGCGCTTGTTGCAGGTTTGCGGCGCGGTGTGGCGCACCCGCGCTACGAGCGCGAGGGCGCCGCCGCCGACGTGGGCCTGTTCGAGCACGAGCGCGCGCTGCCGCTCTCCGCGCTCGAGGAGCCGCTGCTCGGTACTACGCTACACTGGACTGCGGTGCGCACGCACGCCGCGGCCCCTGGCTTACGACACCTTGTCTTTTCAGTGCCGAGTGCGGTGCGCCACGAGGCGGTGGCGACCGACGGCGACCCCTCGGATCTCTTCATAGTCGGATGGCGAGCGGAAGGTATAACAGGCGTGCGCAGCCGGGCGGGCGTGCGGCGGAGTGCAGTGCATAGTGACCGGTGTGTTGGTGTTGCGCAGGAGAGCGGACGGCGGCGGCGGCGCGCGCGCTGCCGGCGGCGCGGTGCGCGCGGCTCGCGGCGCCCGTGGCCCCCGCGGCCGCGTGCGTGGCGACGCGCCGGTCGCGCGACGAGCCGCGCCCGCTGCTCGGTGCGTGCGCCTCCTCCGTAACTATACCTACCAACCCGCGTCTGTCGTCACCGCGGAGCTCGACCGCCGCGCGCCGCCAGGTGTCGCCTCTGTGAGAGGGAAGCGCCGTGCGCGCTCGGTAGGTTTGCTCGACCACCACTAACGTTGCTATTGGTATTTATTTAAATGATTTAATCGCTACCCCTAACTTACAAAATTTCGAAAAATGCGTTTTAGTATATATAGGTAGGTACTACGTAGTCAGTGAAATGTAAGCTTACCGTTTACGCCCATGTTTTTCTTATATCTATAACGTATTTTTTTCGTGATTTTCTTTGCTTAGTTTGGGGCTAGATAGCGCTGTGTGATGAAATGACCTCCTCCGCCTCCGATATGCATTGGCTTGAAATCTCCTTAGCAAATCCCCCGCGAAGGGAATTCACCCAAAAATTTCTTTAGGGTCTCATTTGAGTGACGGAAAAGGAATTGTATGTTGAAGAATCTAGAATCCCCTTCATCATTTATTCACATTATTATTTTGTTGTTATCTATAATTGGCTGTGTCTATTTATCTATAATCGCTCATTAATCACTTCTGTTCTCTAGCGTACTTAATATACTTATACTTATTATTCTCTGAAATAATTACCTAACTAGCCTAAACTATCTACATTTCAAATTTCATCAAAATCAATTTAGTAATTATCAGTTACGGAGGTACGCGGTAACAAACTTTCGCATTTATAATATTAATAGAATGTTTGTAAACAAAGCTGTTGATTCGTTACAATCATTACTTAGATCGTTATTTTTTTTTGTGCTGTTGGTTATGTACGGAGACATCTTCACGAAATATTGCAGGCGATAGTTTAGTCCGACAAATATGATCGCTAAGTACGAACGTAAGATAGACCAAATCGGTCGAGGAAGTGCGAAGATATGAAGAAACAGGTCGGTTGAGGTCTGCCGTGCGTGCGGGCCCGTGCAGGGCTCGGGTAGGCACGGCACGTCCGAACCGAGCCCCGCGACGTCGGTGCTGACGCGGTGTCGGCGTAGGCGCAGCGGTGTTCGCGGGCCCGCGGCTGCGGGGGCTGTGCTCGTGGGGCGGCGGCGCGAGCGCGTTGCCCGTCGTCTTCGTGGACGTCGCGCCCTTCCAGCTCTGGCTCGAGACCACCATGATGCTCTGATGTCCTCTATGTGTCTTTACATACAACGCACCGTTTGTACCGGGGATACTTGTTGTTTTATTTATAACTGTAGATGTTGTAACGTAATGCGAGTGCGGTACTATCGTAAGGACTATTGATAATTCAGGTGGACCCTGTCGCCCCGCGCCTGCAGCTCCTCGCTCGCGGGCTGCGGCATACCTACTACAGCGAATACTTACTTATAAATAAAACCTATTGATTGACCTATTTTATGCTTAGGTATCGATTAAAGTAATGCAATATATAAATAGGTAGGTATACGGTGTAGCCATAGGGTAACACATAACACAGGGGCCTAACGTAGTCGACAGGAGGTCATCGTAGGTACTTATCATTACGAATAACTTTTTTAACGGGTCTAGCCCTGAAATCACGAAAAATAATCAGCTGTTCCATACATTTAATATTAGTGCGAACGAGAACGTCACACGGAAGGAGCTCTCTTCAAATTGAACGAAGACGTGACCTGGGAGGAATAAAAACTGCAGTAGATCCTGAGAGTTTATGCTTCACAATTACAGATAGCAGTAGAACCACGGA
This sequence comes from Erannis defoliaria, assembly GCA_905404285.2. Taxonomy (NCBI): domain Eukaryota; kingdom Metazoa; phylum Arthropoda; class Insecta; order Lepidoptera; family Geometridae; genus Erannis; species Erannis defoliaria. Next base: position 22,358,703 of record FR990067.1, on the reverse strand, counting down.
CTTAGTAACAGAGAGAGGTAACCAACGCCTGCGAGGCAGAACTATACGTACAGTACAGCCGGCGGGGGCGGGGCGGGGGCGGGGGCGGCGCGGGGTCCGACATCGCACGAGGCACCATCTCGGACTTGCTCAGTCTTTATCAGCAGGTTTATTGACGACACTCTCTAAGAAACTTCATTTTCTGCTCTGAATGATTTTTTTGTAAGTTAGAATAAGTACGTGCAGAGCGACTCGTATTTACAATGTTTGGGCGTGCGGAATCTAAATGAATTAAATAATATTAATGATCGGGGTTATGTTTAGTTTACTCGAGAAATATAACCGAGTTTTATTTTACAACAAACTTTACAAGTTGCGAAATAACGTGAATAATATTTATGAATGCAGCCTAGTTTCGTCCCTGGTAGGCGAGCCGCGCTCCTTTCCGTGCCCCGCCCCCACCCTCCGCCCCCCGGGACGTACAGAGCCGTTCATTTCGTTCTCATGTAATGTATCGGGCATCCCACCTAGCAGTAACAAAAATAACTGAAATACTTAAAGAGCTGTTGTATTTAACACCAAAGTAAATTTTTCTATCTAACTTATAAAACCTTAACAAACGGGGCTTCGCGGACCGAAGGCACCCGCCGCCGGCGCGCGCGCCGGTGCGTGGTGGCTTCTTTACCGATAAGTGAGAAGTACTCTACCCTGTCTCGAATAGTCTTACGTTAACAAGTGAACAGTACCTATGTCGCAGCCGGATTGCACAATTCGCCGTATTACATTACGGCGGGTTAACGTTTAGCCGGATTGTGTTGTATGACGGCTGGACGCACGTCCTTCTGCAATGCGGCGTAGAAATGTAACCGATTTCCGATATAGTTTCAATTTCCGACACTCGTGGCTTGTGGATAAACTAACTAGATATTTTATTGCCTTATAATATTTGAATAGCCAACGGCCAACAACTGCTCGTTAAATGCGGTACTGATAACTTACTGTAACGTATTACAGTGTCAATCCGCCGTATAATACAAGTCGGCCCCGTTGTGTAAAATGACGAGCCGTGATACGGCGAGTTGTACGATTCGGCGACACCTATATATACTTAGTAAATAAATAGACAAGAATTATATACAAAATGGTCCGGTCCAGTGGAACGGTCGTTTATCACATCGCTGTGGTCAGCTCGGAGTGTTGTAGCGTGCGGGCGCGAGGTCACACGTACACCTCGCCGCGCTTGGCGTCCTCGTGCGGCGCGGGCTCGCGGTCCGTGCTGCCGTCGGCGGGCTCGCGCTCGCGCTCGTGCGGCGCGGCCAGCACGGCGCGCGCCAGCGCCGCGGTGGCGGGCGCGCCCGCGTGCAGCGTGTTGTTCACGGACCCGCCGTCCAGCTCCTGGATGGGCGAGAGCACGAGCGCGCCCAGCACGGGCGCCTCGCCGCCGTACGGCATCACCACGCCCACGTTCTGCACGCCCACCGCGAGCGGCGCCTCCCTGCCGGCGCCGGCGCCCGCCTGCGCGTCCGGCGTCGGGATGCGCGGCCGGTTGCGCAGCGTGATTGGCACCGCGGACCCGTTGCTCTTGAGGCCGCCGGCGCCACCTGCAACACGTGCGCGATCAGCCGGGGCCGGGGGAGGGCGGCGGGTGGGTTTATGTGTATATATACGGACCGTGGCGGGAGTTCTGGCGGTGGTGCGAGCGCGTGGACTTGCGGCCCACGAGCCGCTCGTAGAGCGACATCTTGTGCGCGGGCGCGGGCGCGAGCGCGGGCGCCGGGTGGTGGTGCAGGTGGTGGGGCGGCGGCGCGTGCCCCGCCTCGGGGCTGCAGTACACGAGGCTGGAGTGCCGCGGCCGGCCGAACAGCCCGCCCGAGGAGTAGGCCGTGCTGGCGCTGCGCACGGAGCCCATGCGCGAGATCTGGCGCTGGAACCAGTTCTTGCGCCGCTCCACCAGCGGCGTGTCGACGCTCTCCTGCAACAGGCGTGGGCGCCGTGGTGAGCCGCGTGCGTGCGCGCGTGACGCGAGCCGGGTACGTAGGCAGGTAGTCGCCACTCACGTAGTCCGCGTACGTGTCGTCCGGGTGCTTGCGGTGGTGCGCTGGCTGCACGTTGGCGTAGAGCGCGTCCTCGGCCTTCACCTTGTAGTGGTCGGCGGAGCAGGGCGGCTCGTGCCGCCGGTAGTGCTCCGACGCCACCGTGTACGGCAGCTCCTTGGGCACCACCTCCTCCCAGTATTGGTCCTTCAGCAGCTCGGGGTGCTCCTCGTGCATCTCGTCCACTATCATGTACGCCGCCTGCAACGCGCGTCTCCATGTTAGACCGACCATTCATTCCATCTCTGACCTACAGAATACTTTTCTACTTATATACTTTTCTCAGAGGTGCTGCGGTCGCTAGTAGTTACGTAAACTACTTGCGATAGTGGCGCCCCAATTCATTACTACTCTTGGTAAACTATAAAAGTCTGTTACCTTGCCCTTCCTTCATACAGAAAAAAAATAGCAATTTAATTTCAAACTCAGCTATTACAATGGCTGTTATTTGATTGTTTTATATGAACATTGCTTAGCTATTGACGCTAATATTGTGTTACCTAGGTATAATAATAGAGAAGATAACACTGGCAGCAGGATCAGTGGGTTGGTTCTCTCCTGCTACAGACAATTAACTCAAATCAATAGATACAAGTAAAAAGTTCGAGTATCTCAACCCGTGATCGCTGTGTTTGAGAGAAAAGGCGCGGGGTTTGGGGGCTGGGGGAGGTAGAGGGGGAGGGAAGGTCACACGTCACCTTGATGTGTCGGTCGATGAGCCAGTTGAGCTCGATGTCGTCGTCGTCCTCCCCGAACGGGTTGATGAGCACCTCCGCCACCTTCAGCCAGCCCACGTAGAAGCAGAACTGTAATGCAACACACGCTCGCTACAAGACCGGAATCATACAGAACGAGGGCGACGTCGATTACCCTACCTTACCTCTTCGGGTACCAAGTTGATATAACAACTTATAACAAGTTTAAAAAACCAGGGTTGCCAGACTAACCTGGACGGTGTTGTACAGGAGGCAAAAATTGTGCAGGTCATTGGTAACCAATGGTAACCTATACCTCATCGGGTTCCAATACCAAGTAGCGATAGCGACCTAGTATAAAACCACGTAAGTATAATATACCTAACCTACTTACCGAGTTATAGGACGGGGGCGATCATTGTAAGGTGAGAATGAGGTAGTACACACTCTTTGGAAGAGAAAAAAGTTAATACTGGTAAGTAATATCTTTTGTTTTAAAAATTGAAGCCTTTTGTTGCATTCTTTCCACTGACCTCTATTACATTGAGCATTTAACTAGAAGAGACGGGACTTCCATACATCGAGTCAATTTAATCGAGTCAATATTTAATTTTTTTTAAGAGTTTGTGTCGCATCTTTGTGCTACTCCGGGAGTGACACTTGCTTACGTCACTCTAGTTGCCACTTTATGGCAACAAAATTGGAAAATTGGGAATTAAATCTGTTAATCAATTATTCATTATAAAATACAGAAATCATTTCAATTGTTATTTCGTGTCCGCTCAAGCGAAATGATTCAAGTTAAACACGAATTAACATAGTTTCAACCAAAATCACGTAGTTTTATGGGATTGCACAGGTAGTATACGGAGAACGGGGAGTTATGATTTCATGTTTTTTTCTTCTTATTTATTGGCATCGCACTTTGTGCATTCTGCCAGTGTCAAGTTTATGAATTATCAAGTTTCTTTTATTAAAATCAAGTCAAATATGTCAATAAATCACAGCCAGTCACAAAACCAGTCATAGTCGAGTTCAAGTCATGCCCTAGTAAAGTTGTGGCGACTTTACTATGAGATTCTACGGAGTTTTGAAAAGAACACGAAAAGATACATGTTTCACCACATTATATCACTTGCCCACACTCGTGCATGTAATTCAACACGCAATGAATAAAACACCATCATTTTTAATCATTAATTCGTGAAAAAAACACAAGTTAAAGAAAATAATAGAATGCAACGATATGATTTTTCCGTGTTCCCGCCAAAACTCCACGTGACCTTTGTTTCTCGGGAGTGTCATACCTGGCGGAGTATTTATTATTATACCATGGGGTTCTACAATGGGAACTTTTCTGAGAGCTGTCATAACGTAGTTTTACAGCCAAATAATAGACGACGCTGGTGAGATATGGCCCACTTTTTTTCACAAGTGTAGTAGTTTTAATAATATATTAAATACATCTTTTTTTACCTACAGATGTTGCATATTTACCAGTTTAACTTAATAATGAGCAACTGTAGCAATATTAATTTTACACTATGAAAGATAGCACACTTCATTAGCTTTTCAAAAATGTAATCCAAATTGCCATATAATAATAAACAAAGAAGTTATGACTGATTCCGCAAAGAGAGTATCGCACTACGCTTGTTCAATTTGGTTTTGGAAGGTATTTCGGGGTGTCTTTTGAAAGCTTATTACTAGTAAATATACTAATAATACGTACTAGTATTGTTTCTACGATATCTATAGTAGTATAGTAGAATGTAGTATAGTTATAATAAAACCCTTTAAATATATTTTTTTAATTAAGTATTTGTAGTTATTTAAGTAATTAATGCTTCTGCACATATGCACTGTGTACTGAAGAACTGTAGCAAAATTATTGCCATAATAAAAAAGATAGTTGGTTTTATCAGCTTCTCAAAGCTGTAAGTAAAATTGCCAATAAACTATAAATAAAGAAGTTATGACCGATTCAGTAAAGCGATTACCACGCTACGCTAGATTTCTGCGGCTACTACTCGCGTACGCCATTTTGTTTTAGAACGTACCGTACCTAATAAAGGGTGTAATTTGAAAGAAATATTTGTAGTAAACTTTGTAAGGTTTCGAGGTACTTAGACCTCCAAAAACCAAATCGAGGAGGCCTGCAGTATTTTTATTTTTTTATTTTTATATATTGCCAAGATTGAAGGAGTCTCTGAGAGGACTGAGATTCAAAAATGATGAAGCAGTAGGCGCTGCATTACATGAACTTTTAGGTGCTCATAGGATGAAGACTTTTTTAAGAAAGGAATGTTAAGCTTTGAAAAAAACCAAGTGTATTATGCTAAAAAGGCAATTATAACGAAAAATAAAATAACATTTACTAAAAGTTACAGGCAACATACTCATTCTCACTTTTAATTGAACGCCGTATACAGACAAAATAGGGCCTCATTCTGTCCTGCAGCTTTCAGAATTCGGAATTTCGGACGGATATGGTTGGAAAAATAGTTGATTTACCAAGATGCCATAATAGAGGTAATCCATCTTGAAAAATAGGGTTACCAGCCCTAAACCTGGACCATTTTGTTTTCAGCAGTGCTAGAGGTTCAAAGTTCTCTAAACAAAGTCGGCTTTTTCCAAATTTTTCCACTGGGTGGATAATTCTATAATAACCCACCCTGGGTATGTCCTTAAACTGCAACCAGTCCACTGGAGGACGGGCAGCAGCGTCCTCTTGGTTAACGGAGGTGAGCATTCTGCGATCCCCAAGCCGCCTGCCAAGCGTGGGGATTATGGCAACCCCCCTCTATTAAGGGGGAGGCCTTCGTCCAGCAGTGGGCGTTTTATGGCTGATGACGAACCCATATTCTGGCGCGATTGAGATTTTTGCGTGGTATTTTTTTTATGACGTCTAACATACCAGGTTAGGCCCATAGGTTACATCGTCCAGGTTAGGCTGTGGCAACCCTGATTTTTTTATACCACTTTTTTATTTCCGTAACCCTGATATAGGTCTCATGTTGGTACCCGATGAGGTAGGATCGCCGACACCGACGTCACCCTTTTAGGACCTAAGTGACGTGCCACGTGATAGCAAACTCTACACAGTTCGACAATGAATCGAACAAGAAGAACCAAAAAATCCTCGTGGTTCGTTTGAACGAACCGTTTGGAGATCAAATAGCAAACTGCAAAGTTCGATTATTGAATTGAACCACAAAGACGTCAAAATCCTCGTGGTTCGATTGATTGAACTACGCGATCGAACCTCGCGGCCGGAGCGACATGAAATGAATTATGAGTCGCGAGCACAGAAAACAAGAAAATGGTGGGCGGCGTGGGGTGCGTACTTGCAGCGCAGTGAACAGCGGGAAGTAGACGTCGGGCTCGTACTTGGAGGTGCTGCCCGGCGCCGGCGGGACCAGCTGACGGCCCATCAGCGCCGCCACGAAGTATGTGTACAGCGCCAGCGTCACCACCTGCCGAGTCGAGAGAGGGCGCGTGAGAGGGGGAGCGGCGGGGGCGGGGGCGGGCCCGGGGGGCGGGGAGGCAGGCGCTACCTACCTGCGTGTACACGAGGGGCACGCACACGGTGTCGTAGCCGATGAGCGCGCCTAGCCGCCGCCGGATGTCGGAGAGCTCCACTAGCAGCGTCTGCACGATGTGGTCGCTGGTGATGAGGCCTTCCTTGCGCGCGCGGTTGATGATGTTCGTCGCCCACACCAGCGGCATCCAGTACTTGGACATGGGGCTCTTGCCGTCCATCTTCTCGAACACCTTGCGCTCGCTCTCGAGCATCAGACCTGCGGGCCGATGGAAGCGGGCGGGTGAGCGGGCGGGGGCGGGGCAGGGGCGGTGCGCGGGCGGCGGGCGGCGGGCGGCACTCACCCGAGTCGACGACGTGCTGCCAGGTGGGGAAGCGGCGCTTGACGCGCAGCGACACGCGCTGCAGCGTGATCACGTACGCGAGGATGGCGTACCGCACGATGTTGCGCCGCATCAGCCGGCCCGTCTCGTCCTGTGAACACGCACCGCTCACTACCCTGCTCGCACGCACTCGCACGCACACCATCGGAACGATCCATGTGTGCGTGCTGTCTGCGCAAATACAAAGTTACGATAACTCATTGTTCGAAATATACTATAAACTAATTAAAATTACATTGTGTGTGAAACAAGGATATCTATGTAGGTAGGTCGTTTATTGTCGCGCTTGATTGCAGGTTACACCCGTAACGCACGCGCGCTCGCTAGATAACAGCTAGGTACGAGTGGAACCTACCTAACTATTTTTTACTTGTTTATACATATAGACATTTTTGCTTGCGCTGCGAATAAGTTGAAGGCGGCAGTATGCCAGAAGCTCTGTTCTCACACGGATACTTGCTAATAACTAATCTATCGTCTACTATATGTCAGGTACAATTAATTTTGTGTTGTACGAAATAGACGAATTAACTATTTTATGAGTTTATTTCGATTTTGTTTCATTTTTATTTTATTTTGTTATTCAGGCTGACATCTCCTAGCGTTACAATTAATTAATTACGTAAGTCTTTTAGTAACCTGTGGATAGCGCTGTGGGTTGTATTATTATTAAGTTTTATTTTATAAGTATACCCTTATGTAAAATTTATAATACAACTGTTTGCTGTTCCTTAATAAATAAATAAATAAACTATATATATATTATTATCGCTCTTATACCAGCGCGCGGATATACCTACCTACGTACCTACTGACACTGTACCGGTGCGCAGGCTGAGCATTCGTCATGTCAACCGAGGCCCCGAGCATGGAATGCTAACCTCACATGCCCTCGTTCTAGGGGTTCGGGGATGAAATCCAGGGACACCCCTGAACATCTAAACTCACAAACTATGTTCTTCTTCTTAAAATATAAAAATGGAAGCTGCACATAGTTAGTCTTTGATTCGATAACGACTAAGCACAGCTGTGTCGCAGCCACAGAGTAATAGAAGGTCGCAGCGCAGCGTATTTTTAAGCTCCAGTAGACAAATTGCACTATATACAAGTGAATGTAATATTCTTCGAGTGGAGATAATACCACTTAAGTGTAGCATGAGATGCGCGTCGGCTTCTTGCAGCTTCAGTCAGCGCCCGCCGCCTGACCAACTGATGATAATATGAGCCCTGAGTCCGCTCCCTTCCTTGTACCGCAGATCAACGACAGCCTTCTCGTCTACTGTTCGTGTCAAAGTTATAGAATTACCTACTCAAGTATTTTTAATAAAAGTACCTACTCGTATTTATATATCTACAATGTAGAGATTATACATTACTTATTAAGACATATATAAATGTATATATATATACATTTAGCATGGGCGTCGCCAGGAGGGGGGGGGGGGGGGGGGCAGCTGACGCAGTGCTGTGCAAGGCAGGATTTTAATCGCAAGTTCACATTTCTGTTACTGCTATGATATTTACCACCAAGCGAACGTCTCGCTCGTCTCGTAATCCATACATAAAAAAGGCTGTTGCGCTATAGTGTATTTAATATAATATAGTATAATATATAAAACAACCAAGCTGAACTAATTTCCATGTTAGAGGAAGCTTACACTGTATTTTTTTGCAAACAGTACCTACAAACCGTGGTAAATGTAAAAATATTTAAGTCGGATGAGATAAACAAAAACGATGAGTTTAGAGTAAGTTATAAAATATCTGTCGGACGAGTAGAGAGTAGAAAACGGTTGAGTTAAGAAAAAAATATACGAAGGATGAGATGTCATAGGACGAGTGAGGAACACCCCGGAAAAAGTACTAGAGGGCAAATCTATACTGATTTATTTTGCATTTTCTCTTTCGAAAGCACTATACGCTTTTTTTATCGCGTCTACCATTCATTTGCGTCTAGAGTTTAGAGAGATTCCTGAAGCACTTGATATCTGACAAGTCCCGTTATTTACGTAAAATATATATACATGATACACTGTTAGTCTGTGCAGTATAGGTAACTCGGTGGCACCTCGCTCGTGCTGTCGTAGCCGGTGCGGGTGCTACGTGCTCTTGTCGATTGTACGCGAGTAGATTAAATAGAGATATATCTATGTGAAAGGTTGGAGGCACACTGTCCAGGCAGACACGTGGTTTGTGCGATAGCATCCGTGCTGGTGGAGCAGATGCTGAGCTGACGGTGCGCCGCGGGCCCTCGCTATTGTGGTCAAGGCTCCACCGGCGGCACGCCATGCGCCGCCCGCACGCCACGAGAAAAACTCTGGGCACGAACACAATAAACACCCATCAAGTTAATAATTAAGGGTGATTTCAATTAAACGGTCAGCAGTACAATCAACTCAACATTACAGCAAAGTGTGATTCGCAAATTAATAGAGAAGTGAAGTAATTAAGGGGGCGACTAATGCCAAAAGTAAGTAAAAGGTGTAGTTTTAAACACATAGATTAATGATGAATAACGTAAATATTCAGATTAAAAAAATACTACAGGTAGGGGAAAAACCTTAAGAAGCCGAGAAACCGAATAGAATTTTATTATGAAACGAATAGAATTTTGGAAAATAATCTGGTTAATTTTTAAGAAAATATACAAATTACCAAAAAATAAAAACTGTTTTAATTCAAATGCTCTAAATTATCAGCGACAGCACCACATTATTTTTTACGAATAACATATCCAAACTAATGTTTTAGCACAGTAGCCGTTAATTTTTTATTATTCATGCCTACATATTGAATAATTAAATAAAATCCCCTCTAAATTGCTCAAAGCCATCATCATCATCAATTGTATCATGCGATTTTCGACTCTAAACTAATGCAAGACGCGCGGGTGAAATAGCATCTTAGTAAATTATAAGTTTAATATAATTATTTCGTGAGGTAAATATAATTGGACCTAGATTCGTTTTTATCCTCAATAAATAAATAAATAAATATGTTATTTTGCTGGCATTAGTCGCACTCAAGTAAAGTGATGTGTGATACAGACCGTATTCTTTAGCAGGTCTTGGACTATCTTTTAAACGATATAGGTATATGTACTATAAATTTCCCTCGTAATACAGCGGGGAACGCGGCTAGCTTAATGGGCACGTTTGGGCGAGGGACTATAATTTGACGGAATCTTTTTAGATTTAGTTTTGACTTGAATTATTAATGTTTTAATTTTAATATTAAACTGATATTACATTTTTTGCAAAAATATCATACTGTACTATAATATATATATTATAGACTTTCATCGGTCTGGATACAATCCTTTTGTTTTTTGTTGTGTAGTAGGCTAAGTAGTCTTGTAATTAGTTTAATGTAGGTAGTTAATAAAGGCTTATGCCTAAAAAATATATATATAATAATTTATTAGGCTACAAAACTGGGTGAACATTTTGACATGCCAAATAAAATAATTTTGAAAAAATAAATTAACGAGCACATTCACCCTTCTACATGTAGTACTAACATTTAGCTAAAAATACACAGTATCTATTTTTTATATATTTATATTTAAGTATATCTATTTTATATTTTTATACTATTCCTAGACAACTATAAATAAAAAAAAACATAACAAAAATTAAATATTAAGTAATTTAATTAAATACTTGGATAAAACACATAGTAATGTTAAACCAACAAAAAGAGCGGCTGCATTAAAATCAAAGAAAACAAACAACAAAACAAAGAAGAAGAAAAAACAACAGATTAACAAAAATAAATAGGTTTCTAGCCAAACCTATGTTTGTAAAAATATATAGTTTCCCCGTTTTGAACTATAAACAGCTGATTTCTGAAAATATAGCTATCTGTGGACTAGTTTTTGAATTTGGTTTCTTTATGCAACCTTAATGGCTCTACCTACTGACACAAATGTCATCGTAAAACACACTGCACCTAAACGAAATAAATCACTATTTCGCTGATTGCGCTATCAGTTTTTTTATGCACAACTTGTTAGCTTGTTACATATTACCTAGGTACCTACTTATTACGAATTCGTAAAGTTAGTTTCACGTTATATACGTAACGTAGTAACGTTAGTTTCAAGTTCCGAAACAGACGTCAGGGGGATGAAAAAACCAAACATTCTGTGTTCAAATGTATGTTCATTGTGATCAATATGTTCAGTCCTATTGATTGACACAATATTATATCACAACTAGCTGACCTGTCCCGGCTTCGTACGGGGGTAAATACCCATTTTAAACCCGACTTCAAAAAAACGAAGTTATCAATTCGACACATACGTATGAAATATTAGCTATGCCCCGCGGTTCTACCCGCGTGATAAGAAAAACGGCGAAGATGATAATAAAAAAGTTGCCTATAATGTTGTCATCACTATACCTTTAAAAACCAAGTACTTCCCATACAAAGTTTCATCCTCTTAAGACAACCCTGTAAAAAAATATTGAATAAAACTTTTTTATTCTTAATGAACTTAGTTCATCATTATATCTTCAAAAATAAAGACCTTGCTGTATAAAGTTTAATCCCCCGTTTCTCGCCCTTAAATCGTCCCTGTCAAAAAATATCAACATCATATTTTATTTTGAATGTATACTCAAACACCAATTTTCATCAATATAACTTCAAATACAAAGAACTTCCATAGAAAGTTTCATTCCCCATTTTACCCCTTAATTCAGCCCTGTCGCAAAATCCGCTTCTTAGCTGACGTCTCCTAACTATAAACTACCTACCTGTCAAATTTCAGCTTCAGGGATCAAGTATTTTCGAGATTTCTTGTGAGCGTGAGTGAGTAATTTTCGCTTTTATATATACAACAACGTGTAACAAAAAGGTTCAACAATACGAAAGGGTATGTATATACTACTAAAAAGTTCCTTGACCTTGGACACAATGTATGGAACAGCTGATATATTTTTCACGATTTCAGGATTGGCCCTATAGTAATAGTTGTTCATAATGATGAGTATATACATATACCCTTTCGTATTGTAGAACCTTTTTGTTCCACATTGTATAGATTAACTTCTAAGGATAGAGAAAGAGAGAGCTAAATTCTCCAAGAGGATAGTCTTATAGAGCAAATGGATTCCTTTTATGAAATAATATTGAAAAACTTGATAGTTTATAGATATGTATCAGTATTTACTGCGAAGTCGTACCTGTCTGTCTGGGTAGAATTTCGAAAAATCCTTTCTTAGTACACCCCTACGCATCGAGACGAATCATCAACGGCCGGAAGACGTCCACTGCTGGACGAAGGCCTCTCCCTTAAAGGGAGGTGTTGCCATAATCCCCACGCTTGGCAGGCGGCTAGGGGATCACAGAATGGTTACCACCGTTAACTGAGAGGACGCTGCTGCCCGTCCTCCGGTGGTTATGGATGCAGTTTTAGGACATCAGGTCCATGTCGAGACGAATACAACCTCAAAATTTCAAGTCTGTACGACCAGAGGTTTGGGCTGTGCGTTGTCTGTCAGTCAGTCAGTCAGTCAGTAGAGAGCCTTTTATATATATAAAAGATAGATAGATTGCTGTAAGATGGTCCAAGAGTCCAAGCCCTGCTTCAAAATGGATATTGTTTAGCAGGGCTGAAAGGATACGGTCTGGAACTCCATCTCCCTGTATGACCTACATACCTGCATCCTATACCTACAGGCTAACTCTAGCTGCTTTTGCATTGAACATACAGTCGCAATTGTCAAGTATTAATATAAATATTAAGCCCAGAATGCGCGAAGGGTTTGCGAAAACCTTCGTATTAGGTGTATACAACAATAAAACTATAACCCAGTATTTAGAATGTGTCGCCAATACAATGAAATATCAAAAGATAGCTAGCATTGATATCTTCAACCAAAAGTTGTATAAAAGAAGAAAGATGTGTTCACGGGGTACGTTGAAGGTAGTAAGTCGTAGTAAGTAAGTAAGAAATCTGTAATTGTATCAAGATAAGAAAAAACTTTATTACCTAATGTAAGTGTTCTTTCTCCTTTTTCCACGTGAAACCGACATCTACTGCATGTTGTCAAGTAATAAGCTGTGTATACATTTTTAGGAATATAGTTTGGATCGAAATTGTGTGTAAATTTTCTAAATTATTGACTGTATTCTGTTTTGTGTACCAATAAACTAAATAAAAATTAATAAATAAGTTGTTGTTTTGAGCTGACCTTCATTTGCGTATTTTATTTTATTACAATCATAATTATGCTGTAATCCTGCTGTAAATGCTGACACGATTTATTTCTAGCAAACCATTCGACAAGGACGATGGCATCAACTGTGATTGCGGTCGGCACCACGCACCGTCCCCTCCAAGCCAAAGGCAACCTATAGGATAGGAAGAACGTTGCTGTTTTGAGCAGCCTCAGGAGCAGTGGGGAGCGCTACCAGCTTCTTGTTCTCAGTCTGTAGAACACATTCATGTGTCCTAGTATAATTACTTTAGTTTATCTACGTATGTATGTGTGTGTGTTTAATAAGAGGTAAAATTGTCTATTTCATCCCTTGTAATGACAGCGTTTATTAATTTGTCCTTGTTTTATTTTAATTGGCCTGTTACAGAAAATCTTAAGACCTATTGAAAGTTTGCTTCGTGAGAAATCTTACTATAGAAACAAACTGTGTACTAATAGATTATGTCCGGGGTTAAAATAGGTGTGTAAGTACAATAGGCCCCTGGCTTCACCGCGCAGGTGCAGGCAGCTGCAAGCGAGGAGCTCGTGCCATTCCTCCCCGCTCGAAGAGCGTCGAGCTACCAACGCTCGCATTCGTTTGTGAGTTCGGATGTGGGAAGAGTTCCCTGGATCTCTACCATTTTTACAGAACCTAATTATTTTACAGTCCGTTTATTTTTTGATTAAGTATATTTACCTTATACCTAGGTATAAAAATGTTTTTGTAATAGAAGCAGGTATGTAGTCGTTTTAATTATATATGTAGCAGCAAGTGCAATCGCACAGGTAGTCATAACTTTCGTTAGTCGGGACCGCTCAGCAGCTGCGGCCCTTAGTGGAGGCGCAGCCCGCCGGCAGCCCGGACGGGAGCCGTCCCACAGTGGAGGCACAAGGCGCGGTGGCCCGGGCGGGCGCCGGTTCGCAGACGGTCCACGTCGTTGCGCAAGCGTTTATTACCCGCGCGCCAATCACGGACCGGATCAAACTCGCCATGAATAATTGTGCAAAAACATTTTTCATAGTAAAAACATGCGTCCGATTCGCGAGCAAAAAGCGCCTAATTTACATACTAGTCAACATTTTGCAAGCATCACGTTGCGTCGAATGCGAATGGAAACAACAAGTTAATGAACACTCGGTTACGGAACGGAGCAGTGAGGTACCTACTCTGGAGAAGAGAAGCCGCTACCCGCTGACGTCCCGAGCCCTCGCGGCGCTCGGTGACGCGGCGCCGGAGCCTCTTCCAGGTGGACCCTCCTTGCCCCGCTAAACCTCCTTACGTTCGCTTCGCACACATTCGCTGATGCTTAACAACAAAATCGCAATCGCAGCACATAAGAGCGAGAGAGCAGCGCCCGCCAGCCAGCCCGTCCAGCGCCGCACAGTACCTGCAGGCTCCACACCAGGCGAGCGAGCGCCTCCACTCGAGACGCACTATAACTGAGCAGGAGATTTTTGCATTCTACGTACCGAAGAATTGGTTTCCCACTATTGTATATAGCTATGATGGGAAGCCAATACCTAATATAGCTACACATAATATATGTTATAATGATGGCAAGTAAATTGACTCCAATACAAAATCATTGTTATTCAATCATTTTAGTTTTTAGCTGGCTTTTCTGGCCTCGGACATTGATGAATTGATGATCGTAATTTATCGTAGGTAATTTTAATTTCATCTAAGCGGTGTTTAATTAATTTATAAATAAAAAAAATATTATAATTTAAATTGTAAATTTATGTTTTAATTTTAATTGTCTATATGCATATTTGATATGGTATATTTTTGTGTTTTATGGCATCTTTCGTTATTGTTTCAATGTCTTTTGTTTTTAATTTAACTTCTGTGTTTTACATTATATTCTTCTTCTAGCAAACTAAAATTGATTATCTATACTTGATTCGTTGTAAAATATATTTTATATATCTAATACTTAATTACTATTCAACTGGATTGTATCCAATGTTGCTATTAGTGAAAACTTTTTTGGCTTATTTGTTTATATTATTCTGTGTCCTAGCAAATGAGTTTGTGATAGCTGTTTGTTTTCCAAGAAATAAATAAATAAATAAATTTCATCTAAACTAAGGCCAGTAAGATGTAGTGTAGGTAAGATATCGTTGGAAAACTTCTGTTCAGGTTGTGCCAGCTTCAGTTAGAAATAAAAACGTTATTATGAATAGGTAGGTACTTGTTATGATGGCCTTAAAGAGATTATTAGGAGAGACTATAGACGTGTGGTGTGTCGTGTGGGTACTGACCGCCCCGGGGATGGCCGCGGAGATGAACAGCGCCAGCGTGTCGGGCCAGGGCAGCAGCTTGTACTGCTCCCACCAGCGCTTCACCACCAGGCTCACGTAGAAGCCCAGCACGAACGACATCGGGATGCTCTCGCTCTGCGCTCCGAAGTACTGCCGCACTTTCTCGAACACCCTGCGGCACACGGCGACACGCTCGGGTCAGCACCGCCGCGCTGCGTGCGCACCCTGCCCCCACGGGCAGGGCAGGGAGCGGGCGCGCCTCGCGTGGCGTAAGAGGCTCACAAATAATATTATAGTTTAGAGTAAACATCATGACGTGGTCGCACGTTAGAATGCGGCAGTGATCTTGGATCGACACGCCGCGCCGCCGCCGGCCTCTTCCTGCCGCGAGACAATGTGCCCACTGTGTCCGACTAACTATACGACGCCAATCTATCTGCTTACCTACTTCTCACGACCATCAACGTAATAAACATCAAACGCCTAATTCCGGATTATTTAATTACTTAGCTATGTAACTACTTAGATAATTAGCAGTCATTTGTTTAAAACATAATTTATACACCGAGTATGAGTACCTAAGTAAATTAATTATCAGGAACACTTTGATTATATACAGCTAGCTAGATCCTCCAAGGGAAAACATCTGGTTAGTTTGAATTTTACGTCATTTCGCGTATTATTAATAACTAACAAGACATTTCAACTCGGATGGGCAGCGTTCGGGAAATTGCGTAATATCTTCTCGTCCAAAATCCCTCAGTGTCTGAAGACAAGGGTCTACGACCAGTGTGTGTTGCCAGTGACGACATATGGAACTGAAACGTGGTCTTTAACTGCTGGCCTTTTGGAGAAACTCAGAGTCACGCAACGGGCAATGGAGAGATCTATGCTCGGAGTTACATTGCGCGATAGAATCCGGAACGAGGATATTCGCCAAAGAACCAAAGTTACCGACATAGCTCGCAAGGTTTGCAAGTTGAAGTGGCAAAGGGCAGGCCACATCGCTCGAAGAACTGACAACCGATGGGGAAGAAAGGTTCTTGAGTGGCGACCGCGAACCGGAAGACGCAGCGTATAGGAAGGCCTCCCACTAGGTGGACCGACGACATTGTAAAAGTCGCGGGCAACCGGTGTATGCAAATGGCAGGTTGTCGTACAGTGTGGCGGTCTAAGGGGGAGGCCTTCGTTCAGCAGTGGACGTCTCCGGGCTAATGATGATGATGAACAAGTCATTTCGCGCAGTACTGTTTTCAGGATTTTATTTTGTAGAACGCGTCCCGCGTGCTGATCGTAACGCACTCACTGCTGCGGCTCGGGGGCGCGCGCGCCGCGTGCTGATGGTAGCGAACTCACCGCTGCGGCTCAGTGGCGCGCGCGCCGCGTGCTGATGGTAGCGAACTCACCGCTGCGGCTCAGTGGCGCGCGCGCCGCGTGCTGATGGTAGCGAACTCACCGCTGCGGCTCAGTGGCGCGCGCGCCGCGTGCTGATGGTAGCGAACTCACCGCTGCGGCTCAGTGGCGCGCGCGCCGCGTGCTGATGGTAGCGAACTCACCGCTGCGGCTCAGTGGCGCGCGTGCCGCGTGCTGATGGTAGCGAACTCACCGCTGCGGCACAGTGGCGCGCGCGCCGCGTGCTGATGGTAGCGAACTCACCGCTGCGGCTCAGTGGCGCGCGCGTCGCGTGCTGATGGTAGCGAACTCACCGCTGCGGCTCAGTGGCGCGCGCGCCGCGTGCTGATGGTAGCGAACTCACCGCTGCGGCTCAGTGGCGCGCGCGCCGCGTGCTGATGGTAGCGAACTCACCGCTGCGGCTCAGTGGCGCGCGTGCCGCGTGCTGATGGTAGCGAACTCACCGCTGCGGCACAGTGGCGCGCGCGCCGCGTGCTGATGGTAGCGAACTCACAGCTGCGGCTAAGTGGCGCGCGCGCCGCGTGCTGATGGTAGCGAACTCACCGCTGCGGCTCAGTGGCGCGCGCACCGCGTGCTGATGGTAGCGAACTCACCGCTGCGGCTCAGTGGCGCGCGCACCGCGTGCTGATGGTAGCGAACTCACCGCTGCGGCTCAGTGGCGCACGCGCCGCGTGCTGATGGTAGCGAACTCACCGCTGCGGCTCAGTGGCGCGCGCGTCGCGTGCTGATGGTAGCGAACTCACCGCTGCGGCTCAGTGGCGCGCGCGCCGCGTGCTGATGGTAGCGAACTCACCGCTGCGGCTCAGTGGCGCGCGCGCCGCGTGCTGTTGGTAGCGAACTCACCGCTGCGGCTCAGTGGCGCGCGCACCGCGTGCTGATGGTAGCGAACTCACCGCTGCGGCTCAGTGGCGCGCGCACCGCGTGCTGATGGTAGCGAACTCACCGCTGCGGCTCAGTGGCGCGCGCGCCGCGTGCTGATGGTAGCGAACTCACCGCTGCGGCTCAGTGGCGCGCGCGTCGCGTGCTGATGGTAGCGAACTCACCGCTGCGGCTCAGTGGCGCGCGCGCCGCGTGCTGATGGTAGCGAACTCACAGCTGCGGCTAAGTGGCGCGCGTGCCGCGTGCTGATGGTAGCGTACTCACCGCTGCGGCTCAGTGGCGCGCGCGCCGCGTGCTGTTGGTAGCGAACTCACCGCTGCGGCTCAGTGGCGCGCGCGCCGCGTGCTGATGGTAGCGAACTCACAGCTGCGGCTAAGTGGCGCGCGCGCCGCGTGCTGATGGTAGCGTACTCACCGCTGCGGCTCAGTGGCGCGCGCGCCGCGTGCTGTTGGTAGCGAACTCACCGCTGCGGCTCAGTGGCGCGCGCGCCGCGTGCTGTTGGTAGCGAACTCACCGCTGCGGCTCAGTGGCGCGCGCGCCGCGTGCTGTTGGTAGCGAACTCACCGCTGCGGCTCAGTGGCGCGCGCGCCGCGTGCTGATGGTAGCGAACTCACAGCTGCGGCTAAGTGGCGCGCGCGCCGCGTGCTGATGGTAGCGTACTCACCGCTGCGGCTCAGTGGCGCGCGCGCCGCGTGCTGTTGGTAGCGAACTCACCGCTGCGGCTCAGTGGCGCGCGCGCCGCGTGCTGTTGGTAGCGAACTCACCGCTGCGGCTCAGTGGCGCGCACGCCGCGTGCTGTTGGTAGCGAACTCACCGCTGCGGCTCAGTGGCGCGCACGCCGCGTGCTGTTGGTAGCGAACTCACCGCTGCTGTGACTCGGTGAGCGCGAACCGGTACAGTAAGTTAATGGTGTAGTAGAGCGTGAGGTAGGCGAGCAGCTCGCGCCACACCAGTTTGTAGACGCTGCCGCGCCATCTGTGAAACAAAACACAACCACCGCGTACATTAGTATATAAATGAATTGAGATATGTAGTATGTGCACCCGCCTAGTCACAAGCTCTCTGGCTACACTACCTAGACCTAGTGTATATAGTGTCGGGCTAACTGGACCAAATGGAAGTATGTGGTCCAGTTACCCCGGACATTGCATTATACGAGTCGGTCTCGATACCGATACATAACCATTAAATACTTACGTAACAAATACAAAATGAAGTTACGAGGTCGCATCTCAATACCACGAATTGTGGTAAAACATTTTAATTCTAACAATGGCAGTGGATCGGTGTGTTATTATTAACAACGAGATCTACGTCACGTGTATTCAAAATAATCTGTACGAACGACAAAACAATAAACACACAAACCAAGTACCTAACTATATATAATTATATTTTGGGACGGCTCTATTATAATACAATCAATTCGTTACAAAGAATCATTCCTATACTCTACTACCGTGAGACGTTATTTTAATATGCTAGAAATAAATGCTCTCGAATAGGGAAAACCCTTGCCCTTCGAGAGCCTTCCACGGAATCAGACAGCGACCTTCTGAGGTGATACTTTAGCAAAGACTAATATTTGGGACCTAAAGCTGTTATATTATATATGTTATAGTCGCAGCGAACTGGCGACGCGACGCCCAGGCCGCAGCTGCCGACGGCGACGCGGCGGAGCTCCACCGATCACTGTTCAATTATCACACTTCAATTATTTAATCGTTCAATAATTGCCGTTAAATGGAAAATGGGGTTCACTTTCGATCACACAAGAAAAAGTTTTTATGCATTTTTAGTTTATATAGTAATGGTCATAATCCCCACGGTTGGGAAGCCGCTTGGAGATAGCAGAATGCTCACCACCGTTAACCGAGAGGACGCTGTTCTGTGCGGTTCTGTGTTCAGTTTTAGGACGTACCCAGGTCCAATATCTAATGACGTAGGTAGCCTTTACAGCCGTTACCTACTAAATTACACATAACAAGCATCACATAGGTGGTAGTTTTTATAAACGCGTTTTTATCCTTATTATTTTATTAAGTTCACTGGTAACTAACAATACAGTAATAACTAATAACTTGGAACCTACTTCCTATAATTAACCTATTCACTTCTCATGCTCATATGTAGTTCTTGTTTATGTGCACGGACGGAACCTCCCTGACTCTAATGCGCTGGAGGAAGAGGCTTCAACCGAGGTAGGAGAGAACTGGTTACATAATTAAAGATTGTATTGTGGTTACATGTTTACCGATTAAATTCGTATAAAAGACCGATTCTCCTAAGTTAGTAAACTCAAAACCTTTAAATTACAATATGTATAGGTACATACAGTGCCTTGTATACGAAGATCGGAATCGATGGCGAATGGATTAAATCCAGCGATGTGCAAAAATGGGTTGCAAATGAGGCTACCTAGCAAGGAACCTCTCGTATATCGCGAATAGGTAGCTTCTAATGCACTTCATAATAATGTGTACTCCAGTTGAACGGAGATCTATAAACGAACAGAAGTACGTGTTGTGTATAATATATAATGCGTAAATGGCTAGACGGTGCGTCGCGCGCGGTGCTGCGCCGGTGTCGGTGTCGTGCACAGTGTCGTGCGTGCCGGAGCACCCCCGGCGGAGCGAGGGCGCGCGGCCGCGGCACGCTCCGCGATCGCTATATTGCAAAATTTGAACGCACGTCGCGAATTAATAGCTTTGGAATGATCGAGGATATGCGTGTACAGAACCCGCGCAGGCACAGTAGGTAGGTGCGCATTAATATTCTCCTGCCCCTGGCTGGCGGCTCGCGCTCGCGTCACGGCTCACGTGAGGAAGGGTCGGAAAGCATCGGTCTCTCCTCCGGCCGGGGAAGCCGCGGAATACTGAACGAGCAGCCGTCACATTTGGCACGACAACCTTCAGCGAACCTCGGCGAGCGCTCCACGTCTCCGCTTACTAATTACTCGCTGCGCCTTGCGAGGCGATGCCTGCACTCTACCCCACCGTACTATACTGTACCTACTACCGTGTGTTGTGCTGTGAGCGCGCGTGCGCGTGCGCTGACCTTGTGCTACCTATTCTCTTGGTACTATCCACCTGAAACATTTGGATCCAATGGAGAGTGATTGCGATAGAATCAGTGGAACGAGGCGACAATGGGCCCGACTCATTGTCTCGGATATTTTCCTTTACACAACTCGCATTGCTGTTCCGTAGTAGGTAGTAACTACAAGGTTATGTTTTAATTAGGTACTTGCATATAGACGAAATATCACATTCAACATCCTCTTCCCATGTTTACTCTTAAGTACTAAACGTACAAAACGTACGGATCAGAGACGTTCGTGCGGCACGAATCTTCTGGCACGACAGCTGGCCAAAAAGCACGTTAAAAGTTCAAACGGCCGTTACTACTAGCTCGGGGTGGTTGCTAGTTGGGACGGTAGTTACGCAGTTTTCTTCCCAGAAGATTCGTGCCGCACGAACGTCTCTGATCCGTACATTTTGTACGTTTCATAAAAAAACGCGAAAAATGACGAGTAGTACCACAGGTAGTGAGCACCACAGCTAGTGCCACCCACGCCCAAGCCGCTTTGCACCCAGTCGTATCAAGGAGCAGGGGAAACCAGGAGAGCTGGCGAGTGTCGTGGAAGGCGATGATGAGGTAAATGTCGCCCCGTCACCTTCAATGTCGGATCCATCATAAATGCTTGATCGAGTTATCGCTTTGGCTGATGACTGTGTACTGTGTACCTATGTATGTATGTAGGTAGGTAAGAATAATTGCAACATCGGGTGTGATGACGACGACGTCTACCTACCTATTATTTACTGTCAAGCCTTTATACGGAAGGATGTGAGCACATTTGCTACCGCAATCGATTATTAGCCTTATAAACTCACCGCAGAGTTACATTAGACGGAGCATTAATGTGGCGGTTATGCAAAATCAACACCGCGCGGAAGTAGACTTGTTGCGAAAACTAAATTGTAAGTAGGTACCTATGTACTTACTGGAAATGGTACCTACCTACGTTAGTAAACAATTCAAGCAAGTTTCGTATACTTATGGTGTTTACGTATTGTTTCGTGTATGACATAATGTTGACAATAATACATATTTAGTAAATAAAAGTGTTTCAAGCTATATATGCGCCCAGTCATTCGCATAATTGTTCATTTCATAACACTACAATGAACAACCGTGATAGTTTAACACAATGTTTTAATTTACTACTTTAATTTAGTTTTTTTTTCAAAATAATTTGGCTTAGTCGTGTTTTACGGCATATTGTTTTGAACTGAAATCCCTCTGTCGTAGCTGACTACGAAAATCAATTACCACAACGGACCAAACCGTTACAGGGTTATTTTAAATAATTAAATACGGGCAGACTGAAAAGAATATCCCGTAAATAATCAAAATAAAAAATAAAATTTAAATATTTTTATTTTGTTTTTAAATGTTGAGATCTCTCGAATACAACTGTAATTACGACAGCTAGTCTAAAGCAGCGTTATTTATTTATTTATTGGAAAACCAACACCTATTGTAACTTATAAATATACTACTTAATTAAAAACAGAAAGCTAAATATAGGTTTTCACGTATAGTGACATCGAATATAATAGATTAAAAGGGGTATTCCCCATAAAGCACCCATGAAATAGCACCTAGCCTATTCCCAAAACAGCACAAATCAAAATTTTGGGCTGGTGAGATGATATATTATACTGTGTACCTTATTATCGGCCAGGAGACGTCCACTGCTGAACGAAGGCCTCCCCCTTTATAGGGAGGGGTAGCCACAATCCCCACGCTTGGCAGGCGGCTTGGGGATCGCAGAATGCTCAGTTCCGAGAGGACGCTGCTGCCCGTCCTCCGGTGGATAACGGATACGGATACTGGGTGCAGTTTTAGGACATACCCAGGTCCCTATACTGTGTACCTACGTGTGTGTTATGGGTATAATGTTATAGTGTGTCGCAGGGAGATGATAAAAACGGAGATTTGATCAAATCCCTAATGTAGATGATCAAATCACGGATCGCGAACAACCCTTCTGCATCAAACTATCAGGGGACCACTTCGAGAGTATAATTACCCTTACAAAGAAATTACTATTTTCTCAGTTACAAGTTATTTTTTTAACAGGAACATCTTGTTTTACAGTGTAATTTTCACAGGAACACTCCTTAAATCTACGACCTCCAAATAAGGATAATAGGGTAAGTAGGTGACTGATGTTTATATCGTTGAAACCAATAGCTTTAATGAAAAATTTAAGTAAATATAGTATGTTTATTGAAAAAACAATTTAAATCGGTTAATAATGTTCTGATATATGAGCGTTTAAAGTTTTTGTTAGAGATAACTCTGTCCCTTTCCCACAAAACAAAAAATGACGTCACACCTTACTTGTCAGAATAGAATTTATATGGCGTACTGAGAAGTGACGTCACGATTTGCTGTTTCTTCTCTCTGTCTAGCATGATATTAAAATGCTTATAAGTTGCTTATTTTTGATCAGATTTTCATTTTGTTTTCATTAATCGGCTATATTTATGGGCCACATTTTAATAGGACAATAAAAAAACCAGTCATCTAGCCTATTCTCCTGCAATAGACAATAATTTATCAATACCTATCTCGCAGACTAAGACAAGTGTTCGTGGAAACGTGTTCCGGTAAATGTTGGACTTAGTACCTATTTATTTATTTATTTTCATAGCACATATAACAGTACGTAATAGAGGCATGTTTAAACATTATGCGTACTATATAAAGGTAACGTAGGTATTTGAAGAGCTATGTGCGAGTCCTGACTTGGTCGGTTAAAGAGACTAACCGCCACAAAAAAAATACATTAATTTAATGAAAAAAAAAACACGCGCGAAATGCATTCCGCCTTCGTTCGTAATTGTTTACTCAAATTCGGATTTTACTTTGTTTTATCTTAACTCGGACTGTCTTCCTCAATAAAAAGTGAGAAGTGAGAGTGAGTAGTGACAATGCAATAAACGTAGGACTATTCTTATTCATAAGCTGCACTTACTTATTTTCTCAAAGAGGGTGATAAAAAACACAATCTACAAATTTTACCCGCTGATCACGGTGGTCTCCGTGGCTACAAGGATCGTCATTTTCGAAGTGGTCACGGTGTCGCTCGGTAACTGGGTCATTGATGACTCAAAATGCGGGCGGAAAATATCACTTTCCCTGCCTAGGGAGGTTACTCTGTGAAATGAAGTCAGGGCTATTTAGCCCCTCCGGGCTAAAATAATATTCGCCGCCCTTTACAACACTATTCATGAGCTTGCAAAGATGGGATGTTATTTTATTGTTTGAATTGAATAATAGGGATTCCCATAAAATGTCGCGTAATAGGAATAAAAAAAACATCAGAAATAAAAAAATTACATAAAAAAAACTTTTCACTCCTCTTGCTCTAAAAGTCCATTGTTATAGCGCACCAGAGCGGGGTTAAAATAAAATATTATCATACTCTAGGCGCTAAAGTAAAATTTTGCTCTAGGGGCAAAAGTATTATTTTTTATACATATTTTGTCTGTTACACCAACTAGCCTAGCTACAAAAACGAAAAAGTTTTTCATAAGTAGAATAAAATAATAAATTAAAACCCGACTTAATTAAGTTTAATAAAAAAAAACATTTTATTTTTGATAATTAAACTAAAGCGCCTACAGAAGAAATTAAAAAAGAAGGCATTGGCACGAAATCTTTAGAATTTTTCTCTAGTTTGACTTAAATTACCTTATTTTATTTTACAATAGTGGAAATGTAATTGTCTATTGAGAATGGCCCATGGGCCTAATTTGCAGATGGAAGAGAAAGGAAAAGAAATATTTTTTAATCTGTTGCCGTCGAAGTCACAAAGCATTTAAAGTATTTTGTTATTTTGATTATTATATTTTCTCGCATTCGTGGCGAAAAGTAGCGAGTTACACACGGCGCTAAAAACCCATTTTATCTCGGTTTATTTTACTCTCTCGTTATAGCTCGGTCGTAACAATGTACAACAATATAACGATCCTTGTATAACAATGGAATACAAAACTAAACATTATAAACTCTGGCTGGACTCAAACTTAATATTACCCAAAACTGGACACGCATGATAATTCTAGCGTGTCCACCTGGACACACGCGTGTCCAGCTGGTGAAATAACAACAGATACCAATTTTAAGTCTCAACAGTTGGACACACGCGTGTCCAGCTGGTGAAATAACAACCGATACCAATTTTGAGTTTCACCAGCTGGACACACGCGTGTCCAGCCCCTCGAGTCCACTTAGTGTATATCCCAATAATTAATTGCTCAACAACTTAGCCTACGCCGATGCCACGCTCGTTACAGAATAGTTTTAAGTAAATAATTAAAAGTTCGTTTTTTCCGTTTTTTAAAAATAGTTTTGTGTATTTTACTTTTGCACTTATGCAGTAATTCAAGAGTTTATGAAGAAGTCGATTTTACCCTATCTATATGTATATATACAGGATTCGTTGTAATCAGTTAACATCCTTCTGTACATCAAAACAAACAACTTTTACTATGGGGCCAACCTTGAAATCGCGAGAAAGTTATCAGCTGTTCCATACAAAAATTTCATCGACCTTGGGCAAAATGTATGGACCAGCTGTTTTTTTTTCGCGATTTCAATGTTGGCCCCATAGTAAAAGTTGTTTGTTTTGATGTACAGAATATGCCCTTAAAAGAATGCTAACTGATTAGAACTAACCCTGTATAAACGTGAAAGTCATTCACTCTCGAGAACAGCTTGTACACATGGATCAGGAGTGAGATGGGCCTATAGTTCTTCAATATAGTGTTATCTCCATAACAGCACCACCACACTCTTGTGCCATGCTTCAGGCGTAGTACCTTCGTGAATGACGGAATCGAACAACTTCTGGAGGACTAACAGTACCGGTTTACCACCCGCTCTCAGTAGTTCTGTCGTTATTCCGTCCTCACCTGGCGCCTTGTTATTCTTAAGCTGTCTGACAGCCATTCTAATCTCGTACAGGCTGACGTCTGGGATGTCTTCAGTGTAGTGTCGGGTCAGTTTAGCTCTTGTATCTCGAGCATTACTGATAATGGGTTGCCGTGTATAACTGTTCATAAAACCTCTCGAGCTCTCTCAGAATCTGTGGCTTCGACGAAATGATACTGCCACCTTCTATCTTCAGCTTCGTCATTTGGCTTTGCCCAATAGACGCGAATTCCTTGCGAACACTTTCGAGCCCTGGTTCCGCTCAATTGCGACCTTAATACATACTGTATTATAGGAACGCAAGTCGTGTCACAAAAATTTCGAGATTCGTCTATTAAGCTTACCATATTCCGACATATCAGCTGAAGATTGCAGTCTCATTTCTGTCCGATCTTTCATTAGCTTTAGAGTTCTGTCTGAGAGCTTCTGAGGCTTCTGGCTTCTGAGGCTTCCGTGGGGCCTTAAAGAACTTGGACCCCGCTTCTTGGACAGCTTCCACAAACCCATTGTTGATCTCGTCCACAGTTTCCCATTCGGCGAGGCTCTAGAAGCGATTATGCAGTTCGAGTTGAAAATTTTCAGGGTTCTGGATAAGGGCGCGGCCAGGACGAAGCGTAGACTTCACCAGTGACCTTTCAAGCTTGACATTGATATGCGCCTCGGACAATACGGTGATCGCTATCGGTTTTCACCTTGCCGATCACTGAGACATAATTGAATATTCGCTTCTTGGTCGTCATGAGGAAGTCAATATCATTTCTGGTTGAACCATGGGGCCTTATCCACGTCCACTTCCTGGAAGGTCGCTTCTCGAAGAAGGAGTTCATCATAAAGAGTCCCTCCTTCTCCATGAAGACGACCAACCGCTGAGTCCTCTGGTTCTGCTGTCTATATCCATGCGATCCTAGTCTCAACTCGTCGACATTCCGTGAGGGCTCACGTGTGGGCTCACCTTCGTGTTAAAATCCCCCATAACAACGGTGAAGTAAGTTTTTCGGGAAGATTTGCGGGGAACGCAGCAAGCCAGTAAAAGCGACACAGATCCTGCCTGTGAGACGCATCGCGGGCTACCAGAGAGAATTTAACACACTATTTAACAGGGCTACTGAAGTGAGGCGTTCGGGCCGCTATGATATAATATTATATACTGTTTTTCAGAAAAAGTAACCAAGGAATATTCTATAGGACGTCACCACCTATTTTTTGTCATATTTTATGGGAATTAAAGTATGATAAACTTTAAGTATGACCGGAAAACGATGAATATTTCTGTTTTCGTATTTTTTTTATTGTTGAGAGAAATTTTAAACATCGTGTTTTGAACCAAGGAATAATCAAGATTCTTAAACTACAACATTTATTTTTATCTGATTCAAACTAATATTTAGATTATTACAATTGAATTAAAAACCCACTGATTTCAAGTATACTAGCTTTAAAATCTACTGTCATAACTTTAGCGCTTTGATAACCTGGTGTTTTTTTAATATTCTTAAACATTTTGTTCGAATAAGTACTGAATTACCGTTTTGTCGCAGCCGAATTCTAGAATTCGCCGTATTGTACACTTTTTTTCTAGGTTCATGGTATTGTAATTATTTATTATTTAGAAAACAAATAGGTATTACAAAAAAAAAAAAAATTTAGGATACAATTAATTAAAAAGTATGAACAAATAAGCCAAAATATGTTTTCACAAATAGTATGGTTTATAACTGGAATGTAAACAATGCTATTTGTCATACGGCGAATAACGAACCTATAAATATAAATAGGTAGTCGATTGCTATAGTTTGCTACAATGTTATACAAAACACATCAAAACACAAAAAAAAAGAAAGAAAAGACATTGCAACAATAACGAAAGGTAGCATATAATACCATAAAATAAGATTTGTGTATCATATCAATATATCTACCTACTAGCTGACCCGTCCCCGCTTCGCACGAGGGTAAATACCCATTTTAAACCGACTTCAAAAAAATGAATTTATCAATTCGACACGTACGTAAGTAATATTAGCTGTGCCCCGCGGTTCCGCCCACGTGATGAAGAAAACCGGCGAACATGATAATAAAAAAAATGCCTATAATCTTGTCATCATTTTACTTTTAAAAACCAATTACTTCCCATACAAGTTTCATCCCCCATTTTGCCCCCTTTATCTAGCCCTGTCGCAAAATCCATCCGACGTCTCCTAACTATAAACTACCTAGGTACCTGCCAAATTTCAGCTTCGGGGACACTGAAGTAAAGTAGGGCCTTCGCTTTTCTGTGTTCGGGGATCAAGTAGTTTTCGAGATTTCGTGTTTAGTCAGTAAATGTGTGTGTGATTTTCGCTTTTATATATATAGATATGTCGCAGCCGAGTTATAGAATTAGACAAATTACAAAATGGCTAGCCATTTAAAAAAATTGAGCCGTTATGTTTTTCGGTGAATCTTAGTTTAGCCGGATTGTCATTGCGATACGTTCTACAAAACGGCGGAACAATTATAGCCACATTGTAATCAAGTGGCCTACACTCCAAAATGCTTAGGTACCTTATTAACAAAATAATTTAGAATTTAGTAAATATGATAATAAGGGGCACTTGGTTAGTAAGTAGCCGGCAAAAGTAGGGCTTCGACGGGGCGTATTCTACAACAGGGCTGAGACTAATAATGAATGGCCATTGTACAAAACCCAGCCGTTTTGTATTGCGGCGGATCAACGTTTAGCCGGATTGACATTGCAATACGTTTTAAAATACGGCGACCCACGTTTAGCCGCATTGTAATCAAGTTGCCTACAATTCTAAATGATTAGGTACCTGATAATTAAAACAATATAGGTAGTACTTATTCAGTAAAACAATAAAATTTTACTATAAATAAGGGTGCTTGGTAAGTAGCGGGCAAACAAAATGTTATGAAAGTGCCATGCCAAAGCGCCACTAGTGTCGAAAATTTAAACTGAAGATTGCCAATGCGGCGCGGGCGGTTCACGACCCGCTCGATTACATTATGGCTAGCCGTGTTGTAGAACGCGGAATACTAGTACCTACAATGCGGCGCACTTTCTTTCAGCCGTAATACAATCTGGCTAAACTTTAATACACCTCTTTATGAAACAGCTCGCGTTTTTTGAAATAGCTAGTCGTTATGTAATACGGTGTATTCTGCAATTGGGCTGCGACATTAATGTCTCGTATATATAACAAAATAAAAATCATATGATACCTAGAACATTCATAAATGGAACTATTTATATGCAAAGGTCATCTGGTTTGGAGGTAGGTCACTAGATTTGCTTACAAAACATAATTATAGGAGAAGTCATAGCAAAGAGTGGCGTGATATCCAATGCAGGCAGGTATGTAGGCAGTTCAGTTTAGCAAAGTTGAGAACCAGATCGACCATTGGGTTGTTTAGGTGCCTACCAAGCGGCCGGCGGCGACGGCGGCGACCCGTGCGTCACAGTTACTTTCGCCGCGTCTCGCTGGAGTCCGGCCACGCCAGGCGGCAGGGCGCGCCTCCAAGGTCGCTCGTCTCCTCTCGGAAAACATACTACGGGGCTCCGAGACGGCTCGAGCTGGTCGGGCGCGCCCGCCGCTCCTCGCACAATGGCCGGCGCTCGCCTCGTTACGTAGCTGCGGAACAGCTGTTCGGGGCGAGCGCCCGCGCCCTCGCCTCTCCACAGCCTCACTGCCTACTTACTTGAGGAGAATCCGCCAGAAACATCCGAAACTGCTGCCGTTGGGAACTTCGCCGGCATACGATATTGTCATGTCTGATGCTCACTTGCTACACTGTTAAATTAATATTTATTTATACACACACGCGTTGTTGGCGCAAGCTAGGAAGGAGACACGCGGAAAATTAAATCTGTTTTAGAAAGTAACTAAAGGGTCTTCGACACTGAACACTAGGAAAGGCGAAAGGAAGTCGTCGGCTCGGCCAGTGCACTTAATTTGTCACATTCTGGTGATATGTTATGGTCTCTGCGTTCTCCGAATCGTTGGTTGTCGTGTGGCGGCGCGCGCGGTCACCGGCCACGAAACAGCGTCGAGGCAGACTGGCTGGACTGGTGCGGTGCCTGCGGTGACGACTGACGCGCCGCCCCCCCAGCCTCCGCCGCCGCCTGCGCGCGCGCAGCCTTTGCTGTAGGACGACACGACGCGATGCGATGGAGGCTGTGTAGTGTACACTGCTTCGTACACCAACAACCCGCTAGATGGCGCTACTACTAAATACAACTCAGTAGGTTTTATATAGCTGTCTAAAACTCCTTGTATAAGCACAGAAGAAATAATAGTAGGTGCCGATACGTATAGGCATCGAGCCAAGATACGTCTCGGCCATCTGCACCTGATGCAGCTCGGGCGTAGCATAGCCCTGGAGCCGTACCGTGACCTGCTTATAGCGGGACCGAATAGGTTCAGCTGTCGTCACTGCGCGACCTTGAACCTTATTGCCAGGCGATAAAATTTACATTTGCGCAGCGTCGGCAGCTGAGCGTATTCGGTCCCGGAATAAGCGCTCATGGTACGGCCCCTGGAATGATATGTTCTTCACGCTAGAATCCTCACCTCTGAAAGCTTCATGAAAATCGAATAAATGACTTGAGCTTACTATATAGTACAAGCTTAGAATCGTATAGATAGCGACGACGATATTATCAACGTCGTTGCCTCGTTGCTGCAGGGTTGCTAGTAGATACTACAAATTATTCGCGTTAGTGGCGCCCCTGTTCATTTATACTCTTTTTTTTGCCAAACTGTACTTAAAATCCGCTATATATTGCATCAGATTTTATTAAGTTCTTAAAGTTATTTAATAAAATAATTAATAGTCATTAATTAAAATTACAAAGTCAAATAAAAATAAACCAGATCAAGCTGAACTCCACAGAGTTCATTGTCAATATTATCAAATAGGATGTCCGACATCGTGGCCGGCCCTTCGTCCAAACGTGCCCATCAAGCCAGCGGCATTGCCACCGGCTACCAATTTCTTGGCGTCGGAGCCCTACGATCCCGCGGTCTCCACGGCGAACGGAACGAACTCATACTACGACTCCAGGCTGGCATACTCGTGCCGCTTAGCTCTGGCCGCCGCCTCCGCCCCGGCGCCAGCCGCTGAGTAGCGGCAAGATGGCACGCAGCAAAGGTGCTAGCGCAGGTGGCGTCCCAAATCAGGCAGCGGCTTCTATGCCACGGAATCAAAATGAGTCCGTTCGGCCGTTTACCATCGGAACGCGACAGACCAGTAGGCTCCAGCGCACAAGGAATCCCCACCTCTACCAGGGCTCGTCTCACAATTTCATTAAGGGCATGATGTCAGGGTCTGCGCCCGCGCACTTTATACAATTCAGGCCACGGTAGCCGCCTGACTCGACCCTCGCACCACACACGCACGTGTGGGGCTCGCAGATAGAACAGCCCAGCCGAAGACCAACTGCTACCCGAAGAGAATCAGTGTCTAGGAGCATGCCCCAATGAGGAGATGGCAGGGCATGCAACCAGGCGCCCGATTCCGGCTTAGAGGCAGCATTAAGGCGGGCCAAGTCGACGCCTGAGCTGAAATTCCGGAGCTGACCAAGGACATTTTTGGACGTAATGTCATCCCTACCCCTATGCGACTCAAATTTCTCCGGGGGGTCAGAACACGGGCAAAGAGACGACCACACGCTACGGGCCTCCGATACAAAGGAGATGCGGACGTATGTCACCGTTATTTGGCACTATGTGAGTGACAAGATTCGCAACCCCATGCGCGGAGGACAAGACAGCAACGGGACCAGACTCCTGCAACCGACGCACTCCCAGACCCCCGCCGAATTGGTAAATTCGCTTGCGTCCATTGCGTTCCACTGAGACGGACATTAACTGTTGGCTCCAAGGCTAGCTTCAGCCAAGTCGTCAAAACGCAGCACTTCATCAGGGCACTTCCAAGTCGGAACTGTACTTACTTATTATTTTATTATGCTAAAATTCGCAAATCTGGGAATTACATTTTAAAAGTTAGGAACTTACGGCCTTACCTAAAATAATCTCGATTCTCCTTAGTCACTGCTTAAACTTCTCTGTCCTTTTCTAGCACGTGCAACTTCACGTCAGAGAGAAGATGGCAGAGCATCTTAAGCAGTGACTAACGGTTGAAAAGTTTTTTTATGTAAGGCCGTTAGTGTTTCCAACAGGTAATGTTTCTAACTTAATTATAGTGTTTGCAACTTGTGTGTCGTCAGCCAGTTCAACATGTGCCTGTATAATAGGGTAGATGACTGATGTTTATATCGTTGAAACCAATAGCTTTGATGAAGAATTTAAGTAAATATAGTATGTTTATAGAAAAAAATATTTGAATTGGTTAATAATGTTCTGATATATGAGCGTTTAAAGTTTTTGTTAGAGACAACTCTGTCCCTTTCCCACAAACCAAAAAATTACGTCACACCTTACTTGTCAGAATAGAATTTATATGGCGTACAGAGAAGTGACGTCACGATTAGCTGTTTCGCCTCTCCGTCTAGCATGATATTAAATTGCTTATAAGTTGCTTATTTTTGATCAGATTTTCATTTTCTTTTCATTTATCAGCTATATTTATGGGCCACATTTTAATAGGACCATTAAAAAACCCAGTCATCTAGCCTATTGCCAAACCGTAAAAAAAACCCTCAGAATATGTGCTTCACGTTCACGCCAGAATCCTCACCTCTGAAATCTTCATGAAAATCGGTTGTGTTAATGCAAATATTTAGTTATTAATTAGTCACCAATGTGAGATAATTGGTCGCATCGTAATTGCGAAGTTATAGGTAGGGTTAGTATGGGGCTAGATGGCGCTGCAGCGCCATCTAGCCTAATTTATTTATTTTGGTGTGTATAATAAAGTTAGGTAATGTATCTATCCATCTCATACTAGCCTCGACTGAGCTTTAAAGCGAAGAAAATATGGATCATACCCCGTCCACCCACTGCTGTGATTTACGTATTAAATTCATGGGTTTCTGATTTTATTGCCCTTAATTGTTATACACCTAATATATTATACAAGATTATAGATAATATATTATCTAACGAGCTAAACGTAAGCTGGCGGTTTCCCCACAACATATATACATACCAACTTTAACTAGGTACATGATAAATAATGAGCTGATTTGATAATGGCCTAAAGCTTGGATCCCTGGAAGAGCCCTACAAGGGTAACGGAAATCCACAACGACCACCATTAAGCCCGTTAACCAAGCATAAATTTAGGTATTCCCTGTTCAAGTCCTATTCATTCCACCGGAGGTACACCGGTAGCCAACCATACCGACATGATAGTCCGATGGTGAAGCTGGCTGGAAGAGCTAAAACAATAGAGTTTGGGCTTGGACCCACTTCAAAGCGAATCGTTAGTAATGTAGAATGAAAGTATTTTAATAGATAACATGGTTACAGTGTATAATGGTAGGTAGGTACATGTGCGGCAGTGGCGCGTGCGGGCATGTCGCACACGAGCACGACGGGCACGAGCACGTCGCACACGAGCACGACGGACACGCGTTCATCGCACACGCGTTCGTCGCACACGAGCACGATGGACACGCGTTCGTCGCACACGAGCACGACGGACACGAGCTCGTCGCACACGAGCTCGCCGCACCCCGCTCAGCGGCTGCACCGTGCCTGCAGCGCAAGTACCGTTCTTGACGATCGTTTTATATTTGACATTTAAATCGGTATATTTCGATAAAATTCGGTATATTCTCAAATTCGTCTAAGTAAATATTCTCAAATTCGTCTAAGTAAATCTGCTATATGGACACGTCAAATTTAGCGACAGAACGGTACTCGCGCTGCTGCTCCGGCTCGGCATCGTCAATAAAACGCAATTATACAAAAAAACCTTTTATATTAAGTTTAAATCAATTGTCTACTCCTTATCCCCGTTCACACTAATATTACAAAATGTGAACATTGCACAACATTGGGTCGTGTAGTGTAGGCGTATGAACTGCGAGCGTCAGTCTCGTGATCGGAACGCAAAACGCAGCGGTGCGCGGTTCCGACGCTTTGCTGTCTGCGAGGCGATCGGGGGGCTAAAATGGTCGAGTTTAGCAATTCTGCATGTGATCCTATGATGATTCATTACGCAAATCTTAAAACGGTCCCTTAAGCGCCAATTCATACTATGATTTTGCAAATGATTCTATAACGGAATTCATTCGTTTGACAGTTTTCTATAGAAAGTAGTCAAATAGTCTATAGATGAATTGCATAAAGTCAACTAGCAGATTCGTAAGAAGTTACTCGGGAGCACTAGATTTAACTATTGGTTATCTTCAGACGATCCATTTGTAGTATCTAGTACTCTAGTGTATCCCACTGGAGTAACGCGCGGACAGCGCGCAGCGAACGAGCAGTGAGTACCCGCCCCCACCCCGCACCGCTGACGCTTACTGCGGCGGAAGCGGAGCAAAACATCGATCGATGTTTTCCATATAATTAAGGTTCGCAATTAACACCGCATAACGTTGTGTTGCATAGTTGTGCGTCCCGAACACGAGACCAAAGCTATAGTGAGCATCGCCGTCGCCGTTGCCGTCCGCTTCCACTCGCCGACTCGCTCGACTCCGCGTCAACCTACAGAGACACTGACACTTTTGTTCACGACAGGAGAAACTTCAGCTAAACTATTCATTATTTACCGTACATTTTGTATTATGACGAGCGAGACCATTGATTATGGAATACATAAATATATGAAATAAGGCGCGCGACATGGGTCCGTCGCCTGCGCCGGCGCCGGCGACGGCTCTCAATACCAATTCATAACAAAGCACGAGGGTCTAACGAAAATGACCATCTTAACAAAGGATAATAATAAATGTATACTTCATTTAACGGCTTCACGTGGTAGGAGCTAGGGCTCCGACCGGGTCCGGAGGCGCGGCGGGCCGGCATTCCATTGTACTATAACCTACTACACATTGTACTCGTACTGAAACGACAATATAATTTTATTATTATAACAAATATTTAGTTCGGAATAGAAACGATTATGTTCAGATTGTAATGTAGATAGGCACAGGTTGCGTGGCCGTTTCCTAAACATGCAGACGCATGCGCGCCGCTCCCCGCCGCCGCGCCGCCGCCCGAGCCTGCGCTCCGGCCGGCCGATGTAAGCTTTCTTCTTAGCATCATATCCATAAATAGACATAATGGGCCATACATACGATGTCAATAATAAAGTAATATTCTTCTAGTGGAAGAGTCATGTTATATATAATATGTATATAGTGTTCGAGGCCGGATGGTCGAGCGAGCGAGCGAGCGAGCGCGCGCGAGGCGCGGGGCGGCGGCGGCGCGAGCGCTAGCTGAACAGGTTCTCGGTGGCGCGCTCCAGCTCCCAGTCGTAGGTGGAGAGCGCGACGCGCGCGTGGTGCTCCTCCACGCCCATGTCCGTGAGGCGCTGCACCTTGGTGTCGCAGTCGGGGCAGCGCGCGCTCGCGCCCGCGTACACGTTGCTCCAGTGGCGCGCCGTCACCTGGAACAGCGCCTGCTTCTCCTTGTACTGCTTGGCGACCACCGCGTCCTGCGGGTCGTTCGGCTCCGCCGCCGACAGCAGCGCCTGGATGGACAGCAGCACCGTGCGCAGCGTCAGCGCCGCCGCCCACTGATCCTTCAGTATGTCGAGGCAGATGGCGCCCGTCACCGAGGACACGTTCGGATGCCAGATCTTCGTCATGAACCGGATCTGGAACAGACGCCGCCACACGTCACCGCCATATAATACTACGCCCGCTGCTCTCTAGGTACACATTACGCTCCCCTCCACAACCGGCACATGCACACTGCACACACTTTCATTCCTCTCCACTTTACGTTTCTGCCTCATGCTGTAACTTTCATGTCACTTCTTTCTACACAAATACTACCTGGTTGAGTTTCAGAAGCATCAGAAACTTTAGCTAGTGCATTTTGAGGTAATCAAATACGAAAATCTACTATTTTAATTTATTTATTTAAAAAAAAATGTTATTTATAAATTTAATCATATTTGGTGCAGACTTAGCAGACTTCAAAACAGGGTAGTGAATCAAAATAAAAATAGGGAATAAGCATGTTTTAGTATTGAATCACAAAAAAAGCTGACTCGCAACAAAATTTTAATATGTGCACCAATAATGAACATTTTAGTTTCATGTCTAACATGGCCGGGGAGGTAGCTTTTGACGCCAATGTATTCGATTCCTAACAAATTCTATACTGGCACGTGTTTTGCTAGAAAGGGACAGATGACTCCCTCCCAAATACTTTGAACGCTTATATTTCAGAACTTTACCAGCCAGTTACAATTATTTTTTCAATGCAAGCATCAGATTTAGTTAAACTCTCCACTTATCCTATTCTCCTTAATAATTGAAACTCATGCATATTCCCTATTATGATTAAGTCCCGGTGATAAACAAAACTATAAAGAAATCACAAAACTTTTAAAGTTTCATATTCTCCAATAAACATACTATTTGATTTCATTTCACTGTTCATAGTGTAACTACGTCTTGATCATCGACGAGTAGCTAGTAATAGCCGGTCGGTGTTTTATAGGATACATTTCGGAGTGAGTGTCCTTCAGATTTGCATGATGAAAAAATAAAAGCGAAATAAGCGACATATGTTTTTATGGTTTATATCCAAAAAACCCATACGAAATGGTTTCACTTTTAAGGTTCGAACTGCTACACAGTGGAATGTGTTTCGCAATTACAATTGGGGCGTCTTCAACTCGCGAGTGAACCGGTTTGTTCTAGGCAAGCGTGCTCCATCATACACGGCACCTTTGCTTAACATCAGACAAGATAAAAAAAAAACAGTGTCATGTGTGCTTAGGATCTAGTTAGAATGAGTATGTGCTCACCTTAGGCGGGTTGAAAGGATATGTCTCGGGGACTTTGATCTCCAGCTGGAAGCGGCCACCTTCATACGGGGTCTCCGATGGTCCTATGATCTGCCCCTGCAGCTCTGTCCAGCTATCATTTATCAGCTCCAGTTTTATAGCACCCCCTGCGACCTGTTGATCAACAGATGTAAAACCGGCTCCAGTAAAGGCATGAGAAATTTTGGCCTAGTTCAACCAAGGAGGTATAAAATGGTTGTACCACTAGGCCACCTGTGCATGTGCTTTATACATAATACCCATTTAAATGTCAGTTGTCAGGGTTTTTTGGTTATCAATTAGCATTAAAGAAATGAGTCAGTGAGTCAGAAAGAAATCAGTTAATGTATTCAATCGTATAGTACTCGTATATACATTTTGGCTCTGTGATCCAATCGTATAGTACTCGTATATACATTTTGGCTCTGTGATCCAATCGTATAGTACTCGTATATACATTTTGGCTCTGTGATCCAATCGTATAGTACTCGTATATACATTTTGGCTCTGTGATCCAATCGTATAGTACTCGTATAAACATTTTGGCTCTGTGATCCAATCGTATTGTACTCGTATATACATTTTAGCTCTGTGATCCAATCGCACATGTTGACAATATGTTCTCTAATTTGCTTTAATGTTTAGCTGTAGCTATATTAAGGTCTGCTACAAATTGTAGACCAAAAATTTTCTACAATTTTGTTGAAAGTTGTACTGTACTCTACCCAATATTTGCGGCTGACTTTCCACAATTAGAAAACACAACTACTGCGATATGTGCAGATTACACAGCCATAATGGCAACCAGCAAAGATCCGCAAACAGCGTCCCAACTCCTACAGAACTCTTAATGAAGTAGACATCTGGTTGAGGAAGTGGCGCATCAGAGCAAGTGCCTCCAAGTCAGTCTACGTAACGTTTGCACTCAAAAGGGAAACATGCCCACCCGTGCATGTAGGAAATAACATATTACTTCACAGCGACATGGTTAAGTACCTGGGTATGCACCTGGATCGCTGGCCGACATGGAAAAACACATCACAGCAAAGAGAGAACTATTCAACCTAAAATACAAAGGGCTCTACTGGCTACTAGGCGGGAACTCAAAACTATCTATCGACAACAAACTCCTGATATGATACTGAAACCAATTTGGACATATGTTATTCGACTATAGGGATCTGCCTGCAACTCAAACACCTCTATCATACAAAGAGCACAGAATTACATTCTGAGAAACATATCTAATGCTCCATGGTTCATGAAGGGCTGAAAATGAACACAGTCAGGGATGAAATAAAACTCTTTTCAACTAAATACAAAAAGCGACTGACCATGCATCCAAACCCGCTAGCGACACAGCTTACTACCATCAGCTATCCAAAGAGGCTACGTAGACAACACATCGTGGAATTGGACGGAAATGATGCATAAAGATAAGAAGAAATGCTCACTGGATCATTTCTCATACACGACAACCAAAAGACTACAACAAAACTGCTCATAGTCTGAAGACAAAACAAAAAAAATACATATTTTTTTACAATCTTGTATATATATTTTTATCATTCCATAAGGTTAAATATCTTAAATTTATATTAAAACACATAAATTACAATACATACATTTTATCCAAACTAACTAACTAACTGTACAGAGCAACACAAAATGAATCAAAGCTGGATGCAATATTGTTTTCCTTATCAAAGCAAGCCTGACAAGACTGACTGATTTTGATCTGTCCTATTAGAACAGTTTGCCGAGTTCATTGACATCACATCTCTCTTCTAGATATTGCCTTCAATTTGTGTTCGTGAAAGCGATCACAAGATCATGAACTTTGATAACAAAGTGAAAGAAAATACTTCTTTTTGTGGTTTGTCAATCAT
Source organism: Erannis defoliaria (assembly GCA_905404285.2). Classification (NCBI taxonomy): domain Eukaryota; kingdom Metazoa; phylum Arthropoda; class Insecta; order Lepidoptera; family Geometridae; genus Erannis; species Erannis defoliaria. The sequence goes on along the minus strand of FR990067.1, from coordinate 22,320,436 downwards.
CAGAACAGGCCATTTGTCGGTATTTGTCAAAGTGTGATGGAACCATTTTCAAGAAAATATATGTATAAGGTTTGGAAATTATTTTTAAGCTGGCAGTGCAGTCTAGTTTTGGCATAAGTTTATCTGGCTCCGTATCAGAAGGACCAGCGACTGTGATAATAGAATAATAATAATGGACAGGCCCAGCGCTTGCAAATCTTCCAAAATTAACAAGTCAACACAATCAATAGGCATGATGACTACATTTTTTTTATTAGCTCATAAAAAAGCTGATCATCAATAGTCTATCAACGAAAACAAAATTTAAAATAATTCAAATATAAATAAGTTCCAAATTTTCCATAGTATTTTAATTTCAAGCTAGACAGAGAGCGCGCTATACTGAGCTATGACGTCAAGCCTCAGGCGCGGCATACAAATGCTATACTAACACGTGCTTTGCGAGAACGGGATAGAGCATCCCCTCTCTATCCCCACCTAAAACTTTAAACGCTCTATTCTCAGAGATTTATCAGTCAATACAATATTTATTTTTTTACAATATATTTGTATTGTTGTATCGTACCGCTCGCATGTCACAAACACAGAGTATGACTGATGCGAGTGGAGAGCTGGCACTCAATACATAGTCTTCAAAATCCATGCGCTTATTTCCTCTCCCTTCAATTTATCATTGTCTCTGAGAAGGACTATCAGGGTAAATGAAAATGTTTGCTGAACGTCTTCATGTTAAAACGTCTACATTGTGACAAAGTTTTGATAGGAAACCTAAATACTAGTAAAACGTCCAAAATGTGAAAATATCCACTTTACAAATGGTCAGGAACAGAAAAACGCTTTTAACAAGGACATAGAAAGTAAAAATAACACTCTTTTTCATTTCCTCCATTGTGATGCATAAGTGTGAGAGGTTCAGACCACAGGCCTAGTTTGATAAATGTATTCATCCTTAAGACACATTGACAAATAGTTTGCTATGGCCGGTTACTGATCGCAATAAAGAGATATTTGACTGCTAATTAACACCCGCGACACAGTTTTTAACTTATGCGGGTAACATCGTTCTACCAGTGTTTATAAATGTACATTTGATTTGTTCCTAATAAAGATCAATTTCAATTATTTACAGCCTTACCTAGAATAATCTCGATTCTCTTAGTCACTGCTTAAACTTCTCTGTCTTGTTCTTGCATGTTACACTTCACGTCAGAGAGAAGATGGCAGAGCATCTTAAGCAGTGACTAACGGTTGAGATGTTATTTAAAGTAAGGCCCTTATTGTGAATCGAGACCTGATTTCCCTTTTAATTCAATAATACAAACAGTATGTACTTTGTGTATTTGTCTGTTTTATTGGAAAAACAAGTAAAGATGGAGCCGTGGAACACTATACAGTCAGCTGTATATATATAGGTACTTTAAACTATGCTAATACTGCTATGAATGGTGAGTGTAGGCAAATTTATGATCCACAATGATTACTATCCAGAAAAATATATAAAAGGAATCTATTTCGTTTCGCGTCAAGGGCAAAAACAAATTAAATAATACTTATAAATGATAATTAAAATAGTAATATAATAGTCTGTAAAGGTAATAGGCAAATGTTGATGAGGAGTGCTGAATCATCCATGATAAATATATCAAAATAAATAGTATCGACAATCATAGCCTTTTATTAAGCATTAGAATGGAATGTGTATCGTTTGGAATCAGTCAACGCACATTCTGCATGTTCTGAAAATACGACATTGTAAAAGTGCAAGTAACCGCTGTCGACTAAGTTTTTTTTAAAGAATATACAATAATATTATCACGTTTTGTTACCTCTTCACTCTTCATGACCTCCTTGAATTCTCTTTTGATGCGTTTCGCTGCTATGTTGGCCATTATAAACAGGTAATTTTGATTAAAGGTTGTTTTAGAAAATGAATATCAGTCGAAAATCATGCGTGAAGCGAAGTTTTGAGAATTCTGAAATTGTCGAAAATTGATGTCGAATTCACAATCAGTCACCACAGTCACAGTCAAACACTATCATAGACAACATAATAAATGATAGACAATTAAATCTTTTTTTTCCAAAGACACAATCTCTGACCGATAAAGAGGTAAATCCAAATCCAAGTCCAAGATCGGTCTTTTCTTGGAGGAAAAGACATGGACAATAGTTTAAGCTACTATGGGAAAAGACAGAACTTGGACCGAACAGCAGTGCAAGTACCTACGGAGCTTTTAAAATCGATAACTCCCCGATAGGAGTTTTGGCGGAAACACGGAAAAATGATGTCGTTGCATTCTATTATTTTCTTAAACAAAAAATTGAGTGTTGAATTACATGCACGAGTGTGGGCAAGTGATATAATGTGGTGAAACATGTATTTTCGTGTTTTACATTTACTCCGTAGAAGCTCATAGTAAAGTCGCTACAACTTTACTAGGGCATGACTTGGACTCGACTATGACTAATTTCGTGTGACTAACTGTGATTTCATGACATATTTGACTTGATTATAATATAAAAACTTGAAATTCATAAACTTGACACTGGCAGAATGCACAACGTGCGATGCCAATAACTAAGAAAAAAAAACTCTGTACAAAAGTGATGCGATTGGTGCTCATGATAGTCATTTCTCTATGGTAGAGTCTAAAGTAAAGTGAACGTATTCATAGTGTTAAATTATCTTTGTGTGTAGGTAATAAGTATTCTTTGCTCTGCTGTGCTGCATAGAGGGGTGTCTATAATGTACAACATGATATTTGCCGACATGATAATGTACGGCATAATAATGCACAGCATGATAATTGGTGTACATGTACATCAAATATCATGCTGTACAATCCATGTCGTACAATACTGGCCGTCCATTATCGGCTCGTGTCTATAAAGTACGGCCCTATATTGTACAGCCAATAATTCGAGTACATTTCTCAAATTGACATATAAAAAAAAACCGGAATCTAACTGCTATACAAATAAGGAATTCGTGTACTTGTACATCATATATCAGTCTGTAGAAAATCGGGTGTGCATTATTGAGCCGATCCGATATTGTACGGCACGATATTGCGCAGCATGATATTATTCGATGTACATGTACAGTGTACACCAATTATCATGCTGTGCATTATTTATGCCGTACAATATCGTGCCGTACATTATCTGTGTCGTATATTATTGCCTCCCCATAGAGTAACTTATTTAAGCTGTGCTCTGCTCTGTTCAGTGCTTCAGTGCTGTGAGTGCTGTGGCTGGCTTGAATGTGGGGTTCAGTGCGGTTGAGTTGAGAGTGCTTGTCTGCTTTAAATCTACAATCTTACCTGAACGTAAAATAAATAAAATGTTGTATTCCGAATGTACAGCAATCTGATCGAATTTATAAAATATCAAAGTGTAATTATCTCGCGCTATGGGTATGTAGTGGTTTCTGTGTTAAAAGGACGAAGTTATGTTAATATTTCCCATGTCACCGGGATACACCTATGTACCTGGTACTCGAAGGTGCGTCGCATTCATGTATTCATTTGCAACTTTCACCACAGTTCGGCTAGTTAAAAGGTAAGAGCGGTTTATTTTATGATTTCAATGGTTATTATTATTCGCTTACTGACGAGTTCGCGAAAATCACGACCGAATGCTACAGCACTTTACAGCAGGCCCTTGTTCACTCGTTTAGCCAAAGATCTTTCGTGTATATGTTGGTGTATACAGTAGGCAGCGACAATGATAAGATGAATGGACGGGAAATAAGCGCACGGATTTTCAAGACTATATGTTGAGCGCCGGCTCTCCACTCGCTTCAGTCATACTCTGCCTTTGCGACATGGGAGTCGTACGATACGACAATACAAACTTCTAACACATGTACATGTGTTCTCTTTTTGTCATGCAGTAATTAGATTCGATATCCCTATTTTCCGGCAAATGTAATATGTATAGTATATGTATACTTTTAGCTTGGTATGCTTGATTGCGTTGCCTTGTTAATTTTGATCGATTTGCAAGCGCTGGGCCCGTCAATTACATTATCACGTTCGCTGACAGTAGGTACTCAATTTAATGTACCCTTAATAAATTAGTGATAAATTGATTATTCTGGATAACAAGATTTACCTATCACTAGGCATTTATCTGATAGTTAATGAGCTGTACTTGCTCAATCAAACTTACTTTGAGCCTTGAGCTATTCTTATATTATATGTATATATAAATACAATACTTCTAGATCATAAATATTTTTGTCAATATTTCCGCCTAAATAAATATTAGCTGTTATTGCTAGGTGCTTTTCATTGTATGATATTCTGGCAGACATAATATACCCTGTATATTCTAAACCGTAATCGGTACAAGTTAACCTACAGAACAAATCAAGAGATAGCACAATAAACTCGTCAAGGTTTTATTGATTTTAATTATTATCAAATAATCAATGTGTGTGTAGTCACTAGGGCATGATCCCGGAATCTCGGAATCTCGCAATACCGGAATCTCGGAATGTGAGCAATTCATACCGGAATTGTAATATTGGAGTAATCCAATATCGTAACATTGTTTTTTTTTTCTATTGGAGTTTTTAAATAAAGGTTTTAAGCGCGCCACAACTGGCCATGAGGCATGGTCGACCAGAAGTATAAACATTACATGTAATTTTTTTGTGTAGAGTGGTACCACGCTTAACTGTGTGTTCCTGTTGCCTTGCCGCCCTGCCTATACCTGGAGCCTAGCACCACACCCAGCCCGATATGCGTGCGATACGACACGACAGCTATAATAGTATTGACTGTGTCACACTTTCACTGCGAGCATACTGCATATGTCTTACTTGCTTATTTTCGTGCAAGTCAATCGCGCTCATGAAGCAGTCATATTAACTAAATATTTAACACAAAGTAAAATGTTAGTCAAATAAGTCACCCCTGCCTGACTATCTACCTGGTGCAAAGTTGCCCATGGCATTAGCAGAATTTCAGCACTAGATGGCAATGACCAGACTTTGCGCCAGGAGCCAGCAGGAGCCGGAGCAGGAGTCACCAGTTGTCTCCTCAATTCGGTGCCCTATCACGCGGAATACATTTTGGCTTCGGCACCCCAACAGCCCGGGATCTTCACGGTGATGGAAACAAACAAATAATTTGGTTCCATCACTGAGTATTTTTGCCACTTTCCAGTAGCGCCATCTTCCGCAGCTGCTCCCGGTGAGTGGATCGAGCGGCTAAAGTGGCTGGCAGCGACAGTGCTGTCGCATGAGTCATTGCTCACCAAGCACTTGCCGCTTTTCCAAAGCACCAGAGTCTGCCCGTTCGGCCTCTTATCATCGATTCTACTAAGGCCCGGTGACTTGCCCGATAAGCTGGAGCATGCAAGGAACATTTGCCGAGACAAAATCTCTGCGACCTACGTTGTTCAAAGCATGATGTCGCGGAAACTTACCTGTGAGCAGCAACATCTCAAAGCATGATGCATCTCAAGAATCAGCTTCCACCATGAAAACACAGGTGTATCTGAGGTTCACCCACCTTGCAGCTCAGGAGCAGAGCTCTCAACCTGAGCTGCACACACACACAGAGAGTCATCATCCTGTAAAGTGAGGCCATAGAAGACCCTGCAACCATGCCCAGGATCCTGACTGCGATACATTCCGCAGTCTAGCTAAATCTACCCGGACAGCATTGTCCGAAATTCCTTTATGTATCTGCTTAGCACCCACGTCATCCCAAGCTTGCTGGACATGCGGAGCTGCCGGACACAAAGGGCCAGAATCGACTACACTGCAAAAGTGTAGGACATATATGGAACACTAGCTGTCACCATCGGGGCGAAGAATAAGAGTGACAAGGTTTGCAATCCCATGTGCCAGCGCGAGGAAAGCTGGCAAGACAATAACACGCACGCGCCTCATTGCAAGGCCCTCGTGCCGAGTCGGTTGAACCACATAACTCGACTGCAACCCGTCAAGGAGACATTCAGTTTCGTCTCTGGTTGATTTCAAAGTGTCATTTATATACCAAATCACCTAAAACACCCTAAAACCCTTTAAAACGAATTTCTTTCAATTCCAATATTAATACCAGAATTCTGGTATTGAGACCCAATACCGTAAATCAGTATAGCATATCAAAACCTTCTGATATTACAAGCCCTAGTAGTCACCGTGTACACTTTGGTTCGAACATTTTTCGGCAAGGGCTACAAATTCATATACCTACCTACCCTATAAACGCTGGCTTATCGAGCAGACGTTCTATAGCTATGACGAATTTATTGAAACAAAAGTAAATAAATGTAATGCTGTAATTACTGTATAGAAAACAGTACCTATTATTTGACATAAGATATTGTAGCATTCTTAGTTCAATTTGTATTTTTAAAGTTATTATTTGATTTGTGTATTGTAATAATAATTGATACTATTTAGTTTTTGTGACTAATTTAATTTATTTTTATTTTTTATATTGACTCTATACTTAAGTTTGACATATAAATTGATTTATTTTAATTAATTTCTCCTGACATGTATTTATTATTATTATTATTATAATAAAATAACATGCAGAGATTATATTGTCATTGTAATTGATACAATACTGTACAATACCAATTAATAGATTTGTGTTAAAATTATATATTACTTAATTATTTGACCTGTAACAGATGTTGCCAATAAATTGATTATTGATTATACATTTTAGTGACATAATATTTGGTAAATGTGTTACTGACATTTATTCACTCATCAGTCAGAAGACGTCCACTGCTGGACGAAGCCCCCCCCCCTTAATAGGGAGGGGTTGCCATAATCCCCACGCTTGGCAGGCGGCTTGGGGATCGCAGAGTGTTACCACCGTTAACTAAGAGGATGCTGCTGTCCGTCCTCCGGTGGTTCTGGATGCAGTTTTAGGACATACCCAGGTCCAGGTCCAGGTCCTTGACATTTATTATTAACATTAAAATCGGCTAAGACTTACTTAATATTTAATGAAAGCCACAATAGTTAAAAAAACAAGAGCTTGTTATAAGGTTCATCTCCCTTATTAAAAACTGAGTGTGAAGTTGTAAGTGTAAAATGTAATGGAAGTCAACGCAGTAATTTATTTTAAAGACATGGAGTAGGTAATAATAAATTAATTGTGCTACCAAAATCTAGTACTCATTTAGATACATCTAAAACATACATTATTTGTTTTCTTGGAATATTAACTAGGAGTATTGTTGTCAGTTGCAGCGTCACGTGAATGTTACCTGATTAAATATTTATAGAGAATAATTGGAGTGATGCTAATTGGCACACTATGCTGCCCGCGCCGAGTGTCCCACTGCCCACACCCTGCAGTGGGTGCTCACCTACCAAGCCTGTAGACCTGCGACTTATTATAACCATAATAATTGTTAACAGTTAGAGCACAAAGCGCCTCATTTCCTTAGGGGTGGATGGGTAAATGTTGGATAACTACTTCAAAACTATAACTACAGAAGCTTTTTTGTTTTATTTATACGGGAATACTCACGTTTAATTAAATCGGATACTCCGACTATAGTTTCGATCACATCCGGTGACTTTTTTTTTCTTTCTTTTGACTGCAGACGCTATTCTAAGCTAGGTACAGGTCGCGTCATGTAAAAAGAACGCTGGCGGTTAAGCTGCGCAGTAGGCGATTTATCGGTCTATTTGGTGGTATGAGGTGGTACCTAGCAATAACCAATATACGAAGCTGCGAGAAAAAGGCTAATTAATAATTATTTAAAACAATAGGCCTAGTACTTTTGTGCGCAAGTGTACACATGCGCAAACACACCCCCTCTTCTTTTTTCCAGCGTTCTTTTTAAATTACGCGACCTATATTCGAAGTTGAAGTCGGTTGTTTTTTTTTTAAGTAGGTATATTATTTATTTCGTAAGTAAACCAAAAATATTTGGTAACCTCGACTCGCAATTGGCAGGTTTTATTATAACTAGCCATAAACTTCGCTCTGTCTGCTAAGCGTTTCATTGCAGTGCTGGAGAGTATCTTCCGAAAAATAAACTGGGAAGAGGTTGGCCTCAACATAAATGGTACTCGCCTAAATCTTCTGAGATTAGCTCGTTTGTGATATAATCTTGCTAAAGCAAGATCCAAAAAGATTACTAGCAATGCTACAAACACTAGCTGTGGCAAGCAGGGAAGTGGGACTTTAAATGAATGCAAGTAAAACAAAAACGACGACTAACAATAGCCAGGTTGATATAGAAATAGAAGGAAACAAGATTGAGTATGTTTATCTGGACACATTATCGCTCCTAGTGATCTAACGTCCAAGGAAATAAATAAAAGAATAGCGAACGGCTGGAAGAAGTACTGAATGAGGAATGAGTAAGGAATGAAGTACCCATATTAAAAAGAAGACTTTCAGCACCCTGCATAACATGTGGTACAGGGACCATGTACTGAAAGCCATGGACAGAAAATAATAAAATGTCAACAAGCAATAGAGAGAAGTAGGTATGTTGAGAAATAGGTATGTTACCAACATAAGTACTTGCTCGTATTGATCACCAAACATGGCGCTGGACAGGACGCATGCTAAGCTACGCTTACTTACTCTGTGGTACCCAAGAGACGGCAACAGAAAGCAAGGACGTCCAATACGAAGATGTCATACGGCTGACCTTGGGACCATACTGGACTAGAGTGGCACAAGACAGAACCCAATGGAGACAGGCGGTCCTCCAGGCCTATGACGGAAGGCACACCGTACTGAGAGATATCGAAGTGTGAAAAGTCTCTGTAAAATACGGAATAAAAGGCTATTATCATAAAAGTCATTAGGATAATTGAAATCTCGACGCCCAGTTGTAGTATTTGAACTCTAGCGTTGAGTTAAGCGCGTGTTGATGCCGCGGCGGACAGGGCGGTTGTCGTACCACACGAGAATAGACGACCGATTTTAGAGGTTCGGTAAAGTGTCCACCAATGTAATAATGAAAGAACGTCAAGGTCAGGCAGCCCCGCGGCGCGGCGCCCTCCACCACACCGATCATCAGACTCTGCTCATGTTATGCCATTATTTCGTATAGCCTGATGTGATTTGTGAGTACCTACTACAGAAAATGCATTGGAAACGAGTATATGAGGCGAGTTACTGCAGTGCCGGTGGTGAGGTGTGGCGCGGGGCGTCGGAGCGCGCGCCGACGCCTCGAGAGACAACAGCCGCCATTGTTCGCATGCATGGAGGGCCTTTGACAGCGGCGCGGGCGGCGCGCGGCGCTCCCGGCTAGCTTCACTACTTATATGGTTAGGTGTATATTCTATTCACTGGCTATATCTAATTGTTAACATACTAAATCATCTTCTATGTGTACCGTAAATATACCTAATATATGTATACTGAGCTGTAGGCTCGGCTCCGGGTGTAAGAAGCCGAAAAGAGGTCATTGCACCCATCGTCGTGATGTGAACATCTACTATCACATCTAACTTTACATCTTTTACTAAGGGCGAGGCCAACTCTGAAGTCGCTGAAAAAAACTGCTTATTCACAGAAATAATTAATTGGCTCTTGACAAATTGTATAGAGGACACCTTTAGTCGCAATATCAAGGTTGCCCCTATAATTTAAAAATTTGATCACATTAATGAGTACAACGGTCCCATTTTAGCTTAGTACCACACTTAGTACAGACAAACCCTATACGTACGTACATAAAATGATACATTTTTGATAATATTAAATAACTTAAGACTCTTATAAAATAACCGTAGAAATTGTCTTTTCGTTTTAACACAATACCAATACTGTTATTATGCACAGATAATGAATTCAACAATGTTACATGTGTATCATTTTAAAGATTGAGTTCTTTGATGAATACAAGATAACCCTCGAAAATAAACTCGCCAACTTACCGTCTTATTATATTATAAAGTAGTGTGCTGATAATATTTAAGTAGAATTTTAGTATATATATAATATAGATGAAGTCTAGGTAAGTACATAAAAGCTTCTTGTTTTTATTTAACAGTCTTCACTTGACAGGCTATTTTTTTCCAAGAGTTTCCTATGTCCGTCCTATTGACTCGTAAATAAGAATTTTACGTCCCAATTATAATTACATACTTACTCATATTAAAGAAAACAGTAACTTAAACGTCTGAAATTTGTATTAATATGTATCTGTTTGCACCGAATGCCTTTGTAAGAGAGCACATAACACTGAAAAGTGCAAGTCCTGCTTCCTAATGTACAGTTGTACATACAGGTGGTAGTGGTAGGTATAGCATGGAGTTGTAAGTGATCCCAGTTAGTAGCAGTGGGTACAGTGGCGTGGTGCGGTGTTGTTGCAGCGCGGGCGGTCGGCGGGCGGGCGGCGCGGCGCGGTGAGCCGCCATGCAGCGCGCGCGCTCGCTCGCGCTCCTGCTCGCGGCGGCCTGCGTGCTGCGCGCGCGCGCCCTCGCGCTCGACATGTGTGAGTACATACACACATATACCTACACTACACATATCATACAAAATCTATGTCCGACCCACACCTTAGTCCTTACATCTATAACCGATTACATTACTTATTTTTTGTTGGAAAAGCTCCGTCCTGTTTAGTAATTCTGAGGATAACTTTATTTAAGAAAACGCTGTGCTATGCGTGTATGTATCATCCTCGACGACATCGTCGCTTACCTGCAGACTAGCAGGTGGTCAAACACGAACTTATACGTGTAAAAGAAAGGTGAGATAACACGCGGACACGTCGCGTTGTGTACTTGTTTGCGAAAAGTCTATAATCGATAAACACGAAGGCATATTTTTTAGTGGTCCTACAGAACAGTCGTACACAGAGCACAAGGATACCTAGCTCTTTGGCCCCAACAGCTTGTAGCTGTGACGTTGGGCCCAGTGATGGAACTAAATGTCCAGGGAATACTTCAAAGCTGCACAAATAGACGAATAAGGTAGTAATGGACGCTAACACAGCTAGAGTTTGTGTTGCTACTCAAAGTTCCGAGTTTCGCTGTAATGTTCGTGGACGGCGTTATCTCATGCAATCGAGCCAGAGGACTCGACTAGGAGACAGGAGAGCGTCACGTATGGCTATTTATGAAACAGGGTCTCTGAAGAAACTCTATATCTAGTAAATATATACTCTATATATCTATTATGTATATTACTAATACATAATAATAATATCATGTAGATTGATAATTACGTTGTTTTTAACGGATTAATGTTGGCGTAATGTATGAATCGTCTAATGAAATGTTTGCTGCTATACCTATGTGTACTCTCTACCGTGGCACGAGGACACAACACTAAGGTTAACGTTACACGTTAGCAAACAATGTTTCGCACATTGAAGGATCAGTATTGATGTAATTATGAGGCGCAGAAAGCGCTCTCTCCGCGGACTGCCTTTAATATTTAATTACAAAGTTGGGGCTCGCGAGCCTTCGGAATTATAAATTATGCCGCTCGCTGCCGTCGTCGCAATTCTCACTTTAAATGCGATCCATAACTAAGCTCTCACGATTGCACGAATTTGTAGCATTCAGTAAATACTTTGCTATATTGTGCGGGTTAATCGTACTGCCTGCGCCGCTGAGTGTGCTTGCAACAAGCATTGACTACGCGCTTTATTCCCGGAGTTATACTACCAGGAACATTGCAATGCGATTTCACAGTGTACGGTGCTTCATTCTTTCGATACGTACTTCCTTCAATACAGATCTTTGCGTATCTACTTCCCAGGAATGGAACTTGCCTTCCTTTTTGTTTTCTTACAATCTAATAATTTAGATCTGTTTTCTGTGGATATAATGAATAGATTTCTTCTAGATCGACGTGCACTACTCCATCTTGCGCTACACCGTCGCTTATCGTCGACAGGCGCGTTGCGGTGGCCAAACTCAATCAGTAAAAAAAAGTGCTTTCAACAGCCAACAACATTCGATATCTTGAGTACGAAATATGTACCTATTTGATATTGAGTAATGATGTACAGAGACGTGACGGCGTGTCGATCAGAGCGCAGCGTACATAGCTCTCACTATTAGCCGTATGCAAGGAGCGCGTTGGTACGCAGGCCACGTAGGGCCTGCCACACAATGGCGAACCGCGTCACGCCGCTCTGCCGGCGGAAGCCGACTCATGTGCCGACCGACGCGACTTCGAGCTTCCGACCATTTGCACCTCTTCGTCACTTTACCACGGACCATTCTTCGACGTTACATTCCGACCCCTAGGACAGACCTGGCGAGCAGTACAGCACGTCCGACGGATGCATCGGGCGACCTAACGCTCCCGTCCGACGGGCGCCTTGCCGCAAACCTGTTGATTTGCCGCCAAATATTGAGATTCGGCGGAGCTGTGCTCACTCCCCAGTGCTCCCCGTGTCGGTTGCTCTGGACTGTCTGTCGAGCATCGCCCTAGGACAAAGGGCTCGGGTCGGCTCAACAAATCCCAACCAAAGCTAGTTGAAAAGCTTAACAGTAGACGGAGATAAATGATGGATCTTTGAAATTCCGTTTATTATAAAAAACAAAGTAGGTACCTAATGTATTTAAAGCGACGTCAAAGTATTTAAAAAAGTAATTTGACTAGTAGTAATTTCTTTAAATTGTAGTTCAAAGTTACTTTTATGATGAGGAAACGGGATTATTTTTTATAGAGCTGCTCGACGTCCATACGTTTTAGATCGTTGGTCCCGAGTGGTTGATCGCAGCTCCACACTTGACTCCACACACTATGAGGAGCTGCTCGAGCACGAGGCGACGTTCCAACATGTATTATTGTGTGTTGCTTGTCGTGACGGATAGAGCGCATCAGGTGCGGACGTGGCCCCGGCCCCGGCGCGGGAGCCTGCTTCTACTGCAAGTGAAACCGTTCACGTTCTGTGCTGGTTGTGGTTACAATCAAAATGTGTCGACTATTGTAGGGCGGTGGGTGTGAATCGAGGCGTGCTCACCGGACCCGGTGTTCGTTCATAAAGGACAATAATTAGAGAGAGGTTCGCTTTATTATTTAGTGCGATGACGGCGGCGGCGGGCGGCATCGATCCGACGACGATCGTAATCGCGGGCTCACACTCGCTCGGCTCGCGTCTGTGGTTTGGGAAAGTTTTACCGTGCGGCGACAACGAGCGCTGTCCGTCGCGCGACACACTACATCGTACGTAACAACAAAACGTTAACGACTCCCCCTCGAACAATGAAAGTAATTAAAATAATAGTCGGCGGAATCACGCGATCGGTTTTACAGCTACAAGAAAGGCTTCGTGACATTGTTGGCGTGCGTTGGCCGGCCGGCGCGCCGCCGCGCCGCCCGCCCACCACCACGCTCTCGACTCGCGACTCGCCGAGAGGCTCGCCGAGACACGCGACACGGGAATCCTATTTGCATTTGACCTACAACCGGATGCGTTTGTGTGTCGCCGTCGTGCCCCCTGGCCCTATTGACAAGTGGCAACATTACATTACATTGTATCGTGACCGTCCAAACTGTTTACAATACTGTTCACTGCGGAGAACGAGCTCCCTCCCTCGCCCTCGCCTCCACTCGTTGCCGGGAGTTTACCTCCTGGTTATTACGATACACTCATAATCGCCCCTTTTCCATACATGGTACATTTTGTGTCAGGCAAAGATCTCAATAGGAAAGGTGTGCCCCTCGGAACATTCGCGGGCTGGTTCGTCTCCAGCAGAGCCTCTTCTATTCAAACTACTAGAACACCCGCGCTCGGAGTCGCGCACTATTCGGAAGACAGAAAATGTCAAGTAAAGGGTAGCCTTAGCTTAGTAGACAGACTCTTAGTGAATGGTTCGGTGAGCTGAACTTGAGAGCTGGCGTCCAAAACAATTCCAATCAGTGAGTAGGTACCTACAAGTAAGATTATCCATCCAGCCAGGGCTATACGAGTTAAGTATGTGGTAAGATGTCCTGACATAGTATACGACAATGCTATTAAGTGCAAGCGAATCTTACACGTATAATGCGTTTGAAAATAGATATACTCGTTGACTCGACCTTGTTTAAATCTGGATATTATGAAATGGAACATCTATTAGGAATCCATATCAAACGAATAAAATAACCGAGCTCGGATAGAGAGTGTATTGCAAGTTGCAAGTATACCGACGTGGTTGGCTCCTCAGTAAGCTGTTGATGTCGGCTCTAGTATACCGACGTGGTTGGCTCCTCAGTAAGCTGTTGATGTCGGCTCTAGTCACCGCTACGCAGAGCTTATTTATTGCCCACATTTTTCGCTTAGCCTGTCAGACAGAGTAGGCAGAAGTTCGTGCTTCTCACGATCACCTCTTGGTGATACAGTATCTAGTAGGGGAATCCACTCTCTTTGTTCGGCTGAGGCGGTTGTTTCGCTGAAGATGTCCTTTGGCTGTGCTACCGACCGACGTGACGTGCCTGGCAGGCGTCGCGGACGATTCCGCTACTACCGCCGGAGGAAATTTTGATGCGGAACGCAGCTAACGTTAGTAGGAGCAGGCATTGCCCGGTCGACTTCCTCTACTTCGTTCGACTTTAAAGCCGAACCACTGATTAAACAACACGACATAAATTTGGCTCAAAAGTTTATTTTTCATAAGAGAATTTCAGTTATACAAACCGTATTATATACTAAACCAAAACTAGGGGTAAATGCTTGTGTTTCTTTTTAAAATGAAAATCCTTCGTTTTTATCTTTTAGTAGTGAAAATTTGTATTTGGATCATCATCAGCCCGGAGACGTCCATTGCTGAACGAAGGCCTCCCCCTTAGACCGCCACACTGTACGACAACCTGCCATTTGCATCCACCGGTTGCCCGCGACTTTTACAATGTCGTCGGTCCACCTAGTGGGAGGCCTTCCTACGCTGCGTCTTCCGGTTCGCGGTCGCCACTCAAGAACCTTTCTTCCCCATCGGTTGTCAGTTCTTCGAACGATTTGTGGCCTGCCCATTGCCACTTCAACTTGCAAACCTTGCGAGCTATGTCGGTAACTTTGGTTCTTTGGCGAATATCCTCGTTCCGGATTCTAACGCGCAAAGTAACTCCGAGCATAGCTCTCTCCATTGCCCGTTGCGTGACTCTGAGTTTCTCCAAAAGGCCAGCAGTTAAAGACCACGTTTCAGTTCCATATGTCATCACTGGCAACACACACTGGTCGTAGACCCTTGTCTTCAGACACTGAGGGATTTTGGACGAGAAGATATTACGCAATTTCCCGAACGCTGCCCATCCGAGTTGGATTCTTCGGGCGACCTCTTTGTCGAAGTTGGACCTACCTAACTGAACAATCTGTCCAAGGTAGTTGTAGTGGTCAACAACTTCGAGAGTATCGTTCCCAACGACAACCGGTACGGGCACAACATGGACATTGGACATGATCTTTGTCTTGTCCATGTTCATTTTAAGACCCACCTGTTGGGAAACATTACTGAGGTCGCTGAGCATAGTATTGAGGTCCTTCAGCGACTCTGCCATGATGACTATATCATATATTTGGATAGTTCCTAAAAAAATGCGCTGACGACTCGGAATGCGGTGACTCGGTGAGGTGTGTATACTATACACGCGCATTACTGTGGCGCTGATGCTACGAGTGGTGATTCGGTGAGGCCGCCCGGCTGTCTCCGACAAAAAGGTGTTTTCTAACTGCCATGACAGGACACCCACACGATATCGACGGACTGGTAGTTTCATACAATGATTACTAAACGCTTTCACACCGTTATCGTCCACGATATTGTCGTCGGCAATTGTTATCGTGTGGCACGAAGGGCATGACAATCATTGTCGGCACGACTTCTTACACACCATTCCAACTTTGGAATCGGGCGGTGTGGTAATGTTAGCTTTTGCTGACGCTAAATAGTTTCGATCTTATCACATACCGGTATCTTTACAATGTCTTCGCACGATATAGTGTCTTCTGAGCTCACGATAATGTCGTGTCGTGGCAGTGTGAAAATGCCCAAAACCTGGCGATTGTTGTTTACAAGGTAGTAATGAGCGTTTTCATCCATGTATGAATCAGTTCGTAAGGACATGGTGTCATGGTGAGTGGAATGTTCACAAGGGTACCGAGTTACTGGTACCCGCTATATTCCTGTCCAGAATGGATTCAGCCGCACGCGACAGCGTCTGTGAGCGGTCGTCGTACTCGAGCGCTCTATCGTGCGACCTAGTCGGAGGAGATCGCGATCGATGTCGTAACGTTTTGTGTTGTGGAGATACAAGAACAAGACATACTAGCATATACTAGCATGCACGCAAATGTTCGTGGCGTATCCTTAGTTTGAAGACATTAGTCCGGAACGTACGTAAACTATTTGTATAGTTGAATTGAACTAGTTAACACGTGGTAGGTTCCAGTTGTAAACGGCGACCCTCGATACGTCGCCAATAGCAACAGCCCCTCGAGGATGGCCCGCTAGGAGCGCACACTGGCGCGATGAGTCCGCCGCGCCTCCTGCGTTCTCTGTCTGTCGTCGGTTTATTCTTTTATTGTATACACAATTACACTCGTACCGATGTCCACCGCCGCCGCTTTCTGAACAGCGAGGGAGAATGATTATTTATTTATTTCTTCTTTGCTCCGGCGTGTCCGCGTGGATATTAATAGTGATACTATTCATTACTGAATAACCTGCTCTTATCTGGGTCCTTGTACATTGTACGTGTCTGCCTGCGATGAACCTGTGCATGTATGCGTTGAGCGAATTATTAACGTAATGTTGTGCTTTTTGTACCTTTTTAAAGTTTGCTATGCCTGATGTTAAGCAACGACGCGATCGAGGATAGAGCACGCTTACCTAGAAGGAGCATGTTTACTCTGAATTGCCGATTTGAAGTACCATCATTTACTAGCGCAGATAAAATATATACAACAATGCTAGTACGTACGGGTGCAGTCCAGTATTGAGACACAGTGGTGGTGAGCATTCTGCGATCCCCAAGCCGTCTATCAAGCGTGGGGATTATGGCAACATACCTATTAAGGGACAGGCCTTCGTCCAGCTGTGGACGTGTTTTGGCATATGTTATGAAGTCCGCGTTCGACCACCAGCTTGCCGGTTAGTAAGCGACGCGCGCTCTAACAATAGTAGCATCTTGCGATGCGAACCCAGAGCAAGGAGGATCTCGTGCGCGAGACCAGGGACTTAATTCTTTGATCACACGCATGAGTTTGCTTATTTGAATAGGATCGAATTTAAAAACTATATCGTTCGAAAGTTGGCCTTATGCGTATGCGGAAACCATGCGAACGATTCAATAATGGAGTTCCTGAAGAATGTGTATAACTTAGAATATATATACGTGAATCATGTGGTGACAACGTCCTCGTGCAGGCAGAGCGAGAGGCGGCGCGCCTCCTTCAGCGCGCAGCGCGGCGGAATGTTAATTGAGCTAGTATAGCTAATCTGTGCCCGGCGAATGTGCGACTACTGTTTTTATTGTCTGTGGCTACACTTCCTTGCGTCTGCGGGCTCTATATCGGGCCCGGTGTCGCTCTCCATCAGGCGAGAGACCTGCAACTATTGTACGAAAAAATACGTCTCACGATGAACATTACTAATATTGTAAGCCATGTAAGCAATACGGAACCCTAAAAACACTGTTTTGAGCTCGTGTCACAACATAATCACGGTAAATATCCAGTAAATAATCCAAGAGCTGGGCTATCCATACCTACCTGCATTCATTGTTATGTACACGTGTCAGGTCGGGTGCTGCGGGCGCCAGCTGCCCGACAGCACCGCTCTATGCCACCTGAAACAATCACTCTCTAATTTTGTAGAACTAAAGATTTTGGATAAGTTTTTGACGAGAATAGAATTATATTTATATACCCTTCCTTAGAATATCGCTAGGCGACCCTTGGACGCAATGTGTAAACGAGTATTATATTAATATATATACGAGGCTATGCGAAACGGTATGTTACTTACCTGAAAGGAGCTCATTGCCATTGTACGCGTCATTGTGAACATAATTTACTAAGGGACCATCTCTGAAACGGCGAAATATAATCATGTGTCATTTCGTTTCGTGGGAGTGACATATTTGTATGGAACGGCTGTTTTTACCCCTGACATCAGAGTTGGTCTCCTAGTAAAAGTTGTTTATAATGGTGTGAGTACACTCGTTCCGCGTAAACAAGTATGCAAATATGGCATGACGGCGCGTGTGCGTGTGTGCGTGCGGCCAGCGAGCGACTCACACGCGACTTGCTGGTCTCTCCCGCCCGAACGCGTGCGAGATCGAATGGAAAGGTGGAGCACCGTACGAGCGTTCGAGCCGCGCCTCCGCATGCCTGTGTGTTGTGTTATGTAGATGTAGTGTCAAGCGAGCAATTATTTCTTCTGTGCTTAATTGCTCATGTGTGCGTGTTGTTGGTTGTGCAGCGCAATGCATCGCGCCGCTGGGCATGGAGAGCGGGCTGATCCCTGACGCGGACATCAGCGCCAGCTCCTGCTACAACGACGGGAACGTGGCGCCGCAGAACGGACGGTAACTATACACCTCTGCCCTCAGGCACGCCCCGTCCAGCCCCATCACTCGCTGTTTGGAAATAAAGCTTTCAGAAGAGCTACGAGCACATTATAGCGAGAGATTTTAACGAGTTTTTTAAAGGGATTTTTACTCAATCTACTCGTAGATCTGTTCTATGAGTCCCTCTCGGCCTCTCCACTTGGTACCGTCTTCTATCAGGCGCAGTCCGCGGCTCTCCGCATCTATTATTGGTTTTCACTGTTTGTACTATTGACAGATTGAGATCATATTCAATGTAAGGTTAAGAATGGTAACAACTGTTACAAGCGATATTAAGGCCGGGCGCATACGACGAGAAAAACCGTTCGGTTTCGCCCGAAGGCGCTCCGTACATACATTTTTATACAAGTTAAAGCACATAATAATTTAAGTATTAAGTTCCATTGTAACTTATTATTTATTTCCTTACGTATTTGAAGTCAAAGCGAATAATAATAATGCAAGATTTGATAGCTGAGGTGGAAAAATGTCTGTGTATATGAAATTTGGAAAACGAAAATTATCAAAATAAATTACAGCTGGACATATCCAAGCCAAGCTCCTTCTTTATTACACTAAACAATAGTGCCAATATTAATAGCGTGTCGTCATCCATAATATCGCTGTGCGAGCATAGAACGGCGGAGAGGTGTGTACTGGCGGAGCGGTCAGACGCGACTGGCCGTGCCTGATAGGTATGCGTGGTGGATAATGAACGGTACGGCGCCGGACAGGTGCCTGACAAGCCGTGCCGAATGCGTGTGCGGTAAGCCTTAGGCAGGGGCGGCGCCGCGCCGCCGCGCTTCGGTCGAAAGCGCGGTAAGAACCTCAAACAAAATGCTCGTAAACAGTGATGTCGATAAAAATAGTGATGATTTAACCGAGTGCACACACTCGTATGTAAGGTGGTGTGCGAGTGTGCACCGTCGTTAACGGCTCATTGATTGCGGCGCGGCCGCCGCGTCGCGGGTCACCGGCTTTGGCCGCCCCGCCTGCGCCGGGACACGCTCGCTCTCTGCGCTCATACCTACCCTGCCTACATGGCGCACCGAGTCCAGCGGGCCGGGCGGCACGCGGTGGAGGCGGGGAGAGTGAGAGCGCGTCGCGCGGGTGCGGGTTGCAGGTTGAACCAGGAGGTGAAGGGCGGCGCGTGGTGCCCGCGCTCGCAGATCTCGGCGGAGTCGGCGGAGTGGCTGCAGGTGGACCTGCGCGCCGTGCACGTGCTCACGGCGGTGGGCACGCAGGGCCGCTTCGGGAACGGCCAGGGCCAGGAGTTCGCCGAAGCGTTCGTGCTCGAGTACTGGCGCCCGCGCCTCGCCAAGTGGGTGCGCTACCGATCGCACGCCGGACAAGAGGTACGCCACCACACCACACCGCACACATCGCGCGATCTACTGCGCTCTTTGTATGACACATGGCCCTAGCTTTCGGTTCAATTTTGATTTAAATTGAAGTGGGGACGACTTTGGAATACATCCTAAATGAAACACTCAACTCAAACAACTCTGATAACCTGACAAGAAGTCACAAAAATATTAAGTAATAAAAATACATAAGTTGAGATTAGTGGTACGCAGCCTGCGCCGCGCAGTACATGCCCGCAATGCAGACGCGACGTATGCGCCCGCGCGGGCGGGGGAGGCTGAGGAGGCCCCCAGCCCGGAGACAACACGTTACATCCTAGTGCGCGGTATGAGAGCCGACCACTTCTTTTGCATTATTACACGGTATAAGTTTTGTTTGCAGTAGTCCACTTGTGCAGGATTGCAATCTATAATACTACTTTATAGGGAGCACTGTCGAAGCTACACATACATAAAAATAATATAAGCGATCATTTCTACAAATGGAGTCCTTGCCAAACTTAGCAACACTCTGAAGCATGTCGCAGATGCTCACATTATTTTGATCTTTTACTATTTATTTGCAATAATGTTGCGAGCGGCGCGTACTCCTGGCGACCCCGGAGGTACCGAACACCTAAACATGCACTGAAACAGCTTCATAAATATTATTTCAATCTACAAAAAAAAATTACCACGAAGCGAGACGAGCAAGCCGCGTGCCTGATGGTAAAAGCCTCACTTTATAAAACAGCTCCAATGTCCCGGCAAGTTTTGGAATTTTGTGGGTTTTACTTGTGAGCGTAAAGCGTGTTGTAATGAATGAAAGCGTTACATGTTCTCTGCGCGTGTGTGTGTGTGCAGATCCTGGCGGGCAACACGAACACGTACCTGGAGGTGAAGACGCAGCTGAAACCCGCGGTGTGGGCCTCCAAGGTGCGCTTCCTGCCGCACAGCAACCACCGGCGCACCGTCTGCATGCGCGTCGAGCTCTACGGCTGCCTCTGGAACGGTATGCCACCACTATCAACCACACCGCCGCCAGCATATCTGGAGTTGTTTTAAGTTTTTCGCCCTACGATAAAGGTTTGGGTAGATGGATGAATCTTCTTACTAGATATGCGCCGGCATGATGACGGATGGCATTACAAGTAGATTATACTGGGGCTGGTCGGGTGTCAGAAACAGCGCGGGCTAACATTAACATTTGTGGTGGATCTGCAGGGCTAACATGCACACCGCGAGAAAATGTTGTCGTGTCTTTATGTCGTGCGAAAACGAGAGAAACTTATACAGATTCGTAGCCTTGGCCTGTTTTGTAGAATCGAGAAAGTTTTCTCGCGGTGCGCATGTTAGGCCTGCTGGACACAATCGCAGAACGCGTCGCAGTGTCAATAATGTACGTGGCAGGAGTTCACCATATCTCGGAGCGGTCATGTATCTCGACGTGGACTGTACCAATCTAAGTAATAACTGCCCTGTCTGCGTGTGCGAGTGCCTGCACGCCGCCGGACATTACACCGGCTCTGGCGACGAGCTTTAGACAAATTGTAACGGACGACAAGTACACGCGCTAGTCACGACACGGCGCGGAAGTTGTGACGTCACGCCTGCCGCCTGTACAGGAACTTGTGAACGCTAAAAATACTTTTAAAAAAACAACCGACTTCAATTTCGACTAACTGGATCACATCTTCATATTTCCAGTAATATTGATGTAAAAACGAAACTACTTAACCGATTTCGATAAAATGTGTATGGGACCACCTAACCTAACCTAAAACATTAAAATCAATTCATAATTGGTGGAGTAATCGCGTAACATCATACATTAAAAAAAAGCATAAGAATTGAGAACCTCCTCATTTTGCTACTTCTTTTTTTTAAGCCGGTTTAATAATTAATGTCGTTTCTCAGACTCGATTTAGTGAAATTCGTGTTAGTACTGGCCGGGAGAGTAGTGTGTAGATTCGCTTAGCGGGAACATGCCGGAGATAATCTAAATGACGTGCCGGCGCGCGGTCCCGGGGCCGGCCAGTGTAGCAAGACCAGAGGCGACACTGGACCGTCTGGTCGCTAGACTGTAGCGTCTGCACGCCGCACGTTACCGGGGAAAAACGCCACTTACCTCGTAATGAGACGCCGGCCACGTCGGTCTGCGCTCGCAGCACGCCACCATACGACACAACGTAGTTAATCATTCACGACGGCAATTACATGCTCCCCGAGCGTGTAGAAAGAATCTATTCCTGTATTCAGTATTGTTCAGCAGACCGACTAAAAGCTTTAATCCACTAAGGGTTGTTAATTTTTTCATCTGCTTCTATAATCTGGGGTTCGGCTGTTTACCATAATCATTTTCTTTTCTTGACCGTTTACTCCATAAAATATTACATATAATATTGATACATATTATAGTATGCTTCGAAGTATATATAACCTAGGTGTAGAGCGTAATATCGCGCCGGACGCCGAGAGCGAAGTATAGAGTGAGATACAGCTAGTTATATTGGTATAATTGTGACCTATAGAGGTGGGCACAACACAGCAATACTTACAAGCTTGTAACTGTAAATCACTTTTCGGAGTTGATATTTTTTCCAAGTATTTAATATAGGCATAGAATGCCTGCATGTAAGGTATTATATATATATATATATTATGTGTGCACATAATACATAATTATAATGAAATAGAAATCAAATGTGTTCTTACTTAGAAAAAAAAAACGTAACGTAACGTGATCTAACTTCTTATAATTGTTTTGATTAGGTACTTCAAAATCAGTCAAGCTTTTTAGATAACATGGAAACATACCGCCACACACTTGAAAATATAAGACGCTGACACAGCTAACATCAAGCAGAATACGGTCAAACGTAACGCTAATGTTAGGGAGGTAGGCGCTGTTAGGCGTGGCGGTGGCGCACTGAGGCTGTGACCGTTCGCGTGGCCAATGGCCGAGTGACGTTAGCGAGCCAAGCGGTACACTGGAATATAGAAGCACTTTTTATTCTTTTTTTTATATGTAAATGTAGTGGTCCCAGTAGGTTTTATTGATGCGTTTTCTATGGGATTCTACGAGAGTAAGTCTTGTATTATTAGGTTGGGTGCGCAAAGTTTTTACTTTTACTAACTCGAAACCACCAACCGATCCCAACATCGAAAACGTCACAACTCACAAATCGTAAAACACAAAGAGCAATTGTGTATTCAAACATGATCACAACATACTACACGTGAACGAATGTCGCCAAAACAACTAAATTCCAAAACAACGTACGTTATAACAAAATATTAATGTTAGAAAAGAGTTTTCGCATACCATTGATGAAGTATTATTATATGATATCGCGAGAATATGCGCGAATCAATTCTATGTGTGTGTGAGCGCGAGTGATCGTGCGCAGGCGCACCGCCCGGCACAAGCGCCCGGGAGCAGGCGCGGCCTGTGTTGACTCCTCACACATACATGTTCCATGACTCAACCGACGTGAAGGAAGTACTCCTAAGGATTCGCACGGGCGGCGGGGGGCGGGGGGAGGGCGGCGGGGACCAGGTGTCCCGGCGCATATAAATACAAGTGGTTGCACTGTCGCACCTACAGGAATTATTTATTAGGTTTACACTGCATGGGAAAATGAAAGGTTTCATTAATTGAATAGACTACGTGTACAATGTACATTGTAATTGTGCCATTTGTCCACTAGTATTTAAATATTTTTTTAAATCCTTTGTGTGTATGTTTCTTTGGTGTAAGTAATAAAGAGTTAATCTATCTATCTACAACTACATTCCCGCGTATTGCGCTGTACCTGCAGACGAGGAAGCGTATCGCCTCGTTAGTCGAGCCAGCTGTAGTCCTGGCTCACTCCCAGTCCAACGTTGAGAAGGAAGGACGCTCGTTGTCTCCGGGAGCTTCGCCCTCGTGCGGCGGCTGCCGGCGCGCTCTATTATCTGTTACACTCGCTCCGAACTACAAATGTTATTGGAAGAAACTGCTATCAAAGTCATTTTCAACCGACTTCAAAAAAAGAGGTTCTCAATTCGACTGAATGTTTTTTTTGTATGTATTTTACGCAATTACTTCACTTATTATTAACTAATTTTGATGATTATTTTTTTGTTTGGTAGCTAATACTTCAGAGGTGGTCCTATATAAATTTTATCGAAATTAGTTCAGTATTTTGGTTTTTAAATCTAATTTACTCGAAAGTATGGTTCATAGGCGGTGGTGACCACTTGCCATCAGGTGGCCCGCCCGCTTGTACCACTCTAATAAATAAATACATAGTTTTAATCTGATTGTTATAAATATATAGATATACAATGTCATCCAGGTATTCGAAGTTGTAGTCGGTTGTATTTTTTTTAAAGCGTAAAAGCCTATATAGCTCAACAATGAACAAACAAGTCCCAATAGTTATTTTTATTGTTACAAATAGATAAATAAAACATAAAAATATGCCATATATGCCTACATGCAGGACAATGAAACCGTAGAGCATGTGCTGTGGCAGTGCAAAGTCACAGAACCAACAAGAATTGCTACCGGATTGCATGAGGCAGCTTTATCTCCGCAACGGCTTGTACGCTTCCCATTATCATGTACACTTCCATCTAACCCACTGGAGCTACTATGCCAGCGGCCAAGAGCCTCGCCCCGTTACGTCACGGAGCTGGGTTGGCTCGGGTAGGGGCTGGCGGGGGAAGTGCACAATACACCCCACACGGGACGTCAGTTATCGCCCCACATTAAATAAGAATATATAAACCATACCTTCTCTCCAGCAAGTAGGTAGGTCAGAATTACTTCACGAGGATTAGTTTATCAACCGACTACAAAAAAGGCTTCTGGCTGATGATGATAACTACTCTACTCATTCTACGAAGGATGTATGAGACGAATATTGTATGTGAGGGATACTAATGATTATTTATATACCAGACACATATAGTTTTAATATTAATAGTTAAATCAAAAGAAAACACATAGATAGATAGATAATCATTTTATTGTACACACCAAAAGAAATGATAACAGTCATGATGATCACAACAGAAAAAAATACTTAGAACTAGTGTAACAATTGGCGGCCATATCGTTGCTAGCGATCTCTTCCAGACAACCTTAAGATGGAAAGGGTTCGAAGAACATATAGAAGACGGGGTGTGCAATATTAAATAATTATAAGATCATTACATAGAACTTAACTTATATTTAGCATAATTTTGCAATACAACATTTGTTGACTTCTGATGTGGCGTTGAGCGGCCTGCATCCGGCCAGGGTCTCCGACCCGGCAAAGGCAACGTAGCTCTGCTGGGTATGAGCTAAGAACATAGTGCTTCTTGTTATTTGGTTTCCATGTAAGTGTACACTGTGCAGTCCTGCTACTCGTACTGTGTGCTGGTGTAACAGTGTGTGTGTGTGTGTCGTGCAGCGGGCATCGTGTCGTACTCGATGCCGGCGGGCGACGCGCGCAGCAACGGCGTCGAGCTGTCGGACGCGACGTACGACGGCGCGTGGAGCGGCGGCGAGCTGCGCAGCGGGCTCGGCCAGCTGGTGAGTGCGCGCCTGCCAGCTGCTTTACCGCTAGTGCCCGCGTCGGCCTCTTGTGGACCAAGAGACGTGTTCTGACCTCTGACGTAGTGGTAACTACTTTTAAATGTCTACAATGATAGTATTCCCGTATTTTATAACATTTTACAAAACTTTAGAAGAAAAAAGTAAAACATCCAGTGTGGTATTAAATGAATACGTAACATCCCGTGGACAGCCACACGCTCACTCCTGAAGGTAATAACATTAACCTATTATTGAGTGTTTTTTTTAACAATATATATGTTAATAATACCGATGCCGAATAACACCTCCGCTCGCTGTTAAGGCGTTACTGTCGGGTATTTTTGTGATATCCCGTGCGACGAGACAAACGGGTTGGGTGCGAAGTTTAGAAGTAATGTCGATGTGTTGGGTCCCACGCGAGCAGGACTCGTGCGTAGTAGCATCGGTGAGTGTGACGTGTCGTGCGCAGGTCGACGGCGAGTTCGGCGGCGACGAGATCCGCGAGGCGGCGCGCGTGTCGCCGTGGGTGGGCTGGAGGAACGAGTCGCGCACCGGGGCGGGGGCGGGGGCGGCGGCGGGGGCGGGGCCGCCCGCGCCGCGCCCGCCGCCCCTCATCACGTTCGAGTTCGACCGCGTGCGCGAGTTCAGCGCCGTGCACATCTACTGCAACAACAAGTTCATGCGCGACGTGCAGGTGCGTCCACACACACACCACTGTTCGATATCTCCACCCGCCGCACCGCCGAGTAAGGAGAGACACTCACACTAATATTATAAATGCGTAAGTTTGTCGGTATGTGTGTGTGTGTGTGTGTGTATGTTTGTTACCTCTTCACGCTAACACAGCTGAACGAACTTGGATGAAACTCTGAATGAAGATACATAGATTATTTCCCGGAATCACATGACAGCCTACTTTTTATCATTATCAACATCATAGTTTTTCATCATTTTCACTTTATTATCATTTCATCTAAAGTTAGTATTTCGTAAGTGAAGGCTGTTAGACGTAGAAGGACGTAACACATTTACTTGGTGGTAGATCTCATTCGCAGTAGTGTCAGCTGTTCCGTCGCCACACAGTAGTATTAAAAAAAACTTTATACTTTCATATTGAAGAGTATTTCTAGCGAAATCATAGGGCTGATGGGGCTGATGACTTCCCTGGGAATGTCTCTGGAACGAGCAGCAAGGCAACAATGCCCTAGAGTAGACTTTGTTGCTTAAAGTTGTGGGTCTCGCGGTATCGGTCATGGTATATAGCCATGGGCAGGCGTTGTATTGTAGAGCGTCCTGTCCGCAGGTGTTCTCGGAGGCGGTGGTGCGATTCAGCGTGGGCGGGAAGCACTTCCAGGAGGAGGCGGTGCGGCTCGCGCCCGCGCCCGACCACATCTTCGAGAGCGCGCGCAACGTGACCGTCCTCCTGCACCACCGCATCGCGCGCTGGCTCACGCTCGAGCTGCACTTCGCCGCGCGCTGGATACTCATCTCGGAGGTTACACCACGCCACGCCACGCCACGCCACACCACACCACACCACGCCACACCACACTACACTACACTCGTAGACGGAGATACCAATGGACTCGCGTGCTTTATTTTTATTTTATTTTATTCGGGAAATCTAACAGCGATAAAACAGGACCTAAGGTTTTAAACTTTCGCGATTTGAACACATAATTATGGATGGATTATGGATTTATCCAAGGATGGTTCGTGAAGCGGTTGAAATAAAAAAACATCGTAATTTCAATCGGGAAGATGGATTTAGATTGTCGTCGTCGTGGAATCCCGTTATAGGCAAGTTTTCATATCGCGGTAGGGTTTCTGAGAAATCTGCTGATACCGTCAGTGTAGTGTGCCGTGGAAACAAACCTACGTTTTAACAAGACCAAATGAGGGTAGGACACCACAACACCCTCATTTTTCACCAAGATGACCCGCATTCTTCAGTCAGCTCGTGACCACGGCCATTGGAACATGGTCGAAACGTCGAGGTAAATAAAAATAAATTTATTTGTGCGCGATTAAGTCCCGGTGATAAACATAATTAGGACCTAAGGTATTTTAAACAAGAACCTTGTTTAGTTCTTTTCTGACAGCCCAACCTACATCACTGCACCATTGTGACGATGTCGAAAACTCTTCACCACGCGAAGATAACAATTATATTCAAATATAAATGATACACCAGAGACGCCAGAGCGACCAGACGCTTGAGGAAAAGACACCCTCTCACTGTGGAAATTCCTTTTAACCGGACCAAACGTTTCCAAACCACCTCTTTGGCAAGAACTGCGGAGATGTGGAATTCCTTACTGTCTAGTCTGTCTTCCCGGCCAAGTACAACCTGGGGTCGTTTAAAAAACTTGAATAGGTATCTCCTAGGCAAGCGTGTTCCAGCGGCGATCAATCGTCACTTCCCATCAGGTGAGATTGTGGTCACGCATGCCAAGTAAGTTGTAAAAAAATATAAAACACAATAATCTCTCAGCCATGGCAATGTTTGACACGACACTTTCATGGAAAAGCTCGGAGTCAAACGGTTCCAACGACAAAGAGAAAAAAGCATAAATCTTTCTCTTTCACGCATATGGCTGTTTCGCTGCGGAGTAAAAAGATCGAAATGTGACTTTGACTATTGTTTTCTCTGTCTACGACTACACTAAGGTACCTACCTATCTACTCGTCACATCTTAATTATCATATCGCACCATCGTGTTTCAACAATAATTTTACGACACATTTGCTCAAAAAGTGCATTTACGACGCTTGTATACATCTTTCGAAAGTTAAACATTACACTCCATACAACGGAGCGTGCGGTAAATCCTTTACCGCATGCTCAGTTGTATAGCGCCGCTATACAACTGAGCATGCGGCGCTATAATAGCGCCGTGCGTAAACTTTACGGTATTTTTAAAATTTCCATAAAAATTAATTAGTAGTAAATTAGTAGAGTTTTACATTACGAGAATAAATAAGCTTAGTGATCGAAATCGGTTCAGTAGTTTGGTTTTTTACATTAAAATAACTGGATAAAAGATATCATTCAGGTAATTGAAACTGACGTTGGTTGTTTTGTTTTTAAAAGCACCTGTTTTAAAATAAGCTTCAAAGTCATAAAACGAATTCTCCTGTAACAGCCGTAACCACGCTCTCAGCTTGGTATCGAACCAAGCGGCGGAATAGGTTAGGTTGTATCGATGTAATGAAGGTATGTAACGTGTGTGTGTCGTGTCAGGTGGTGTTCGACTCGGACGTGGCGCAGGGCAACCACTCGGCGGAGAGGGCGCGCGGCGGGGGCGCAGGCGGGGGCGGGGGCGCGGGCGCGGGCGGCGCGGGGCGGGGTGCGGGCGGCGCGGGGCGGGGCGGCGCGCCCGTGTCGACGGCGCGCCGCGAGGACCCGCTGTACGTGGCCGTGGGTGTGGGCGTGCTCACGGCGCTCGGCATCCTGGTGGGCGTGGCCGTGTTCCTGGTGGTGCACCGCCACCGGCACCGCAAGTGCTTCGCCTCGCCGCTCGCCAAGTCCGCCGTGCCCGCGCAGCAGCGCGCGCACGACTCGTACAGGTGGGTCGCCCGCCAGCCTGCTGCCGCTGCCGGGGCCGCTGCGCAGCGCACACACCCTACAACGTGTTTATCTGTTGCGCGTGGCAGCGCGGGCGGCGTGGGCGGCGTGGGCGGCGCGTGCGACGCCAAGTGCGACGAGTACCAGGAGCCGTACCAGGCGCTGCGCTGCGCGCCCTACCTCTCCTACAGCGCCGTGCACCTTGAGATGGCGCACCTGCACCACACCGCCTCCACCGTCGCGCTCGAAGGTAGGTACCTCGCCGAGGGAGGCGTCCTCTCATATCTCCACTCATGTTTCTATATGTTCATGGTCGAATCAGTCTTGTGAAGTCACGTACTATACGCTAGTTTCCATATCGACGGAAAGATGCCGGTGGCAAGAGAAGTTTAAAGTATTATTGTAAGAGGCATAGCTCACACGTCAGGTGTCGTCATAGGTTGGAGTGACCCCGGGGCCGGGGCCGGGTCCCTCGAACTTCAAATATTACATTGCACGAGTCACTTCACTGACGTTGAAAAAGATATGCGCGTTAAGGAGAAGTACTCGTTTAGTTGACACCAAGCGAAGCGAAGGTCTCAAGGGACAAGTCGTCATTTGTATGTAAATTTGTTTAACGATATCTCGCGAACCATCGACCTGATCTTTACGAAATTGACGGCTTGGATTAGAGCTTGGACAGAATGACTTGAACAGAATGAAAGTGCATTAGTTGTCCTCCCGCGCCGCTCGCCGGCTCCGGGCTCGGTTGGCACCGGGCGTGTCCGGGCCGGGAGCGGGCTCGTGTTTGTTGAGCGCTGCTCGTGTTCCAGCAGACAGCTGCAACTACGAGTACGCGGTGCCGGAGCTGAGCTCGGCGCCGCTGTTGGAGCGCCGCCGCCTCGACTCGCTCTCCTCACGCCGCGCGCCCGAGCCGCCGGTACGCACACACAAGCACGCACGCACGCACACGCACCCAGCGTGCCCACATTCAACACGCCATAGCCTGATTGTAACTTGACCATACCATAATATCCGTAAAATAAACACTCACTCTTTACAGAGTAAGTGAGCAAGGAAGCCAGAAAATAAAGTATATGAAATGTTTCCAGAGTGTGGAAAAATATTCAATAGCTTAGGCAAAGTGGCATCTCTCGTCAAACCATGGAACTTTGACGACACCGGTTTGAGTAAATGGTGATGACGATGATAGTTGATGCATGGCGCCATCAACGCTTTACAGTTGAAATATGCATAATGTACATGTATATACTATAGTACAGCGGAAATACACTTTAATAGAGATACAGTATTCAACAGTTGGATTACAATGAACCTCCGCAAAGTAACGCCTGATTCAATCTCATAATATGCATGTTTTCAATTATTATAAATAATAAGATAAGTATAGAGTTTAACTGAGTCTGATGCATACGTAGAAAAAAAATTGAATTAGGCTGGTAAAGTTCTGAAATATAAGCGTTTAAAGTATTATTAGGGAGGGAGTCATCTGTCCCTTTCTAGCAAAACACGTTATAGTATAGAATTTGTTTGAAATCGAGACCTTTGACGTCATAAATCTAGTATAGTGCCCCCCCTGTCTAACATGAAACTAAAATGTTTAACTCGTTATTTGTGCACATATAAAAAAATATTTTCGGTGATTCGTTTTGTTGCGAGTCAGTAAGAGTATAAGGCAGAGATTTCTGTGGCTTAATTGGCAATGTAGTTGGGACGGAGACTCGGAGATTGCTCGTATGCAGGTTCAAGGCTTGCCAGAGGTCATTTATTTTTCATACTATTTGTGCAATAAAAACATATTGGGGAGTTCACAATTCTGGCACTGCTACTGTTAGTGGCGGGCGTGACGCTTACCATCAGGTGAAAGTCTTGCAATTGTCATCACCTGACTGTATAAAAAATTATATATACCTAAAGAGTGGAAATACATACTTCTATACATTTTCCTTTTATTGACCTTTTTATTCTACTGCGCAAAGAAGAGGGTTATGTTTTTAGCATTGTCACATACATTTTGTTTGTATTTCGTGAAACGAGATAATGTATGCAGCGTGCATGTGTGCAGAGCGACGGGAGCGGGGGCGAGGGCGAGGGCGAGGGTGAGGGCGAGGGCGAGGACGGGGGCGGCGGCGGGGCGGAGGAGGAGCGGTGCGCGGAGGCGGAGGCGGTGCGGCGGCGGCTCGCGGGCCCCGGCGTGCCCGAGCTGCCGCGCCACCGGCTGCGCATGATCTCCAAGCTCGCCGAGGGCGCCTTCGGGACCGTCAGTACCCGACCCACATGCATACATATACACACGCCTACATATTACATTGCTATAGTAAATGTGAAAGTAAACTTGTCGGTTTGTATAACCGAACGGTCGTACAGATCTAGATGGAATTCGGCACGACGGTAGTGTACGGTTCATGCGTGTAGACGGTGCCGCGGGTTACCGGCTCGTTTACTCGCAGCACTCGGTGCACCGAGGCCGGGCGATAAACAACTATTTACATTGCGAGCTCTGTGCGCTGACTGACTATTCAAAGACTGTGCGTGTATCGTGCAGGTGTACGTGGCGGAGGCGGACGGCGTGCCGGAGTACGAGGGCGGCGTGAGCGCCGAGAAGCGGCTCGTCGCCGTCAAGTTCCTCAGCCAGGACGCGTCGCGCGACGAGCGGTGAGTGCGGGCGCGGGGGTGGGGGCGGGGGTGGGGGTGGCTCCGGGGCCGGCTGGACCTATACATCTAATCATCATATGCTATATATCTACTGATGTATACGAGTCTATAATACTTGTTGAATAAATAATTATAATATTATATTTAAAAATAAATATAAGTATATATTATTATTCATGTTCGCATATTTATTTTCTGTCTTAAATCTAAGTTTTTTACAATATAAATTTAAAAACATAAATATTATAAAAACCTAAATCTAGAGTGCCGCCGGCAGCGGGGCAGGGTTCAAGCTGCCGGTGGTTAGAGCTGCAGAGTGTGGAACCTCCTGACAATGCGTGTCGTGTCATATAATTTGTATTATTATATCTGGCATGGTGTGTGCAGGTGCGCGTTCGAGCGCGACGTGCGCATCCTGGCGGCGCTGGCGCACCCGTGCCTGGCGCGCGTGCTGGGCGCGTGCCGCGGCGGCGCGCCGCTCGCCGTGGTGCTCGAGTACCTGCCCGGCGGCGACCTGTGCGCGCACCTGCGCGCGCTGCCCGCGCCGCCGCCCGCGCCCGCGCTGCTGCACGTGGCGCTGCAACTCGCGGCCGGCATGCGCTACCTGGAGGCGCTCGACTTCGTGCACCGCGACCTCGCCGCGAGGAACTGCCTCGTGGGGCCCGCGTACCGGCTCAAGATCGGGGACTTCGGCACCGACGACGAGGCGTACGCGCGGGACTACTGCGCGCTCGACGGGCGCGTCGTGCCGCTGCGGTGGGCGGCGCCCGAGGCGGCGCTCGAGGGGCGGCACTCGACGCGCGCCGACGTGTGGTCGTTCGGCGTGACGCTGCACGAGGTGTTCTCGCTGTGCCGCCGGCGGCCCTACGAGCGGCTCTCCGACGAGCAGGTGGCGGACGCGCTGCGCGCCGGCGGCGCCGAGCCCGCGGAGCGCGCGCCGCTGTGCCCGCGCGACGTGCACGCGCTCGTGCGCTCGTGCTGGCGCCGCGAGCCGCGCGACCGGCCCTCCTTCCGCGAGGCGCACCTGCGGCTGCAGCGCCTCGCGCCGCCCGCGTGACCGCGCCCGCGCACCGCCGAGAGCCTCGCGCCGAAATTAAAATAAACACTTTGCAAAATATATCAACGAAAACGCCTAATTAATTTAAACAGATCTGAAAAACTATTTTTATTTATTTTTAACAGACGTCGTTTATATAAATACCATATTTGAGCGAGAGCGAACTTTCAGTTTCGATAAACGTTCAGTATATGTTTCAAGAAATATTCTTCAAATAGACGCTTCACACATCGTATGTGGTAATATGTAACTGATATAGTTATGTTGTAGCGATACAAGTTGTACTTAGAAATACAGAGAATAGTATAATTATATTATATAAGTGTGGAACGTGAAATTCAAACGATCGTTATAGGAGCGCGGTGTTTGCGCCAAGTGTGTCGGTTCGCGCCAGATTGTACAACATATCTATCGACGTTGTCGGGGGGACCCCCGCAGGGTCTCGGGGTCGGTCGCGAAGATGAAATGATTGAATGAACAACTGCACAATAAGTTTGTCGAGTAAGCTACGTAGGATGTATAGAGTAAGAACCCGTTCTTCCTGGAGCGCCGGCGGCGGCGCACGCGCACACTCACACGCACACGATACGCTTTACTACAATCCTAGTTGTAACGTAAGACACGCACACGACGCGACGCGCCCCTCACTCTCCGCCTGGAGCCACTCACCTAATCTTGTA
Source organism: Erannis defoliaria (assembly GCA_905404285.2). Lineage (NCBI taxonomy): Eukaryota > Metazoa > Arthropoda > Insecta > Lepidoptera > Geometridae > Erannis > Erannis defoliaria. The sequence continues at coordinate 22,287,064 of FR990067.1, read as the reverse complement.
GGGATTTATTTTCGTACGAAACCTTTCACCGACGGAACTTATTACTAGATAATAATTATCGTAAGTCATCAGTCGAATCTGAGACAAATAAATTATGTACCGAGGACGCGATGTGAATTCATAGGATAGTTGAAAAAAAAAACAATTTTCCGTAGTCGGCCGAGTCAGTTGGGACAGCTCCAACATTAGTAGAGGCGCTTCTCACCGGCAGCTGTAGTAGTTTGTAATGCCGAGTGTTAGTATATATATATATATATATATATATCACGACACGTGCGCTCGTGACCGGTAGAGTCGCCTTCTGCATCACAGCGTAGAGTACCTCCTCATACGGAGAGACCCATCGTGTTGTATATTCAACTCTCAAATATCGTTTTCCTCGTTATCGATACCATATTTTATTAGTTATAAATGTACATCCGTGCGACGAGTTCCATCGAAGCGAATTAATGTGATACAAGCAGGAGAGCGGACGGATGCGAGTCCCGCGCCCCGAACTCGGCCTACGCTCCTCAGGGAACCGTCTGCAACGAAACAGCTTCCCCGGTTACTGTAAGTGTGTATAGAGGCCGCGTACTTATGACGCCGCGTCGCCGCGAGGTAGTGGCGAGCCCTGGCGTCGCGCGCGCATTCTTTACGCTGTGATATTCTCTCGTACACTCGACGGAACCAATGTTAACTGAGATAATAGGACAAGAATAGAGGTCTAATAGTTTGTAAGGAAGGACTATTGCAATAAGTGCGGCGTCGTCCCCGAGTCTCGCTTCACTCGGGCGTTCTCGTCGAAGGGAGACGTCCGGCCGGTAGTGTAGTAGTGTGCGACGTGACGGCGGACCTCGTCCGGCCGGATCCGATTTTACGCCGGATAATATTAATAATGTACAATAATTACCCTCTCCGCCTTAATGACGCCACCCTCGCCTGTCGCTCCGAGCCCACGGAGGCTAGAACCAAACCGTAGGTACATGTTGTAAATACGTGGCCTCCGCGGCGCCCGCGAGGTGGCGCGGCGAACGCTACGGGAACTTTCATTCCTAACGATGGTCCAAACTTCACTCGCTTTTTTATTTGTACTATACGAATATACTATTTCTATATAGATAAAGAAATAATATTAGACTAGAGAATACTTTTGCTTTAATTTTATTTAATAGATTTAACTATCGTATTTGTCGAAATGCTTACTATCGTAATCAAAGTTTTATGATAAATGTCGATACCGAATGCAGTATTTTTATTTTGTATTCTACATCTTTGTACCCGAATAAAAGCAATCTCGTTTAATTAATGTGACTCGTTTTATTCCGCCCCCTCCCCCTGCCCCTGCTTCTCGGCGTCGTGAGCGCGGCTCGCGTGGACACGTGACAAAAGAAAAAGGAAAAAAGCGCGAGTCACGCGCGGCGCAGGAGGCAGTACCTACCTACTGGGTACGAGATGAAATTTACAAATATGGCGGCGTTATCGGGGCGCGCGAACGATAACTTCCTGTGCGGGGTAAACAAAGTCTCGGGCGCGCGCACGGGCAGCCGTGCCGCGCATTCCTCGCCCGACCATGGTCCCTCACGGCGCGCTCGCCGCGCTCTGCCTGCTGGCCGCCGCCGCCGCCGTCAAGGTGAAGGTGGTGATGCACTCGGAGCAGGACGAGTCCAGGCCGGAGGAGGAGGACGCGGGCGCCGCCAGCGCGCGGCCCGACGCCTGGCAGCGCCGCAAGCGGCCCGACGCCACCGCGCTGCCCTTCCTCAAGCGGCACGCGCCGGAGGAGGCCGCGCGCCCGCCGCTGCACCCCAACGACATGCTGTTCCCGCTCATCTACCGCCAGAACCACATCAACAGCATGTTCAAGTTCGGCGAGAACTGGTACACCTGGTCCACGGAGAAGCGCGCCGACGGCTCGCACGCGCTCAACTACTACATCTGCTACGACGAGCCCAAGCGCTGCGACGACGTCGGATGGGTGAGTCACTCCACCTACCTACCTCTCCGCTCTCACGAGAAATACGGGCCGGAGAGAGACGAGACGAGACGTGCACTCGAGAAACACGCTCGAGTGGCAGACGGCAGGCGGTGCGGTGACGGCTTTTTATCGTTCGCAGGAGCGCACCGACTCGGTGCCCAAGTGCGCGTTCGAGATCGACTCGGTGCTGCCGGACGACCGCGCCTGCCTCAACGCGTTCGGCGTGGAGCCGCGCGCGGGCGCCGGCGCCGGCAGCGGCGCGGTCTGCGACGGCGCCGACCAGATGAAGGTAACACCACCGACACGCGTACACCGCACAGTACACTGTACTCACATTCGATCAAGAATGCCATATATTTGAGGTAGAATTGTACTGTATTTTTATTTAATTTTTTTGCTAGGTATGAGCCTTAATAACTAAGTACAACAAACTACTAAAACTACCTACTTAGCCTACTACACAAAAAACAAGACTCGCCTGATTTTAAGCAAAGATGCGGTTTACGATGGAGCTAAAAGAATCCAATTCGCACGCGAGTAAATTATCTACCTACAAAAAGTAGCATAATCGTCCGGTAAACGGATTGACATGCACATGCCACTGAATCTCTTCTCCAGACGCACCTATGAAGCAGCACGAGTACTGTTCACAACGACCAATAAAAAAATTTTTTTTATCGATAAATATGTTCGCAAATAAAAACTAAAAATACATTTATTATTGAGTATATAAGTTCATTTAAAATCGGTAAGATTTGATAAAAATTCGTCAAAGAAATTAACTATACCGATTACCGAGACATCAAATTAGCGACATACACAACCAGATAAATTTACTAAAGAACGGTACTCGCGCTGCAGATTATCCTCGCGATATTTTCCTTCGCCGACAAGCCAAGAGTATAATAAATAAATAAAATAAATAAAATAAAAAAGCCTTATATTTCTTACTAAAAACAATATTAAAATACACAAAATATTTGTAAAAAAACACTAATATTCAAAACTACTACTATTTAGAAACTATATATTAATTTTAGTTTAATGTTTATGAAGCTACAGTAGTAAGAACCCCTCGTTCTCGAAGGTGAAGGCCTCCTCTAGAGATTTCCAAGTCTCCCTATTCTTCGCTGTCTCCATCCATTGTTCGCCAGCTACTTGTATGACGTCGTCTGCCCACCGGGCTGCTGGTCTACCTCTCTTCCTAGTGCCTGGTGGTCCTTTCCAAGCTGTTATCCTGCGAGTCCATCGATTGTCTGTCAATCTGGCTATATGACCAGCCCAGCGCCACTTAAGTTTTTTACAATGGTTCAGGGCATCAGTAACTTTTGTTCTTTTTCTAATATATTTATGTGCTATTTTTTCAATTCTTTTAATTTTTAATATACTTCTCTCCATACTTCTTTGACATGATCTGATTTTGGATTTAATTCGATATGTAAGTTTCCAAGTTTGGCTAGCATAGGTTAATGAAGGCAATATACAGGTATCCATAACTTTTTGCTTAATAATGATCCAGTATACCTACAAAAATGTAGCGCTAGAGTATGTCGACTCCTATATATATTTGGGTAAGCAAGTTTCGTTTGAAAACAGAGAAACGAACATGAAATAGATAGAAGAATCACAAATGCTTGGAAAAGTTTTGGAGCTTGAAAGAAGTTATGAAGAGTGACATGCCAATCATTATTAAGCCAAGAGTATATAATATTTAAAATAAAATAAAAACAATGTATTAAAACTCCAAAGAGCTCATTAGTACGGGCCCGCTTTAAAGTTGAGCGGTCTCCCGTTTTTACACACAGATAGACCTACACCATTATTATCCAAAAAATATAGAAAACTGGGCAATAGATATTCCATATAATATGATCCTTTCGATGACAAGGGAGCGAGTCGATCGGTGAGGTGAGGTGTTGTACCGTGTGTGTGTCGTGTCGCGCAGGTGAGCGAGGTGGTGCGGGCGTGCGGGGCGCGCATTCGGTCGCTGTGGCGCTTCGTGCGCGTGGGCCGGCGCTCGCCCGCCGCCGCCAAGCCCGCCGACGTCAACTCGCTGGTCTGCGAGGACGAGGAGGAGTGCTTCCTCACCGTCGAGTACCGGGTGAGTGCCGTTCCGGCTCCGGCTCCGGCAGCTCGCGCCGAGGCCGCCGCCTGACAAGCGCCTCCACGTTCCAGATCCACCACGACCGCGTCACGTTCTCGCTGCACGAGCCGACGCGCGGCCAGACCTACAAGAGCGTGCTGAAGCGCGAGCAGCCGGCCGGCGCGGGCGCCGCCGAGGAGACCACCGAGGCGCCCGCGCGGCGCGCAGGCCGCGGCCGCGGAGCCCGGACCAAGTTCCACCCGCGAGTGAAGGTCAGGCCCGCCGAAGGGAAGGGCGTCCTGAAGGAGCGGAACGACTCGGGGTACGACGCGAGACGCGCCATCAAAAATAAAATCAAAGTCCGTGACGACCTGTCGGACGACTTCTCCTCCGACAGCTAGTAACTGTCGGACCCACGTCGAGGATAATCGGACGACTTCCGTTACACGATGTCTACGTTGCTAGACGATTAAAATAAACAATTTAACAGAGAGCTTTTCATTTCGCTAACTACTTACCCTACTAATACAGAATAAACGACAAAGTTTCTCAATCACGCATAAACGGCCCATACGATTCGGATAGGTAGACTATACGTCGGAATAACATCCATCCCGCGGGATAGATAAACAGTAGTTCGACACTACGGACTAAGTTCTGCCTTAAGTAACGTTAGGTTAAGTGTCGCCGAGCTACAGATCCCACGAGACGACGCTGTTTTCCGAAAATATATTTTTATTTATTATAATACTGTTATTAGACAGAAGTAAACTTATTTCAAGTGATTTCGGCGGGTTTTACTATTTGTTCTTAGCAGATAAGTAAGTAATAGTTGAACCTATTGATAACAATCCCAACCGACACCGCGCGGTATGCGCCCGCGCACCGCGCACTCACACTGCTAGTCGAGCTAATTGCTCACCAACCTGACGTTGATCTTTTTTATTCAAATAAGAATGTATTGCTTCAAAATAGTATTTGCTATTTTGGCGACATAATTTGAAAATTGTTTTCTAGTCCTGTACCTATTATATTAAATTTACTTAAAAATGTTTTGGTCTAAGAACTGTAAATTTTTGAGTGGTTGAAAATAAATAAATAACTCTGTATACGTGCTAAACTATTTTAAACGACTCGTTGCCCAGTGTTGTATCTAACTTGTAATTGTTTAAATAAGGTATGTAATTAAAATAACCCATGTAATTTCCATCATTTATTTAAATGTACCTCACAATCATTCAGTGACGTTACACTGTTCAAAGTAATCCGTAGTCAGTTCAGGGTACTCAATCAGAATATGGGGTACCCTGCGAGTCCGAGACCAAACATCAATTTTAGGTACATGTCTTTTTAGCCTCGAGTGTAATCACTTCATCGGGAAACAAATGTACATTTACAACGCATGTTAAACTGATAAACTTCTGTAGATACTAGACAAGAAAGAAGTGCGCAGCACTCCGTCGAGTCGTATATTATTACTTGAAGAGGAGTTTCCAAGTAAAGCCCATAATGTTCTATGTTTCGACCACAAGTGTAGTCTGACGTCATACGAGGCGCCACTCGGAATATACCACTTTTATTGGACAATAGAAAAGTTGTTTGAGCGAGTCGACTAGTAAACGCGTTTGTACCTTAAACCGTATACTTGCGTAAAGTTTTATTTTTTCATAAACATAAAAATAAGACTGACATAGTTCGCTTAATTATAACTAATGATTGTAACTTAGTCGTTAAGTTGGCCATGTATTACAAGTATAAAATCAAGCTTAATTGTCAAAAGTGACTTGACGGTATCGTTCCGGGAGAGCGTCCGGCGGCGCCGGCGCCGCGCGCGCGGGCCGCGGCGTGGTTAGTTGATTTTGGGTTGTTTCTTGTTTTGTGCGGTAGTGTGCGCGGTTTTCGGGTCGAGCTTCTCGTTGATCTTTCTCTTCCGCGGCTCGGCGGCGTCGTGGGCGCGGCGGGGCGAGGGCGGCGCCGGCGCCGGCGGCGGCAGCTCGCGCGTGCGCGGCAGCTCCGCCAGGACCGTCTCGCGGATCACCTGCGACCCCTTCCCGAGCGCCGCCACCCTCGCCTCCTTCTCCTTCAGCGTCTTCACCTCCTCCACCTGCCGGGCGACAAGAGAACACACCGTTCGATACGAGCCGCTACACTTGTAACTTCACGTCCGACCAACGACTCGCTTGTTGACAAAAGATGTCGTTTAGGCCGTTCAGTCACGAAACGTAACGGACGGACAGATCATTTCGCTTTATAATATATTAGGAGTTTATATGAGCGACCGAATCGAGGGCAACACTAAACCTAACAATACAAAATGGCCAGCCAACCGCGCCAATTCCGACGTGCTCGATGGATGACAGAAGGAAGTGGCGCGGCATCAGAAGGTGCGGGCAGGGCCGTGGTCAGGAATTCACTGCAGAGCCCCCCCTGCCTGGTCGAGCTCTCGACCAGAGTGTACCAATAAGTAACAATTTTATTTCAAGACTAGGGGTGGCCCCGCGACCTTTCGCGAATGGAAAATATATAATTATGTTCCTCCCCATTTTCACGCCAGTAGATAATCCCTAGCAAGCTGGCTCGCCCCTGCCTACCTGCGAGATGATGCGGTACATCTTGTAGCGGTCGTAGGGCGGCACGAAGGTCGCCGCGTTCGCGTTCAGCCGGCTCTTCTGAAACACGCGCAACGAGCTCACCTCATATCTCCGACACATGCCGACATCAAATCAATACAAACAACAAATTAACATAAAATATAACGGCCAAAGAGCGAGTCAGGCTCGCGCTCCGTACAATCACACTAAACATACAGTTTTTAACTGAATAAAGTTAGCTTGCTCACATAATACCGGTAGGAAGTATTTTTCCATATTTAGTTCGGCATCCTCAGTGCGAGCTCGACTTGCGCTTGGTCGGTTTGATCTTGGCGTTTGCACTTCTACGTAAGTATTACAATAGGGTAGATGACTGATGTTTAAATCGTTGAAACCAATAGCTCTGATGAAGAGTTTAAGTAAATATAGTATGGTAATTGAAAACATTATTTAAATCGGTTAATAATGTTCTGATATATGAGCGTTTAAAGTTTTTGTTAGAGACAGCTCTGTCCCTTTCCCACAAAACAAAAAATGACGTCACGCCTTACTTGGCAGAATAGAATTTATATGGCGTACTGAGAAGTGACGTCACGATTTGCTGTTTTGCCTCTCTGTCTAGCATGATATTAAAATGCTTATAAGTTGCTTATTTTTGATCAGATTTAAATTTTCTTTTCATTAATCAGCTATATTTATGGGCCACATTTGAATAGGACAATAAAAAAAAACAATCATGTAGCCTAATAGGCTACGATACATTAATCATTCTTCTTTGTCTTTTTTATATTTGTCAGGCATTATACCTCTATTAATTTTCACCATATAGATAGTGCCTCCGACTAGGTGTGAGAAATCCGGTAAACATAATACAAATGTGTCAGAAGTAGAGAGTATGAGTATGTATAGTAGGAATCCTGCGCGGCGGGTGCGGGTACCTGCGCTGTGGGCGCGGGCGCGGGCGCAGGCTCGGGGGAGGCGGGCGGCGTCAGCCACGGCGCGGAGAAGGCGCACAGGTCCGGGGGCGCCAGGGGGCCCGCGCCGCTCTCGCCCTCGCTCTCATCCGAGCTGCAAACAATGCGCCACGCCACTTCACAACATTCTGCTTTGCATTTTCAACTTTTACAAGATAGTGTTAAACAAGCCAAAATCAAAAAAAGTTCGGCACGCCCAAGGTCCGATTTCAATGTTGGCCCCACAGTAAAACTTGTTTGTTTTGATGTACAGAATATGCCCTTATAAGTATGCTGACTGTTTAGAACTAACCCTGTATAGTAACTACCATTGTTTCTTCTTTAACATTCAAAAGAAGACTCGGTCTGGTTAACTACAATATGGCGTTTATATTTTTCATTACATTTGCTCATAAAATGAATTTACGAAATGAGTGTGTGTGCGCGTGTCGGGGTGTGCAGTGTGTAGTGTACCTGTGCGACGCGGGGGCGAGGTCGTGCGCGCAGCAGAGCGGGTGCGGCGCGAGCGGCGCCGCCATGGAGCGCACGCTGGCCGGCATCGTCAGCACCTGCGGCTCCTCGGGGATCTCGCGGCACTGCAACACCACGCGCGCGTCACTTACCGCTACCACACATACACACATATTATTTCTGATATTTGTCGAAATGCCGCATACTCCGCCGTGCCAGGTTATATGAACCGATGACGATGCGACGGAGTATGATCGTCTAGAAGTAATCGATTCATTCGCGACTAGTCAAATTCAAATCCTTTTATTTCGACAAATTTTTCAAGTCATATTAAATAAACACCATAGACTATATCCAACGGGTTGTTCAGGTACAGCATCCTACTATTTCGCGCAATGAGAGTTGAATCATAGGGTCGCCGTCGGGTGCTCGTTGCCCCGGCCAGCCCCGTATCTATGTTTTTTTCGAACTGGGTCAGAAACTTGATATTTCGCCCCCTCACTCCAGCGTTTCAGATAAATTACTTAAAAAAAACTCACAAATGGCATTTTTCGTGCGTACACTTTCCTCGACACAATTAGTACGGACCCATGCAACCACAGTTGCACGAAATTCGCGCCGTTTCATTTACGTTCTAGTTTGAATTCGGTGCTCAACAGATGCCGCTAGACATCGCCGATAGTCATAGTTGTCTCATACTCTAAATAGTGATATGTTTAGTTGAAGTTTCCAGTCTGTGAGTTTTTGTCCTGCTGCCCGATATTTTTTGTGTATGTTGTAATTTTTTCTGTGTCAAGCAAGTCTTCTGTGCGTGTGCTCGTAAGTGTTTTGTGTTATTAAAGGTAATAGGATTCCAGGTCTGTTAAGTGTTACATACCGAAAGTGTCGTGATAGGTAACGAATATATACCAGGTAAAGTGTGTAATGTTTCGGCGGTTGACATAATCTGTTTTAATTGTAGCTAGTCAAAATCGTTTATGTAACCCATTCTTTGAGGTTTCGCTGAGGCTTGTGACAAATTTTGTCCCTTTGCGTGATAAGAGATGTACTCGAGATAGTTTCTTAGAATTGGCGGGACACACTGGCGCCGCCAAGGGGCTGAGCGGCTGTGGCCTACTCCGCGAGTGTGTAGTAGAGTGTGTGTGCGTGTGCGTTACCGCGAGTATGATCCGGTGCAGCGCGTCCAGGTTGTGGTTGAGGAAGGGCGGCACGGGGTCGGCGAGCGCGCGCACGGCCTGCAGGTCGCGCGGCAGCGCGCCCGCCAGCGCCAGCAGCAGGTGGTTGGGCAGCAGGTAGGCGGGCGACTCGTCCAGCTCGCGCGCGTGCTCGTCGCGCCACGCCCACAGCGCGCGCAGCGCCGCCGCCTGCGCGCGCCCGAGCCGCACGCCCGCCTTCCTGTGCAGCCACTCGTGCGACTCCGGCCGCACCACCGGCTTCACGTACGTCTGCGTACAACGCACGGCACCGGCACACGTTATCCACTCGTTACTTCATACACAGATATAGAATGAGCTCCTGTATTACACTTTCTCGTATTTAACTTTGTCAAAGCACAAAATAGTTGTTTTCATTAATTTATCAAGCCACGGTAGCCTGGCGGGAGTATCCTCGAATTGAAATGAATAGGATGCAGGTTCAAAATCCAGAAATGGGGTTTGAATTTTGCGGGTTCAAAAAACCAATGAGCTCCTTGGAGTGAATGTACCCCCGGGTTTTCATATACTGGCTTTTAGGTTAAGGAAAAAATCGTGAGAAAATCTGCATACGTTCAAGGAAGAAAATAAATGGCGTATGTGAATCGACCCGCACCTGGCTCGGCATCGTGGTAATGGCCCGAACGCACTTCGAGGGCAGGCTGTCCAGCAGTGGACTTTCAAAAGGCTCATTAACCTAAATAGCTTTATATATAAGCATAATAATTATATTTATATTTAATTTGTTCTCTTCAATACTGTGTTAGTCGAGCACGTCTTTATGTTCATCTGTAATCTATTGTCTTCGATGTCACTATACGTGAAAACCTTTAATTAGCTTTCTGTTTTTATTAGTCTATTTATAAGTCATAATAGCTGTTGGTTTTCCAATAAATAATTAAGAGTTATTTTAATACATTAATTTCTCACTTTGGCGGAAACAGTACCTCTCGATGCCCGGGGCAAACAAATGCGCCACATTATGTGTGTGTATAGTTACCATGGCGGCGACCTCCGCACTCTTGCGGAAGGCGGCGTGCAGCAGCTCGCCGGCGGGGTGCGCCAGCAGCTCGCGCCGCATGCGCCGCCACACGTGCAGCAGGTAGTGCGTGTCAGCGCGCGCGTACCGCACCAGCTCGTCGGGCAGCGGCCGCATGCGCCAGTCCGCCAGCTGGTACCTGGGGGATGGCCGGGGGAGGCCTGCTTTAGCGGGCTCCTTATCAGAACGCATAAAAACAAATGGCCTACATTCGATTAGCATTTTGACTTTATGCAGAAATATCATTACGCAATATTTCCGCATAAACATCATCACCATAATAACGAAAATCACACAACACTCACGTCTTGTCGGCCTGGAAGCCGCAGTACTTTGCGAGCAGGTGCTTGAGCGCCAGCCCCTCGTGTCGCAGCAGCCGCGCCGCCTGGTGCGTGTCGAACAGCCCCACCACGTACACGCCGAAGTCGCGCTGCAGCCACTGGATGTCGTGCTCCGCCCCGTGGAACACCTGCCGGGCACACGTCCTGGTGACCAGCTCGCCTGTGACCCCCGCCGCTACCCAAGCTCTAACGGCTAGTTCGGCGGCCCGAGGCCGATCAAGGCCGGATATCAAGCACGTACATCGTACGCCAACAATGACTCCCAGGCCCGTCGCTAGGGATACCGTTTGGAAGTAGGTTTATATTTCCAAGCTAGTCGTCGTCAGCCTTAAGACGTCCACTGCTGGACGAAGGCCTCCCCCTTAATAGAGGGGTGTTGCCATAATCCCCACGCTTGGCAGGCGGCTTGGGGATCGCAGAATGATCACCATCGTTAACCAAGAGGACGCTGCTGCCCGTCCTCCGGTGGGTCTGGTTGCAGTTTAAGAACATACCCAGGAAGCTAGTAGCAAAGTTATAATGTGAACATTTTATACTGATTTTAATCAATGCTCAATTGTCACGCCATCCCTAATGACAGATGAATATATAATCCTAAGATATTTTTGATAGGTAGAACAGAATGTAATGTAGTATTAAGAGTCTTGTTCGAAATATAGCTAAGGTTGCAATTTGCAAGAGCGCAGAGAGCGCGACATTGAATCTGTTTTGTTTTCTTACATTTCAACTATATTTACACTTGTTTTTCACAAAGTTTTCATTATTATTGTCGTGTCGGATAGTTAGAGCCCTCAGCCTATCTAAAATTATTATATTATAATAAATGTATAGCTGAATGTTGTCCAATAAATAAACTCATCAGATCAGTTATAATTAGAGAAAATATTATCAGTTTTATTTCAGCTGGTTTGTCTATTAAGATTTTTTCTGTCGGTCAGGAAATTCCACATTTTAAGCATTTTTTTTAATGACACAGGAAAAATGTGGCGATTACGTAGATTTAAACATTTGATTTATTGTTTGCGAGATCAAATGTTTTATTATTTTTTGTATTTACTATTAAATAACGGTCTTGCAAAAATTATACAACACACTTAAAGAATGTGCTAATTTGTTACGCAATAAGATGTACTTTGCTTGATCATATAAAATCCTGAATATATTTCTTATGTTCTCTATATTTATTTCTTTTACTCTATATTTATTAAATTCAAATTTATCTCAATATTAAACGTCGTACGGCGGCCGCGCTCGCCTTAATCGGTGTATCCATTAGTATGGTGAGTATAGGTGTCGGTTTTTCAATAGATAAACAAATAAGTACCTTGATCTTGTTGGGGTCTGTGAAGGGGTGGTTGAGCGCGTGCAGGCAGTCGCGCAGCGCCAGCGCGTCCACTATGAAGTCCCCGCCCTCGTCCGTGGAGATCTGCAGCAGGCAGGTGAACCCTGCGGCGACAACGGGCTGTAGCGCGCGCGGCCCGCACTGCGCTCCGCTCGCAGCGTCAGTGCAGCCAGCCCGCGCTCATTGCTACATCTCTATTCACGGTCGCGACGCGACGCACTAACGGCTCGAGTGATGGACTGACGCTCGTCACGCAATATCAACGTGTTTTCAAACTAAGGGTTGTGATCTGGGGATCGTCGGTCGCTGGGAAGCCGAGATGGACGCCAGACGACTATGGGCTATATGACTTTTACTGTGACTTAGATTCATTCGACTGGAATTAATAAAACACTTGGTATATTAAAATACTGATCACACTGGGAGATGCACAGAGCGACGCTATGATAGGTACACCAAGGAGGAAAGAAGAATATCTATACATAATGAATGGATATATAATTAGTAATAAGAACTCAGTTGTTATTATAGTTTTTTCTGCTCCATCCTACTCCTCCGTCTGCTCGCATTTTCGCTAGACATCAGACGAGTTAGCGAAAAAACCACAGAAAAAATATCAAGTACTTTTGAAAGAATAAGATTTTTGCAAAAAAATAAAAAGATTGTTTTCTTTAAAATAAAGATTTTTCCAAATCTGTTTATAAATGCAGGGTTCTGAGTTAACAAACGTTATAAAACCGAACCGATTTATAAAATCGGTTAAAAATGAATTAAGAGACTGTTATCATTCAAGGACAAATGTTGCTACCATTTTCACCTAGCCAGTGAACCACCCGGGATCACAACCCAGACTGGCCGTCAGCGGGCTGCCATACACCGACCTGCACCCCTATTCACAACTCAATCGAAAAGGTTTCCGATTGAGTTGTGTATAGAAGTGCTGATATGAACACACATGGAACACATTGATACAACGCTCAACAGTTTACAGTGTACAGTGCACACCCTTTTCATAAACGCTCTACAACGCGCCGCTATCTAAGCTATTTAACAAAAACATGCATCAACTTCCTATTCAAGAGAAGTCACGCGCAACAACAAGACAAGAATCAGGAGATAAAATTAGTCTTTTATTATATTTTAAACATATTTAATTTTATCAATGAGGTTCCACAGGCAAAACTTTTCGCAGATGGCGCCAGCGGCTCCGGATGAGGGAAAAACAAGTTTTCTTGTTAATCGTGGCTTATGTCTATCTGCTCTTGATGAGGGTTCTGTAGATAATCTAGTCCAAGGAGATATACTGGGTACTGTGCCTTGTTTTAAGAATCTAAGCAGTTGTTGACGGCCTGGATATATATTTGTAGGTTGATTACATTTTATGTTGGACGGAGCTTTAATTAGCAAGGCAAAGTATTGCTGTACAAACCAGTATATGCATATTCTCTCTGGTAATCAGAGTCTTTAAAATGTTATCTGCAAAAACAAAACAAAAAACAACAAAATATATGAGACTGACAGTTGACTACGGCCGCATCGACGATGCTCCACCTAGCGGGAAAAAATCGCAGTGTGGATCCCCATTCGCTTAGCGAGCGTTTATGAAACGAGGGTTTCCTAAGGATAAGGTTGTTTATAGCTTGGCAAAGAAGAGGAAATTAATATGTATCGCAAATAGTTTAATTACTATCAAGTATTAAACTAAGTATGACAGAGGCAATGAATTCAATATTGACGTCAATATCCACAGCCACAGTACTTCCAGGAGAGGAAAATAGTTACAAGATTTTTTGTCAAGCTATAACAAAGCATGCAGTCTTACTTCATTTAAGTTCCACGCAGCATAGAGGTGTATAGCTAATACAATTCGCCAGTTGAATGAGATTTAGAAATTAAGGTAATGCCTTCTTGAAATATTTGGATTCCCTAATAAAACTGATCATTTAGTTACGGTGTGCGGTGGTGAGGCCTTATTATATAGGCACGTCAAATAATTAAAAAATGTTATGATGACGATTTGGGAGAATAAATAAGAGAAGCAGGAAGTCAATAATGAGTCTGCGATCCCCAAGCCGCTTGAAGAAGAAGGAAATAACCACTTTCAGAGGTTTACTTACATTACAAAAACCGTAACAAAATCTTTAGATCATTATATCTTTAAAATATTGTCTCTACTCTGCGACGTATTGTTTTTTCGGAAAAACTGTTTTGTCATATGTACACTTAAAAATTCGCATAACGCAGGACTACAAGAATAGAAATTAGCAAGAGCAGGATAAACTAAAGTAAAAATCATATAATGCATGCATGGCGTTTAACCACCTGATGGTACCGCCAGATGGAGCATGATGGTTTTGAAATATGTATGTTTTTAAAGGATAATTAGTAAGAAAAATTATGAGTTCAGGCAGGACTTGAACCTGCATACGAGCAATCTCTGGGTTGTTTTGAAATCTATATATGTATATAAAAGGCTCTGACTGATAGACTGACTGACAGACAACGCACAGTCCAAACCGCTGGTCGGTACAGACTTGAAATTTGGAGGGTGTATTCGTCTCGATGCCTAGGGGATTTTTCGAAATTCGACCCCTAAGGGCAAGCCTAAGGCAAACTTTAAAAAGGGTAGAAACTTTTGTATGAAAGTCCTTTGTTTGTTGGACTTTTAGTCACGAAAATTTGGATTTGGATAGTTCATTTAAAATAAATGCTCTTTTCAATATTTTTTTGTCATGGATTATTAAATGGTGGGAAGGGGGGGGGGGGGGGGGGGTTTAATGTTGTATAGAAAGTTTTTTGTTTTTGAAGTTATAGTGATGAAAATTATATCTGAGTAATTCATTCAGGGTTGGGGGTTGCTCGGGATGATTTAAATTGGTGAATTTTGAATAGTAATGAATATGTTTGTTGGTGATGATGGCCACGGGCACTACACATTCGCCGGATGACACCCAAGTACAGTCAGCAAGCATTACTTTCGCATCACTTTCGCTCGCATAGCCAGGACTTAACTAAGCACAGATTACTAATATTAGGTCTTTACCTATGAAATTGCCGTTATGTATGGAATAAGTGAAAGTACTTATTTTTTTAAACTTTTTTATTTCTGTTATTCAAAGTAATCACCCATGCAATCGACGCATCTTTGCCAATCAATTGGCAGTTTATTGATGCCCTTCTTGTAAAATTCAGCTGGACGGGAGGCAACAAACTCTTCAAAGGCATTTTGTACTGCCTCTCGGGAATTGAAATATTTTCCCACTAAAATGTTGTCTAAATTTTGGAAAAAGTAATAGTCGGTAGGTGCAAGGTCTGGTGAGTATGGCGGATGAGGGAGAGCTTCCAACCCCAGCTCTTGCAGCTTGGAGACTGTCTGTAGCTGCAGCGCGAGGCAGGTCTCGACGCGTACGTTGCGCTGGCGATCGTTAAGTTCGTGGGGCACCCATCTATCAAGTTTTTTTACCTTTCCTATTTGTCGCAAATGGATCAAAATTGTTTTGATGCTAACATCAAAAGCTGCTGCTAGCTCAGCTGTAGATTCAGTTTCGTAAGATTCCACAATCGCCTTTAATTCATCATTGTTGACCAGTCTCCGGACGACCACGAGCTTCATTTTTCAAGTCAACATTTCCAGAACGGAACCGGGAAAACCAATTACGGGTTGTGCGTTCGTTTGTACAGTTCTCTTCGTAAACGTTTTTGATGTTACGTGCCGTTTGTGTCGCGTTGGTGCCACGACGGAACTCATATTCCATAATTACACGAATTTTTTAAGTATCCATTAAGACGAAAAATTTTCAAATGTACAACGCTAATCAATAAACAAAAGACTGAGTTTGTAAAAAGAATGTCATGTTTTTAAGACAAAATTAATTTGAATTCAGAATACAAAGCCATTCCAAACTTTTTTCTATTTGAAATGACCAGTACTGAAAAACGGCAATTTCATAGGTAAAGACCTATTATATATTTGTTACCACTTCCGCTTCTCAACCTTCATAACTATACAATACAATACACATTAGTACAGACCTGCCTAATTGATCTATTGTAGTTTTGTGATAGTCAGCTCATCATGATGCGACTTCTATATTATATTCAATTCTATTGTTATTTGTTTAATAACTAACGAATGTCTGTCTAAGTACCTAATAGCTATTCTTCAGATACTGTTTCAATATTAACCGTCATTTGCAATAAAACACTAAACGCTATTTAAATAATTTTTTTAGTTAAAAAGTAACGATTTGAGTTTAAAAAAAAGACAAAACATTTTTTTTACAAAAATAGCTTTGAAATACTTTCTAGTGTTTTATACATGACGGTAAATGTTTAAGATAATTATTATTTATATAATGGCAACTTTTTTGGAGGGTAGAAAAACCGAGATTACGCTCGAGGCGAACACCTTCGTGATTGGTACGACTGGAGAGGGGGCCGAATAAAACGATATCTTGAGACTATCTCCTTGTTGCTATTTCAACATCTAAACCTATGTCGAACGCACAACACAAGTGTGGGCCGTCATATAATGTGGAGAAACACGTCTTTTCGTATTGTTTTCAAATCTCCGTAAAAGCTTATCGTAAAGTCGCCTCAACTTTACTAGTGCTTGACTCGAACTTGACTGACTAGCTATGACTTATTTGACTTGATAAAATAATAACTTATAAATATACAAATACTTGACACTGGCATAATGCATATTATTATTATTATATTCATTTATTTCAGACACATTTAGCCCATAATTATACATCATTACATTAAAAATAATCAAACACATTAAATTAAAAACAAAACACAAACATCTTACTACAAAAAAATATTTAAAAAAATTGTATGTTTTAAAACAATTTATTACAAATTTCAATTCATTATAATAATAATCATAATATTGTGATTGCGATGCGTAAATGAAGCGACAAGTATCCCCGTACACCCAGTATACGTAAAACTTGCCTAGTATTTATAAGATTTAGCACACGTTTATATTTCAACTCTTTTTCTCTTGCTAAACTTCGTCCCTTGTGATTTTGGTGGAACCATGATATTATATATTAAGGAGGGGTGGAATCCTTTCTTATATTGTTAGCGATAACGTTAGTCCTCAAAACTCAGAAAATATAAATAGCGCCATCTGTCGATACTACAGAGTACTGCCTTATCAAAATTAACGTCATACGATTTATTTTCGTCAGAAATACCAAGAATACATTCAATTAAAAAATACATTGTTGGCGCCACGAGCGCCGCGCGCGACCATTGTTCGGCGCCGTCGCTTGCCCCTCTCGGGGCGCGGGGCGCGGGGAGCGCGGGGTCGGCCGGCGCCGCGCCAGTCTGTGTTGGCGCGGCGACTAGCACAGGCGCGCGAGTAACGGAATGCTCGGCTGTTTTGGTGCGCAATAGTATTTGGAAAATGCGCCGCGTGCTGTTCACATAGAATTTGTTTTGGTTGGCCTGGAGTAGTTAGCCCGCGAGTGAGTTTAGGGAGTGACAAGGGACTACGGCTATTGGTTCCACCACGCTGGTCTTCGAGCTACTCCTGGTTGAGTTCGCCAGGATACAGGGAGTATCCCCCCGGGGGCAAGATTGGTGGTTAGCAGGTACGTCAACATATTCAGTAAACTTTAGCTCCGCGTATCGCGGACAATTGTGTGAGTTATCGTACATACATAATATATTTAAGATATTGATTTTATATTTCTTGGTGATTATTTATCCCATCACTATCATTCATACATCATCATCACTAAATATTCGCCAGCCAGTTCGCTAACGCAGGACTTAACTAAGAATAGGGAATATGCATGTGTTTTTTTTATTGACTCAAAAAAATCTGACTGACAACAAAACAAATCATCGAAAGTAATATTTTAATATGTGCACAAATAACGAAGTTATAAACATTTTAGTTTCATGTTAGACAGGGAGGGCACTATACTAGGTTTATGGCGTCAAAGTTCACGATTCCAAACAAATTCTATACTATGCACGTGTTTTGCTAGAAACGGACAGATGACTCCCTCCCAAATACTTTGAACGCTTATATTTTAGAACTTTACCAGCCGAATTAAATTATCTTTTCGACGTAAGCATCAGATTCAGGTAAACTCTCCATTTATCCTAATAATTTTAATAATAGAAACACATGCATATTCCCTATTCATAAAACGCAGGCAACCGACTGTTCTGTTCGCTATATAGCCAACCAATGACTTGAAATTAACTAACGCCCGATGGGATTTTGGTTAGACCAGCCTTATTTGGAGCAAGTAATATGGTGACTCGTGGCCGACAAAATCTCGCGCAAACGAGATTCAGACTATAGCCAACGTAGAAAATTCCAAATAAATATATACCTATATATATATATACGAGTTTACGACCTATTATCTTTATTTCTCTTTGTTTTCACTGGAGATAACTACTATACCTGCCACATGCGAAGTTCTACAATACCATAATGCAGATGAATTCCGTCGGGTTCGTTAAATTGCAATGTATTGTATACCTTGGTACGTTCTGTAGGAGTGGTGTTCGAGGTCGATGGCTATCTCTGTGACGGAGTTGAGATGGCGCAGGAGCGCGTCCAGCTGCGGCGCCGTCTCCACGAGCGTGCAGCGCGTGCCCTCCAGCGGCGGCGGCGGCGCGGGCGGCGAGCTCTCCTGCAGCGCCCACGCCGGCGGCGAGTACAGCTTCAGCTCCGTCTCGTACGGGTGCGAGTACCTGCACAACACGCGACACGCGTCACCTCCCGACACGCACAGGACGCTGCCACTGCTACCGACACGAAACAAGTTCATTGTACTCCGTTTTAGGATTCGTCCCGTGTCGTTCGAGAACTATTCATCATGATGTACTTTTTATGTCTTACTGTTCCGTGTATCTCTATTTCAATTGTCGTGTCGTGTTTATTTTTTAAATAGTAACAACTAAGTACAAAATATTATCTCGGTTATAAAAATATATTCAGGTGTAATTCCTAAAACTGCAGTCGAGGACGGACAGCAGCGTCTTCTCGGTTTATTCTCGGCCTTGTGGTGGTGATCTTGGTACATCCCTAAGCCGCGCGCCAAGCGTGGAGATTATGACAACCGCCCCCATTAAGAGAGAGGGCCTCGTCCAGCAGTGGACGTCTTGGGACTGATGTTGGAGAAATATTCTTAGCTGTTTATGATATTATAGCAGAGGTCGCACAGCTACTCCGCCCGCGCACGGGAGAAGCTCCCAAATATACGTTTGCCGCTGGGTTATTAACTTCACAATAATATTTTTTAAACAATCTAGGAAAAAAAAACAAACAAAGCAAATGCTGGCCATTGCCAATCAGCGCGGAAATGCTGCCAGTGCCATGGGCACCTTTGCACCGGGTACAGTCAGAGGTGGGTTATTTGACTAAAATGTACTTAGTTTTATTTTTGTATTCATATTTGCCAAATAAACTAGCAAAAAATATTATTGATTTTGTTTTAAATAGTCCAAATACTAATTAACATCAAAAATAAACAACTTTCCATACAAGTTTCATCCCCCCTTAATCACCATTGTCCTGCCAAAAGATATTGAAAACACATTTTATGTGAGGGAAGAGGGTTACCCGACTGGCTGGCCGGCGTCGTCGTACAGGATGGTGAGCGCCAGGGGCTTGATGCCGTGGGGCTTGTCGTGTAGGCGCGGCACGAACAGCTTGTGTGAGTTGTCCACCGGCTCCTTGAACGCGAGCTGCGGCCGCGGGATGTTCTTCGCGCCGAGCAGCGACGCCGAACCGCCCTTCGTCTGCACACAGCCACGGTTTATTCCACTTTGTTCACCTGGGTGAAATCACCAAGGTGATCAAAGTGGAAATTATAGTCTCTTTGTTTCACCTCGGACTCGGAAATAGCGTATTCCCGGAAGTACAGGCTACTTTTTATCATTATCGCGGGTGAATACGCGGGGCGCAGCTAGTAATGTATGAGGACAGTTTCATGATCACCCATTGTATACACTGTCTGCAGAATATCATGATGTATTAGGCACCTGTATAGTGGCGACCACGGGCGAGCGGTTCCAGGCGGCGAGCTTCCCCGCGCCCGCCGCGCCGCCGCCCCCGCCGCCTGCCCCGGGGGGGCGCTCCTCCTCCTTCTTCTTGTTTATGTGCACATGGACTCGGTCCAGCAGGTCGTCTGTGTGGTCCCGCACCTGCTCCATGTGGCTCTCGTTGTCTTCACTGCCGCAACACAATACGAGTAAGCATTATTAGTTAGAATGATTTTAAGCACAACACATAATGCATACAGGTGTGCAAACCTTGGCGAAAAAAACAATGAGAAAAAATAAATGGTGAGGTTTGATTGCTTGCCCCTTTTACTTGCATTGCACCGCCCGCACTCATATTGTGCATCTATGTAGTAGCTAACTTGGTATTATGCCAGTGTACACATGTCCTTGTTTTTTTATGTGAAAAACCTATTCACTCAATCGCTCTGCTGTTTCCAAGAGAGCTATGGAGAGCGGCGCTAGGAAGACAAAGCTACTGGTAGAGATTACCTCGCACATATAAGTTGGAAAGCCCAAGAGGTTAAAAAACCGAACACAGCAGAACCGAGCAGTTACAAGGTAAGGTAGATAAACAGTACATTAGTTCCAACTAACCATCTCAGTGTTCCTGTTGGGAGGTCCATGAACATAATTTGTGTTGACTGGCAAATAACATTTTTCCTTAGTCTACTTATTATACTGTTGAAATCTGTGAAGGTTTGAAACAAGCTATGTGCATTGCCGATGGGGAAGGTGTTTGCTGCTTGGGTGGCCTTCTTAACGTGCTTGTATCCCTCCTGAAATCATATTAATTTGTAAATGTCGCAGCCAAATTGCAGAATACGACGTATTACATAAAACTAGGCATTTTTTAAAACGGCCGTTTTATATAGCGGTGTATCAACGTTTAGCCAGATTGTATTACGCCAGAAAGTAAGGCCGCCGCATTGTATGCGTGCTTCTCGTTCTACAACACGGCTAGCCATAATGTAATTGAGCGGGTCATAATCCGCCGCTTTGGCAATCTTTAGTTCAAATTTTGGATACTCGCGGCGCTTTGACGCTTTGATAACCTAAATGACACTTTTTTATTTGGTTCAAACATTTTGTATGGGTCTACTGCCTTAGCAAGTGGCCTTTTTTAACATAAAATTATTATTTTTACTGAATATCAAAATTCATTTGTTAATATGGTAAGCATTTTGTATTATAGACAACTTTATTACAATTTGGCTAAGCATAGGCCGCCGTTATGTAGAACGTATCGCAGAGACAATCTGGCTAAACGTTGAGCCACGTTATTTCAAAATAGCTCGGTTTTGTAAAATGGCTAGCCATTATGTAAAACGGCGAATTCTACAATTCGGCTGCGACATAAATATATGTTATCACAGATAATCCCTTTACTGTCATGTAACTTTAAAGGACTTTTGAACATTGTTTTTAACATATGATTTAAATTAAATGATATGACAAATTTAAATCGTCATCATCATAATCAGACTATTATAGTGCACGGACAGTAAAGAGCCTAATTATTATAGTCCTAGCTTTACAAACTGTTCTATTAAATACATTTTTGCATTATAATTTTAAAACATTAAGTAAAGATTTGATAAGATAAAGATAAAAATAACTTTATTGCCAAAAAATATATATATAAATAAAATATATAAATATATGCTAGATATAAAAGAGAAAAATAATTAAGTATAACATTTAAAATTAGTATTCAACCGACTTCTATTTAACTACTAAAAAGAGACTAAAACTATTTGGAAAAAGGGACAATATCAGCTCATGCTGCAAGAATAACGTAATATTCTAGCAGCACTGGTTTTCATTTTGCCCCTCTACTCGAACTCAGATGTTAGTCGAGATTACACTTTGCAAAGAGGGTTTAATAAAAAATTACTATCAACAGCTATTTAGTATGTATTTAGATAATAAAAATAGAAAGAAAAACAAAACAAAATATAGGTAGGAATTCTGCGGAATTCATGATTCTTGCTCAGGTGTGTGTGTGTGTGTGTGCGTGTGTGTGTGTTTGCGTGTGGGTCTGTGAGTGTGTTTACATCATGCGTTTAAAGGATGCTTCAACATTATGTTTTTGTCGTTCTAGTAATGTAGCCTTGTACGTTTTTAAAAAAAGTTATGTTACTAATTTTTCATCACACTTGCTCGTAAAGTAGATCTTATTACATCGCTTTTAGGCTCATAATCCAAGCTATTATACACGCGTGCTTTTTACTTTACATTACGGCACTTGTACTATAATAGGTATAACCCGGTAAAGTCAAGTTTATACGTGACTGCAATTAGACGTACGTGTACGAAGCACTCTTAATATAGCCGGGTAATACTTACAGTTTTTTTGTAATACCAACAAAGAGTTCTTATGCCGCTGAAGTAAATGTCAACCTGCGCGCGCATTACTGATTTGGGCGCCATTTTCCGCAAATGTTTGTTGACGTTTTCGCTGTGTGGTTGATTATTATCAAAAAAAAATGGTTTTTTCCTCGCAAGTGTGACGAAAACAGTCGTATGGAACTCTTGTGCTATTAGTCATTACGCTCTCGGCTTTCTTATCGCGCTCGCCTGCAGCTCGCGCGCATAATACCGCCTCTAGTGTAATGACCAACATAGCACACTCGTATCATAATGTACTATTCATTCTAAGAGGCGGTGGAAGGTTATTCCAAACTTTGGAGGCACTGTATTTGAAGCATCCTTTAAAACCTGCAGTCCTGTGAATGGGAAAAGATAGAATGTTTGTCAGTTCTCCTTCCTTCAATCCTTCTTTCAGGTTAGTTTAAATCTTAAATCATTCTTTTCAAAAAATATGATAAGAATCATATTGTATTTTCAATGGAATAACCAAATACCAATTTTTATCACTATAACTTCAAAAACAAAGAACTTCCATAGAAAGTTTCATCCCCCATTTTCCCCCTTAATTCAGCCCTGTCACAAAATCCGGTCTTAGCTGACATTTTCTACCTATAAACTAGGTACCTACCTGCCAAATTTTAGCTTCAGAAATAAAGTCGTTTTCGAGTTTTCGTGTTTAGTCAGTGAGTGAGTGATTTTCGCTTTTATATAAATATAGATAGATAGCCATTTATCCTAGACTTATTTACATAAGTAATAATAAGCCCTTTTATCCTGAATTACATAAGTATTATCACACTATTCACTGTGGTTTTAATTGGCTAGGGAGCGGAGGGTAGGAGGATGCGTATGTTGTATACAAGATAACATACAACTTATATGATGAAATATTTTTGAAAATTCACAAAAAGAATATCTGCTGCTCCATACATTTATCACAAATTCCCTATTTTTTTTTGTATGGAACAGGTGTTTTTTTTCCGTGAGTTTTCAAAAGCTATTTGTTATGTTGTATACAACATGCTCAGGACCGCTTCCTAGCCGATTGAATAACACCGTGAGTAAAATGTCTGTCAGTTTAGTGAGTCCTCTTCCAATCAGGCTTTGTCTGCTGCTACTCAAGTCCAGTACGGTCCCAAGTTCAGCTAAACTTAACCTATGTTATCTTCCCATCTTCATGTTGGACATCTCTGTCTTATGTTACCATCTCTTGCATACTGTACAGCACAATCTATACAGTATTTGACTTGAGGTCCTAAGAATTAACATATTATTTCGTCTATTGTCATTAGTCATATGCATGATACTCATCTAATCATAAATTAATGTGGTCATAATGACACATACTCATGATATTTGACTGCCATAAATAAGTTTTTCCACAATCAATCCTAATAGTAGTGTGACAAATTGTCTGCCTTCAGAGCTGCAGGGCGTGGGTTCGATCCCCACCCAGGACTAAAATGTTTGTGACGTACATTGATGTTTGTTCTGTGTCTGGGTGTAGTATATACTATAAGTATGTATTTAAGAAAAAAATAATTGTATATAAGCATTCTATCAGCTATCTGGTTTCCATAATACAAGCTTTGCTTAGTATGGGGCTAGACGGCGCTGTGTGTAATAAATGTCCCCCTAATATTTATTTATATTTAAATTGGTTAAACATCTTAATTGTTGTCATAAAAAATAATATTACTGTCCAATTGTATACTGTACGCAGTCACAATCTAAAGGCTGCCACTGACGATACATCCAACCGTCCAAATGGCATGGCTGCATTCCTAAATCTGTCCATGAATGTCGAAATGGCATCCACTTTTGAAACTGCATCCAAATTTGGATTTCCAAAAGGATTTAAATCCAGCACGCCACGCCATTTGGATGTATCAGGATGGCGTCATTGGAGTGATTGTGAATGCGATCCATGCTAATTGTTTGGATGCACTCCAAACGCTTCGTGACTGTGCAAAGCTGCGCCCATTTTTATTTCATTCCACGTGTGACATGCACAGCTGTCGTGACAACACGCGTCACTCTATTTTATTGATGTAGCTAACAACCAAAGGGGCCACAGGGCTTGTACGGGTGTTTTTGTACTATTTATACACATAGAACATGGTATGGAGTAAACTCAACAGCCATTCAGTGACATCACAAAATAATGTGAAAACGATTATTACAAAAAAACACTAATTAGGTATTAGTTATTGAAAAAATCGTGGGTATACAAATATAGCAACATTGAACACTGATCCTCTTTTTTGAAGTCTGTTACAGACACATATTCTATAATAGTTACTTCGTATCCGTGGATGTCTTCCATGGATCGATCGTCAGTGGGCTGCAAAAATGGAAGGCATCCATTTGGATTAATCCACTTGGAAGTCGTCCATTTGGCAGCATCATGAATGCCCACCTTAAAACTACTAACATCTATATTCAGTGCAGTAATTGATGGGTAAGGTTCATCTGTACATTCTGCTACTAAACAATCATGTTGGAACCAGTTAAATAATATGTAGAATGTAGATTACTTAGCAGGGTGTAGGTACCTATAATTAAATGCCATAATACGTGATTTTGTATGTGGGCCACGTGGTGTACGGTATCCAGGTCGCGGCGAGGACTCGGAGTACCCGAGCTCTTTGGGGCCGTTTCGACTTCGGGCTATATAAATCTATTCATTTCTTGTGATCGTTTGTTGTGCAAGGACTCGATCATGAATGTACATATTCATGACACATTATCACATTATCGACCAAAACAAAAATATTACTCGCCTCTACAGTTGTGGTCATTTCTGGATCGGGAAGCGGGTGAAACTCAGGAGCTTCAGGGTTAAGCTCTGAATCTAGCATTTTGACAAGTAATATACTAAGAATGTATATTTATTGATGAATAATATCACTATATCTCTTTAAATACAATTTTATAGAATAAAGAGAAGGAAGAGAAGACAAAGTCACACACACTCACATCACAGAAAAAAAAAAATAAGCCATAGAGCAGAGTAATCAATAAGCTATAGACCAAAGTTATATCTTCTTAATTTTTGGCATCGCGTGTTTTGCATTTACCAGTGTCATGTATTTTGACACATTGTGCATAAGCTAGTAAATTTCTCTGATCATAAGCGATGCATTTCTATTCCTCACTACTTGCTATTCATCTTCTTCAGTAATAAAAATTACTACAAAATTTATTTCTGGAATGAAGAGCCTATCGAATCTTTACATTCTGAAGGAAAAATAATTAATTTAAAACCCACAAAAAAAAAACTCTTAAACAAATTGTATTTATTTTTATATTTTGGTGACGAGTCATTAAAGAACTTGGAGGATCTAGCTCTCGAAAAGAAGCATTCGTAATATTTTTTATAATCCGATTATTTGTTCCTTAGATCTAACGGTTGAGAAGTTTTTTTAGGTAAGGCCCTAACAATCTTACTTAAAAAAACTTTTCAATCGTTAGTCACTGCTTAAGATGCCCTGCCATCTTCTTGTTAAAGTAAGGCAATTAGCGTGGAAGTATGTAAAGATTGAGTAAACAACATAAACCGCATTAGTAAAATAGAGATCAAAATATATTCATTTTCTTTTCACATTTATAAAACGAGTGACGTTACGTTATCAATAGCTGGTAACCACGGTAACAGCCAGGCCGTGTGCTCTATGAGCTTTATAACAAGGAGTATGTATTCCTAACATCCACTCCTGTTGATAATGCCAGCCATCCTCTTGAGAGTATCTATTCTGGGCCCATACAATGATTTTGTCAACATGTCAGCAACTTGCTTGGCTGCTGGTACATGACAAATTGTAATGCTTCCATCTTGTATGCACTCTCTGATGAAGAATGATCTTATTCGAATATGCTTGGTCTTTTGGTGAAATTCAGCTGGATTCTTGGCTAACTTAATTGCACTGAGGTTCGTACAAATGATTAGCTTCTAGAACCATAATATGGTCATCGAACTTTGCAGGAAGCTTAAGGTTTGCTCTGTCTCTAAGAACCATCCGATATCCTCCTCTTTCATTTACCTCATTAGAAGTTTCTGGATCATCGGGTTCGTTACCTTCATCTATGTCATCATCTTCAGAAGGAATGGATTCAAAATTTGATTCATCGAGATCAGTTCTTGGATCTTCTTCTGCATCTTCATTGGCTTCACGACATGCCCTTGATGAAGAAGGTCCTTGAATAGTTGCAAAACCTTCCTCTGCAACATCGCTTTCTTCAATCTCTCTATTTTACTAATGCGGTTTATGTTGTTTACTCAATCTTTACATACTTCCACGCTAATTGCCTTACTTTAACATGGTAGCAGAGTAATAAAGTTAAGGAGTAGAGGTGCAAAAGTTTTTCACTAGGAAAGAATAAAGAATATTCTGGCAAAAGTATACGAAGTCTGCCATCACCATGGAGAAGGCGATCGCAGAGGCTTCAAAAGTACAAATAGTGCACCTAGATGGGAAAAACTATAAGCACTGGAAGTACCGAGTTGAAACTGTGTTTAGGGCAATTCCCGGCGCTGATGAATTATTAGAAGGGAAAATTTGCAAGCCTAAAAAACATGAAGAAACTGTAGATAGCGCTAGTAAAGAAAAATATGAGATGGATTTGAAAAATTTTCTACGCATTGACTGTGTTGTTTTGACCCTGATGACGACGAACATAACAGATGAGATACTCGATCAAGTCATGCGGTACAAAAGCGCTAAAGAGGTATGGGATGAACTAGAACGCCTCTATAGTGGGAGCAGTGAAGACAAAAGTTATGATCTCTGTCTGAAATTCTTTGATTATAAAAAGGATCATGAACATGACATACGTAAGCATGTATCATCTTTGAAAAATATTTGGCATGAGTTAAATAGCCAAATCGATACAAATCTACCAGATATACTACTAATTTGTAAGATATTGGGAACTTTACCGAAAGAATACTTTGCTTTCAAGTCAAGTTGGCTCCTTATAACAAAGAAGGATAGAACAATTGAAAATCTGACTTCACAACTAAGCGCTTATGAGAAAGCGTTGACAACTAAAGCAGAAACAGAGACTGCTGAAGAAGTATTGATCGTGAAGACACAGAAGAAGAATAAAGTTTTCAAATGTAATTATTGTGGAGAAGCTGGTCATTTTGATCGAAAATGTCAAAAATGGATAAGCGATGGAAAACCACGGAAGCCATCAAATGACAGTAAGACCTCAAATGCGAACCTGATAGTGTTAGCGTTGGAAGACGGATTGCCAGTAGATAAGAACAATTGGTATGTTGACAACGGAGCGACAAGCCATGTTACTAATAGAGGTGATTGGTTTGAGAGCTTTGAGCACTTCAGAAATTCACATACGGTCACTGCGGCAAACGGGGAAACCATTGAAGCCATCGGCATTGGCAACATTAGAGCAGAAGCCAACGTCAATGGAAAGGTTGAGCACATACTTCTCAAGGACGTTTGGTATGTTCCAAAAATTAAAAGAAACTTATTCTCTGTGCTTTCTGTACACGATAACTCATCCACAAGTACATTTGAGTCTAAGCCGAAGGAATGTAAAGTAAAAGTAAATGGAGAGACTAAATTAATTGGAACCAGACAGATTAAAGGTGGATTATATAAGCTGGAGCTTAAATGTGTAGCGCCTAAAAATCAAGAGATTAATCAATTATTGTCAAATCCTTTACAAGTATTTCATGAACGGCTTGTACATCAGAACAAAAGACATGTTCGTCAGGTAATTGAAAATGAATTTGGATTAAAAGTGGAGAATACGCAATCAGATATTTGCGAAGGCTGTGTATATGGAAAGGCTCACAGGCATTCATTTGGGACAAGAGTTAGAGCAACAAAGCCTGGAGAACTAATCCACACGGATTTATGTGGACCATTTCCATATTCGATTTCAAACTTAAGATATTATATCTTATTCAAAGACGACTTCACACGCTTTCGTCACATTTACTTTCTAAGACAAAAGTCTGAAGCAGCTTCAAAGCTCACGATGTTTTTAAAAGAAGCTAAAGTGCAAGGACACGTCGTTAAAGAAATATTAAGCGACAACGGTGGAGAGTTTGTCAGTGAAGAATTTAAGAATATCTTAGCTGATAACGGCATAAAGCAAAGGTTTACGATGCCCCACACCCCAGAGCAAGCAGGTTGCGTAGAGCGTGAAAATAGGACTGTAGTTGAAGCCGCACGTGCTGTCATGCATGCACATGAAAAAATTCCTGATGGTTTATGGGCAGAAATTGTAAATGCGACAGTCTACGTGTTAAATCGCACAGGGCCGTCTAGCGTGTCTAATAAGTCTCCACATGAGCTGTGGCACGGAAAGAAGCCAGCGATAAAACATCTAAGAATCCTAGGTTGCACATGTTATGCACACGTTCCTAAAGCTAATCGAAAAAAACTGCAGAAGAAGGCTCAAAAGGGAATCCTTATTGGTTATGAAGGAGACGAAGGTTATAGAATCTGGAACAAGGAGTCATTCAAACTAATTAGGTCTAGAGACGTGACATTCGAGGAGAAACCCCTACTAGGAAAACCTAAAGAGAATTTATCAGAAGAGTCGACGCCAATTGTCCAGAAAAACTTCGTTCATAATTTTCCAACTCTCCCGAGAGAACATGAAATGAATGTCAATAGAGAGATTGAAGAAAGCGATGTTGCAGAGGAAGGTTTTGCAACTATTCAAGGACCTTCTTCATCAAGGGCATGTCGTGAAGCCAATGAAGATGAATAAAGTTTTCAAATGTAATTATTGTGGAGAAGCTGGTCATTTTGTTCGAAAATGTCAAAAATGGATAAGCGATGGAAAACCACGGAAGCCATCAAATGACAGTAAGACCTCAAATGAACAAAACATGAGAAATTAAGTAATTAATAATTAATTAATTATTAACATTATCAATTAATTTAATTAAATTAATTAAATTAATTAATTAATTAATTATTTATTATCATAAATAATTAATTAATTATAATTAATTAATTAATTATTTATGACAAATTAACAAGGAGTATGTATTCCTAACATCCACTCCTGTTGATAATGCTTCTCTCTGACGTGAAGTGTAACATGCAAGAACAAGACAGAGAAGTTTAAGCAGTGACTAAGAGAATCGCGATTATTTTAGGTAAGGCTGTCAATATGCGATCACTCTAAGGCCGGGCGCATACGACGAGAAAAACTTGAGTGTGGGCAAGTGATATAATATAGTGAAACGTGTCTTTTCGTGTTGTTTCCAAAACTCCGAAGAAGCTTGTAGTAAAGTTGCCACGACTTTACTCGGGTATGATTGGACTTGACTGTGACTTACTATGTGTGACTTGGACTGTGACTACGACTCATTTAACTGGAGAAAGAAAGATCGATGAAGAAAAATGTATTCGGCTGAAGGACTAGTATCCATGGTCAGGAACTATTAAAAACAACAACATTGTGCCAAAGCGAGTTTTGGCGGCAACGCGAGAAAATCATGTCGCTGCATCGTATTATTTTCCTTAACTTGTGTTTTTTCGAGTGTTAATGCATAAAAATGGTGGCGTTTTATTCATTAAGTGCTGATTTACGAGCAAGAGTGTGGCCAAGTGATATAATGTAGTGAAACGTGTCTTTTCGTGTTGTTTCCAAAACTCCGAAGAAGCTTGTAGTAAAGTTGCCACGACTTTACTAGGGCATGATTTGACTTGACTGTGACTTTCGGTGTGTGACTTGGACTGTAACTACGACTCATTTAACTGCACAAAGAAGGATCGATGAAGGAATATGTATTCGGCTGAAAGACTAGTATCCATGGCCAGGAACAATTAAAAACAAAAACAAAATTGTGCCAAAGCAAAGATTATTTATTTTACGAGGGTTACTTGTGCGATTGCGCATGGCGATTTCATTGAATTATTCTTTGATTTCGTTGCGGTTCTCGCTGTGAAGGTGTGAAGCTAAAGACTTTGCGCAGACTCGGCGCTCCTCGGCTGCGCTCTGGCTGCTCCGTAGCTCCTACGGGAGGGTAAAGGACAGACTATATCGTCCATCGAGCAAAGGTATAGTTTGGAAGTTGTTAGTTTGTGGATGTTTTGTTGGTCGATATTTTGTGGGATAGGCGAGCGTATGTTGTCTGCATGGGCGAGCGCGCTCGTGCTGATGTCCGTGTATGCTGTGGGTGACCACTACATAGTCACATGCTCGCTCTAAAACGTTTTCCTTGTTGTTTGTCATGACTTTAGAAGATCCGTTTTACGTCGTCAAAGAGTAAGTGTTCGCCCTGAGCGAGGCAGAGTTGAG
Organism: Erannis defoliaria; assembly: GCA_905404285.2. Classification (NCBI taxonomy): domain Eukaryota; kingdom Metazoa; phylum Arthropoda; class Insecta; order Lepidoptera; family Geometridae; genus Erannis; species Erannis defoliaria. The sequence continues at coordinate 22,256,392 of FR990067.1, read as the reverse complement.
CGGCACGGCGCGCGGCGCGCGGCGCCTCTCCAGTGGATCTGTGCATCACTATTGTCTCACTTAATAACATTTAAAAGACCATGTCACTCGTCAGATAATGTTATAAAATTAATAAACCCAACATTTTTGGATTATAAGTAGTATAATCAACATCCCTTCTGCAGCTATACTCTCCCATGTTTATTTATCTTTATAAGTGCTAAAACGAATAACTGAAAATGTTTAATATGCCACAGCACTGGGACAACACAGTTTGTTCAACTGCATTCAGCGTCCAGATCTTGTAAGTTTTTGCTAAAACATCTCATCTGGATTGAATATCAGCCTAGGAAACTTTCTGTGCATTGGAGTGAATTGTGATTTTAGGACATGTAAAAAAATAACTTCTCCTTACTTAAAGCATACACAAACATTACATTTGGAAAAAGAAAAGATTGAATTGTTTTTAAATGTATAAATCATATGGAGTACACCACTCCACTTTTCAATACAATTGTTTTGTTGTCAGTGAGGTGTTCAAGGCACTGAATAAAACTCGAGGGCTCTACCTACGTTGGCAGGAGATCTCCAAAGGTCAGGTGGCCCCTCACTGCCCTGAGGCCGAGTGGACTTCCACCGAGCTGAAGAACGCTCTTCGCAGCATCGAGTGGGATCTGGAAGACTTAGAAGATACAATTAATATCCTTTTCAATGTCTGGTTTAAAGGCATAAGCAGATAGTTATCAGAGTCTTCTTTTTGTGATTATTTCTCTTCACCTGCTGCAAGGGACAGTCACATTACAACACAACATAAAATAGAGTTACTAATTTAAATATTTATGATATTATACCCAAAAGCCCTACTTAAAAGACAATAACTAAAGTATCAGCAAAGTTACGTTCCTTATCACACTAGCCGTTTTCAAGCGTCTTCAAAGCGGAGCAGGCACGCAGCGAATATGTCGCTCATATTTCCTCGTATAACATGCCATGTTATCCAATTAAGTACCTTAAATACATTATTAAATTAAAAAAATTAAATACATACATTGCATTTAATATAGATCAATATGGCCCTTAACAGCATGTAATTTAAATGAATTTTTTTGAAGATATTACAGATTTAAAATGCAGGGACATAGCGGTTGCGGTGGTACCGGCCGGCCCAAATCACAGGGTAAACTTTCAACATTGCAGGCTTAGATTTGAGCATTGAGTGTTTGTTTGGCCAATTATATGTCGTTGTTTCAAAAGTTACCTCTAAAGAAACCATGTTTGTATTGTCTAATGACAAAAAATCTGTGAACAATGTATAAAGACATTCTGTAGTAAATTTAGTATCAGCATTGCACCCATGAAAAGCCGGGGCAGGTTGCTAGTCTGAATAAAAAGTTATTAAGCCTGAAACAAATAATCAACTTAATCTGAAAGAAATCATTTATTTAATCAGAAAACATATAATTGTTTAAATCTGTAACAATTTAGTTGAAACAATTTATTTTACTCTGTAACCAAGTATTTATATTTTATGAAGCTGTACAATATTATTATTAATGTTATACAGATAATGTTTATTGAACCTGAAAACAGATAACCATCAAAAAACATAAGAAATAATAACAAAGCACAAAAATTAATGAGAAGAAAAAATATAAAGATATCATCCCTTCATCCTTCTTCCTTCTTTCATTGGGCAAGGGTGTACTACTAAGGATTAAGCTAGCTAGCTTTGTTATTATTGATTAGTTAGTTAGTCTGCAAACAAACAAATAAAATCATTGAATCTAGCATTGCCTCTTTACAAGGTTATGTCATCTGTCGAAGTAAAGAGTAAAGGTAATGCTAGATCATATATCATAACCTTGTATATATTTAGTGTGTGTAAATGATTCCTTGACCGGCTATGTCACGCATCGTAGAGAAACACCCATCCAAGTTCAAACTAGACAACAAGGAGATAAGTGAGAGGCGGAGATTCATTCAAAACATTATAGCAGAAGTGAAGGTAACTTTCTTTATTCGAAACGATAGACAGATATAGTAAGACTACTACTGCACCAGGCCAGCCTTCAACATTCCACTGTTGGGCGTGAGTCTACCCTCGCAGTGTGACCAGGACATATTACTCTCTCATATATTTTCATATTTAATTATTTGAAACTAAGTGTACAGAGGTGTAAGTGTAAATATATTATGCACGTTGAGACTTAGTTGGTCTTGTTGAGCATTGCAAAACGAGGATGCGAGGATGCGAGGATGCTAAATGTACAAATAACTGAAACATAAAATGAGCGTTAATCTAATAAGAGATTTGTTCCATTTGGCTCATATTCGAACTTGATAATTGTATTTGGGACTTGGGTATGTTCTAAAACTGCATCCAGAACCACCGCAGGACGGGCAGCAGCATACTCTTGGTTAAATGTGGTGAATATTATGTGATCCCCAAGCCGCCTGCCAAGCGTGGAGATTATGGCAACCGCTCCCTATTAGAGGGGAGGCTTCCATCTAGAACTGGACGTCTTCTGGCTGACGATGAATTGTATTAGCACGAACTACTTGCTTACAAAATAATTATCGTCGAGAAAATATGTACACAAACGCCGACTTGTCCCCCTTAGGCTTAGATACCTTTGCTTCGTTTCGGTCAAAAAGTGATATAGCTTGATAAGGGTAGTTCCTGCACTTGTATACATAGGTATATAATGACCGTTGTTCGTGCAGATGATGAAGGGTCGGCTGAGCTTGAACCGCGGGCGGGAGGTGTACGAGTCGCCGCGCGAGACCCTGCTGCCGCTGCTGGCGGACGAGTCGGCGGGCGAGGGCGAGGAGCCGCCGGGCGAGCGCCGCCACTCGCCCGTCCTCACCAAGTGGAACCGCACCTACACGCGCTGCCCCGGGAACAACGCAGCGCACTACATGGACAGCCCTGGCGAGTCAGTACGCTCACCGTCCCGCACGCCCTGCGCCCCTGCTCGACCTGGTGCCTCCACCAGGCTCCCCCTAGTGCCTCCACCAGGCTCCCCCTGGTGCCTCCACCAGGCTCCCCCTGGTGCCTCCACCAGGCTCCCCCTAGTGCCTTCACCAGGCTCCCCCTAGTGCCTCCACCAGGCTCCCCCTAGTGCCTCCACCAGGTTCCCCCTAGTGCCTCCACCAGGCTCCCCCTAGTGCCTCCACCAGGCTCCCCCTGGTGCCTCCACCAGGCTCCCCCTAGTGCCTCCACCAGGCTCCCCCTAGTGCCTCCAGCAGGCTCCCCCTAGTGCCTCCACCAGGCTCCCCCTAGTGCCTCCACCAGGTTCCCCCTAGTGCCTCCACCAGGCTCCCCCTGGTGCCTCCAGCAGGTTCCCCCTAGTGCCTCCACCAGGCTCCCCCTAGTGCCTCCACTAGGCTCCCCCTAGTGCCTCCAGCAGGCTCCCCCTAGTGCCTCCACCAGGCTCCCCCTATCGTGCGCCTCGCGATATACATGTCATGTCATTTATGCGAAAACGAGACTCATTTATACAGAGTTGTAGCTTATCATATTTTTTATTCGCACAGTGAGGAACTCTGCCAGAGTCTGAGTTCCCCTAAAGTACAATATGTGTCTTCAAATTCAGAGTAAACAGGTTCTTTCTAGGTAAGCGTGTCTCCATCCTAGATCGCATCGTTGCTTAACATCAGGCAGGATGTGGTCAAACGCAAGCCCATTGTAAGTAAAAAAAGGCCTTGTCTTGTTCTGGATTAGATTTACAATACAATACAAAAAAGTTTATTCATAACAAAAACCCAGATACACACAAAAACAAACAGAAATTACACAATAACAAACAAAAATATTACAAAACAAAAAAAAACTGTCACAGTCCGCACGTTAGGCCTGCACGTCATGTAAGCCTGAGCGCCGACCAGGCTTCAACTGACGCCGGATCTGATAACATGCCGTGTCCACGGTATTCAAGAATGCCTTTCTGATGATCTCGGCCCTATATCAGTCGTAGCTCCCTCCAGCTAGTCCCGCACGAGGTTACAATAGCGGCGCTTTGTAGAAGGTTGTGTCGGTGTCAGGTCGAGGCGCGAGGAGGAGGAGAGCGGCGCGCAGCACCGCATGCTGGGCCAGCAGGACGAGCAGCTGGAGGCCATGGCGCGCTCCGCCGGCAGCCTGACCACCGTGTCGCGCCACATCGGCCGCGAGCTGGACGACCACGTGCTGTAACTACCTCGCCTCACCTACCCTCGCTCACTTATGCATTATCAGCCTGTTAATAGTACACTGCGCGACACACTACCCTTCAAGGCAATAGGCCTTGGATACACTATTGAATTTCTTCTCCGGACCCTATGCAGGTTTCCTCACAATGTTATCCTTCACCAAAAAGCCAGTCCTAACTAAAGTGAGATAATGCGTTGTTATACATTGCATAATGTAAGGATAACAGTAGCAGTGCTAGAATTATGAACTTGCGAACAAAATTCTGCGCCGTACTGCACTGCGCTCGTCACCCTGAGATTAAATGTTAAATCTCTTCATGCCCAGTAATTTCTCTGGTAACAATACCTCTCAAACCGAAACACAATAATACTTGCACACTACTGCTTGGCGATTGAATAACTGGCAAAGGTGTGGTACTTATTTCCCAGTCGGACTCTGCAATACTACTCAAATATAGTCGACCAATATAGTCCACTAAAACCTCTTACCTGGACCTGGGTATGTCCTTAAACTGCATCCAGAGCCACCGGAAATGGCAGCAGCGTCCTCTCGGTTAACGGTGGTGAGCGTTCTGCGATCCCCAAGCCGCCATGGAAATTATGGCAACGCCCCTTTATTAAGTCTTCGTCCAGCAGAGGACGTATAATGGCTGACGACTACAACCTCTAAAGAACATACAAACTTTACCTCTTTATAATATTAGTGTAGAACGCGGATATACATTCCGAAGGAGGGCTTGAGTCGTAATGCTCATAATACTGAAACTGGAACTGTGGTGTTCCAGGATGCTGGAAGACATCAACTCTGAGATGGAGAACGTGGAGTCGAAGCTGGACTCGTCGATGCGGCAGGTGGCGCGGGTGCTGCGAGTCAACAACAGTGAGCTGCTTCCTCCATTACCCTAAATATATAAGAGTAAATATATATCGTGACGTAATGTGCACGAGCGCGGTTTGACTAGGGATGTATCGATACGTAATTATGCCGACACGATACCTGTTATTACAGTAAATAATCAGCAATGCCGATACTTATACCTAGTCTGTACCCACCTGCGGCTATACTCGTGTGTTGTCTACCCGACTGCCAGAGGGTAATGTTTTTCACGTGTTTGTAAGTGCTTTAAGTTGTTTAAGTTTGTTGCCCGTGGTCCTACCGCGTAGTTCTACTAGCAGGACCACTACATTGTGTAGGGATTTCCCTACACAAACTATGGACATTGTCAGAATTTTGTTAGAAGTACTTATCAGGTGTTTTCCTATCGTGTATAGTTTCTTTTTTGATTACCATATATTACCAATGTGACCAGAGTGTAAGAGAGTGAGTGTGAGACCTATTTAAAGCGTATCGAGCGCTATTAATCTTTAGTTTAAATACTTTGATTGAAACCTAATGGTTTTTGGGGAAATTGTATAAATACACTATAAAAAGTAATATTGGTGGACATTCCACAAAGCGCCATCTAGCCCCAAACTAAGCAAAGCTTGTAACTCGGGAACCAGATAGTTGATAGAATACTTATATGCAATTTCTGTATACCTAACAAACTTATATTTTGTTAAAAAAAAAGACAAGACAACACATACAACACCCAGACACAAATGTCGGTAAACTGGGAACATCAAAACAATAAGTTATTGTATAAGCGTCGCAGTGCAGCCGGCGCCAGCGCTGCCAGCCCCCTGTACGTTACATGACGGCACTGGTAATAAGGTCGGTCAGATAACATCAACTCTGCTGAGCTTCTTTTTCTTCTTTTTTTTCTTAGTTATTGGCATCGCACGTTGTGCATTCTGCCAGTGTCAAGTCTATGAATTTTCAAGTTTCTTTTATTAAAATCAAGTCAAATATGTCATTAAATCACAGCCAGTCACACGAAATCAGTCATAGTCGAGTCCAAGTCATGCCCTAGTAAATTTGTGGCGACTTTACTATGATCTTCTACGGAGTTTAGAAAACTACACGAAAAGACATGTTTCACGTTATATCACTTGCCCAAACATATGCATGTAATTCACACTCAATGAATAAAACACCACCATTTTTAATAAACACAAGTTTAAGAAAATAATAGAATGCAACGACATAATTTTTCCGTGTTCCCGCCAAAAGTCCTCTGCTGAGCTTGGGACCAGGCGTCAGGCGGCTCTGTGTGTAATGTCCACCAATATTTACGTGTTTGTAATAATGTAGTGTTCGTTTGTTTGTTGCAGATCGTCGGCAGTGGATAATCATAGCCTGCCTCGTAGGGCTTCTGTTTCTGATTCTTATTTTATTTATAGTACTGTAAGTCCTATAGGACGCTGACCAGAACTCAGGGCAGACTGCATCAGTTCGACACCGGACCGACTCTGTAATTAACAAACCCGACCGATCGCCGTCATACACCGATCATTTTTAGATATAGTGGTTCCAAATATATCAGACTTGATTGGCTTGATACTACCTACTAACCCATACCACTGGTGTGCCGCTGGGGACAAACCCATACCACTGGTGCATCGGTCGTTTTATAAGGTCTTCAAGCCTCTGTGGTCGACATATTCCCGTACGACGTGTTATAAACCAGGCAGTGTATTGTCACTATTAACATTTGTAAGGGTTGTACGGATTTGGGTGCAGTTTGGTGTGAAGGTAATCTTATATTCAGGGTCTATACAATTTATTTACTAATTAAACATTTTGATCCCGAATACAAAGACGCGGCCTGTCGGCCTGTTCACTCCAGCCCGCGACATGAGGCAGAGCGTGCTTAGTTTCGGCTTCTAACAAAAGAGTAGCTATATAGTTATGCTGCGACAGGTGTCACAGTGTGGCGCTATATGCTGAACTGGTGGTCTAAAATGGCCGCATTAAGCAATTCCCCTAAAAACAGTTCATCTTATGAATTCTTAGCAGAATTAATTGTAAAAAGTTGCTCCCGAGTAACTTCTAACGAATTTGTTAGTTGACTTTATGCAATTCATCATTCATTGACCATTTTACGACTTTCTATCATCATATGCAGAATTGCTACACGCGACCATTTTAGCCCCCCTGCACTATTCAGTATCCGCCCGTAGAAACGGATAGCGCGACGCAGCCGCCCTCGCCGACGGTGGCGCGGCCGTGGCGCCGTCGTCGTTGGCAGATGGCGCCACGTGTGGCGAGAGGGACACGCGTGCGGGCCCTGCAAGGGTCGCGTCAGGTCTCGGGCGTATTCTTACGCCATTATGTCTTCCTAAATATGGGTAACTACACAATTCATGTACTCGCTTGCTCGGTGATTTTTAATGTCGACTCTTCAGATTTCGCCATTACGCCTGGTATCAACCAAAGTGTTGAGAAACATGTTTATTTTTAGGGTTCCGTACCTCAAAAGGAAAAAAGGAACCCTTATAGGATCACTCCGTTGTCCGTCTGTCTGTCTGTCTGTCAAGGCTCCTTTTCTCTGAAACGAGTGGAGGTATCAAGATGAAGTTAATATCGATTGCGTAAGTCCAAGGTCCCTTAGAGCTGTAAATAAAATCATGCTTCTAAGTCAACGCAATCAAAAATTACAGCAATTTTTCTAGTGCTTTTTGTGGGGTTTTAGGCTCGCCGGTGAATCAAATTCATAGGGTACTTCCCGTTGACCTAGAATCGCGAAATTTGGCAAGAAGCAAGGTCACATAACACTGGTTATGGGAAAAATGTATAATTTATAGATATGTCGTCATTTCTCAAGCCAAAACTTGAAGGATTGTTCCGTTCGGTTGGCTTCCGTTCTTTAGTTCCCAAAAACTGAACTAGATGACGCTACAGATAATATTAGCCCGAGCGACTCTTTTATCGCAACTGCTTCGTTCGTCCTTGTGGTGGCACGTGCTGCGTACATAAAAATTGTACTCCCAAACGTGGTTTCTCTTATCTGAGGACTGGCATCAATAAGTAACCCTAGCACATTCATAGTAACTACAAAAAAGACTGAGTACGTAAACGACAGAAAAAAATTAAAAAACTGGAACATCTTGTCGAGCGTAAATTTTAAACTTCTTTTTAGGGTTCCTTACCCAAAGGGTGTTCAGTTCAACTGTACCTTATGACTAAGCAATCCTGTCTCTGTTTGTCTCTATGTTAGTTCTTCTGTTTTTGATCTATAACGATGTATATCTTGTAAATCGTAATAGGTAGACGGTTGTTTTCATAGAATATTCGTTAGATACTGTCGCGGATTTCCTTTGTACTTGTGGTGGTACGGAACCCTCGTTATCCGAGTCGCAAGTAGTCGTACTTGACGGCAATATTTAATAAAGTACACTGATATTGGTTAGGGACTCGAGTGGTCTATGAAGGCGACGACGCTGATGATGCGTTCTTTATAAGCAGTACTTGCGCTCTAATGAGTGCCATAGTTGAACAATAAATGTGTATTTTAATTTACAAAGTTATATATGAAGTCGAATATTCGCTTCCGCTTTTGTGGACACCGGCCTTGATTATGTTTGCTAACTTTAACCACTACATGTCTAGTCTGAAATTTTAATAATATTTATGTTGATATACCTGTGTAATAGTAATTGTATAGAAAATATTGATAAATTAATTATTACAGTTATAAAAATATGTACATAACTTAATTATTGTAATAATAATTTATAAGAGTAAAAGGCTTAATTATGAAATTTATTTATTGTTGTATGCTGTGCTAGCTGCGTTCAGGACTCCTTCGAGTTCCTCGAGGATTTATATGAACGCGACCAAAAGTAGAACTTGATTCTTCCACTTTATTGTCATTGTAAAGCATCATCGAGGTTTCTCGTTCTACTGAGCGAGGCAAGTAGTGCCGTGGCCGCGACGCGCACCGCGCTGGCGGCGCCGGCGCCGGCGCCGCTGGCGCGGTGCGCGGCTCCTCGCCGCCACGCTTCGTGCTACGAGCTGTTCATTTAATAGAGATGTAATATAATTGATCTCAATATTTTTTTAAGAATAAGTGATACCTATTAGTAAGTGTGTATAGTAATCTGTATAATAAATAATTATTGTTCATTTATCAACGAGGAGTTTTTTTTACTGCAACACCTCTACTCGAGGGTGGGCGACCCCAGGTAAATAAGCATTTGGATCGCGAGTGAGCTACTACATTTGAATGTTTGATTCAACATCAGAATCTCTACTAATGGCAACGTTAAAGGGCAAGTTGGGGATATCTAAATTGTACAAAAACTTGCTTGGATCACAAGTATATTTAGTTTGAGCCTTTGTAAGGTCGTTTGAACTGACTGGTATTTCTAAACTATACAGGGTTACGCGGAAAGGTGTTGCATGCGTGCATCAGTGTGAACAACTTCTACTACGGGCCCAACCATGAATTCCCCTAGCGCGGCTGCTAACGTGACCTAGGTGCTTAGTATAATGTTAAAAGTAAATTATCTATTTAATAAGATTTGAGTACCAAAATATTTTTGTTGTGATGTTTTTTTTATTATTATTATTAATTCGCATAAACAACAAAATGGTCTCCTTTTGCTCAGTAGGTAACCTTCCGCGCAATCATGTATAGTTTACATTGGTGCCTGTACACTATACAGTGTATACTGTATAGGTACTTATGTAGCTAAATAAAAATAATAAGGCAACTAGGTACTAGTGTACTGTATATAATTATTATAAAAGCGAAAGTCAGTCGGTGTGTGCGTTTATGTTTGTTACTCCTTCACGCTGAAACGGATTTGGATGAAATTTGGTATAGAGGCGTAGCTTATACCTTGAAATAAAATATAGGCTTCTTTTTATCCCAATAATCGGCAGCGTTCGATTATTGACAAATGAAACTGTTCCGTTTGTGGTGGAAGTAAGGTGTATTGTATAATGGCGGCTAGTCCTCATCGTCGCTCTCGCGCGAGTGGCTGTACAGGCGGTCATACAGCGTGTCCACGTAGTCGTACCGCTCGCCGGACGCGCCCTCGTACATGGCCTTCTTCATGCTGTTCCAGTCCTTCACGTCCGCCTCTTCCACGTCGAACAACCTGGTGGACAAGCTTTTACGTTATCGCTTCACTTTGTTCACTCTGCACATTCTGCGATCCTTAGGTGCCTTACCTACTCTTTTATGGTTCTGGCCAGCTAGGCGTCAAGTGCCACACGATGTCATGTGGTTAGGCCCCGAAGGCTCCGAACTAAGAACTGTTAAATTTTTGTAGCATTCAGGGACCGCGGAAATACGGGGTTGTTTATTTGGTCAAACGTACAAGCTCTTTTTCGTGAAAAAGCAAAGCTCCATGAAGGATAGCACAAATATATCTTTACCAGGTTGATAAATTGGACAGGGCGCGGCCCCTCCTGATTGATTTTATGGGGGGGCATTTAGCCCCTCGGCCCCCCACTTTGCGGCCGCTGGTCGCATTCAACGTTTAAGGAAAACACGATAAAGTTCAATATACCTAATACGCAGTGTTGTGCATGTAGTAGAAGACGCCCTGTTCTTCTGAGAACTTACATCTACCCTACCCTATAGTTGCCGACTGGTATACTAGGATTGTGAATGGTCGGTTCTTGCAAGGAGTGCAGGATGTGTCAGTGTCCCTGTGCGGGACGAGGTCGATGGTGCAAGGAAGTTGGAACGCGCTCACTTGCTGACGCAGAGGAAGAAGCTTTTCAGCCAGGTGCTGCGCAGCAGGTGCACCATGTTGCTGAAGCCGGTGCAGTTGGTCCACTGCGCGTCGGGCGACATCATCACTCCCACCACCTTCCCCTGGCACACCAGCGGCGCTCCGTACATGCCCTGCACCAAACAAGTACCTTTACTGTTACCCACACTATCACACAATATATAATACGCATGTCTAGTAATGAGTAGTGAGTAGTTTATTTTTATTTTTTTAAAGTCTTTAGATTTTTAATACGTTTTAGTTCACAAAAATTGTTAAGCTTAGACAACATAAATATGGGCCCCGCAGCCGTCCGTCCGTGGTCCGTCCGCAGACGTACTAAGCAACAACATATAAGTAGGTACCTATAGGTATAGGTAATAACTTCTAAGAATTAGGGCTTTCGCTTTTTTGTGGGTAAAAACAACAATAATTATAAAAACTGACTCCTGCGCAATATAAAAATAGAGTGCGTAGTAAACTAGGTAAGTATTATAATTATAACATAATTTTACTAATAGGTACCTTGTGTATATCGTCCTTGCTAATACATTATTTCTTCTGTGCTAATACAATTGAGCTAAAATCTAAAGAATCACCATCTCCAAGTGAAAACAGTCAAAAAACGTCCGACTGCCGTTGTAAATACCTATACATGCATTATATAGTTCACAATTGTTCGAATTTAGACTTTATATCGCTGGTATAGTGTTCAATGTATGCTTGAGCGCTTGTGTCTTATCGTAGTTCAAGTCGGTCAAAAAGACAAAAGTTTCTGAGTTGACAAAACTTTTTTGGATGAAACTTTAAGGATTAAGGGTGATATAATTATTTTTGTTTTATTACTTATTGATCATATTATTTTTGTATGTTAATAATTATTATCAATTTACAGGTTGATCATCATTATTTTGTTTCAGGAAAATATTACATTGAAACAGCTTAAAATCATTATTTGTTTTCAGAATTTATTAATAAATTGCTTTCGGGTTTAATTGACATTTTGTTTCAGGTTAGGTTCAATTTCAATTAAGGTTGATAGTTACAGTAGATTTTAGTGTGCCCCTTCATCCTATAAGTACTCGAAATGATATTACAGCGGAAAAACACTAGAAATTAAAACAAATTTTGGTAACAATGGACTTCCGCAAAGTAACGCCTGAATCAATCACATGTATGTAGGTAGGTTTATTTCCAGACAGCTTCCAAAAGAGTCGGGTTTTATTTAAACATGATTCATCCAATGACTTCACTACTTCATTGTGTAAAATATGACAATGTACTACCAACACCAACATTACATCGATAAATCGTGGTATGAAATGTTTGCTCAGACACTGCCGTCGCCAGCAGATCCAATGTTTGTAAATGTTATGTAAGTAGGTATCTACGTATTATCTAAGAAAACAAATGTTAAAGAATATATCTTACATGGCAGGGCATAGCTGTCTTTTCAGGCTGAAAAATAACATCACGAGGAACATGAGGCAAGGATTTAATGTAAGGTACGCTCTGTTGAGCAAACAATTCCGATCTTTTTACCACAGAGACGATACTTCCATCCATCTACTCTGCCTATGGTACAAAGTTACGTAAACAGGAACCTTATAGCCTGGATACATCTATGTATCTATAGAACCAGCCACTTTGTTTCTAGTCGCCGCTAGGCATGCAGTCCTCTCCGGTTCATGTCAGTCTCTCAGGTTCTATGCGAGCCTCTTCTATTGCCTTATTATGATTGTCATTGTCGTTACACTATCGGGCTGGTGATCAACTGGTCTCTTAGCGCCGACGAGGGGCCTTTCCCCCAGCCCAGATAAAGAAATCATTTTGCACTATAAAAATAATAATTTAACAGCAGACTCTTTTTCGTAACCCTGTAGGTACTTAGATCAAAGATTGCATGAACAACAAATCAAGCTCGTTTAGCTCCACATCCATATATCTATATAATATAAGTAGTACTACATACAGGCCTACCCTAGAAGGGCGATGCTATAAATGCACTGAACTGAACGTGCGACGCGGTCGCTCGCGTCCAAACCCAACTCAGAAACCACATACTGACGTCACGTCTAGCCAACACTATAGTGTTGCAGCCAAGTGCAGCAGATGGCCTGGAGCGAGGTGGTGGTAGCGGAGGCCCGGTGCTAAGGATCTGCACCGCTGTGATATCGGAGGAGGTGCAGGAACGTGTAGCTCACGTCTCTGACGCAGACGGAGGCGCTGTTGTCGATGAAGCCGTGGAAACCGAGGTTGCTGAGCGCCTTCTCGAACTTGAGCGTGAGCGTCTCGCAGTAGATAGCCTTCTTCACGATGTTCAGCGACTGCACGCGCAGATTGCGCTGCAGCAGGAACCGCTGCACCGGGTATATCGTGTCCTGCGACACACACACACACAAACACGCATTTATACCTATACAATACAATTCTTAACTTTTCATTGACACCACGAAAGGGTTGCAAAACCAACTTCCGAATCTCGTTTGAGCGTGGTCAATAAATATTTTGTGCGCAAGAAAAAGTTTGCGCAACATGCGCTCGCTCGTTAAACGAACTTATGTACCTAACTATAAAATGTAGGAACAAACACATCTAATTCTGAATTGGTTTTTAACAAATCATTGTATTGACGAGCCATTCTTACAATAGGATTAAAGAAAGATGTATTATTTTTATGGACCTGGGTATGTCATAAAACTGCATCCAGAACCACCGGAGGACGGGCAGCAGCGTCCTCTCAGTTAACGGTGGTAACCATTCTGCGATCCCCAAGCGGCCTGCCAAGCGTGGGGATTATGGCAACACCTCCCTTTAAGGGAGAGGCCTTCGTCCAGCTGTGGACGTCTTCCGGCTGTTGATGTGATGTATTATTTTTATAGACTTGAAGTGAAAAATGGTTAGTGACTGAGGCTCTGCGAGCGCTGTGTACAGTATTCAAAGATATATGAGACAACAGTTTTGGAGAATTCACTATGGAATGAATAATTTTGTACAAGTACACAAAATCAAGGTATTTCCGACGCGTTTTAAGAGCCTGCACAACCAAATCGGGCTACCGTACTCCAAGATACTTCTTAAGCGTGTTGTAAAGGTACAAGAGACTACGAGGCTTTTTTAAACCTTTAGTAGACCTAAAGACGAACCGAAGCAGCTGATTAGCTCTAGTGGTCATATGTTGATATTGCGGTATAAATGAGAGCTTTTCATCGAACAGTATGCCGAGATCTTTAGCAATGACGAAACGTTTCAAGACATGCCCATCGATCGCATCATCATCAGCCCGGAGACGTCCACTGCTGAACGAAGGCCTCCCCCTGAGACCGCCACACGGTACGACAACCTGCCCCCTGCATCCACCGGCATGCATTGATCGCATAATCATTAGTAATTTTGTACCTCTTTCTTGAAAATGATATAACGAAACATTTACTTATATTTGAGTACATATGATTAGTCACGCAACAATCTGAATATACATTTAAATCATTTTGTAATACCTGACAATCACCAGGAGTTGAGACCATATTATTACTATATAACTATACCACCGACCATGCAGCGAGAGAGGGCCGAGCGCGCGCCACGTGCGCTGCACGTGTGGGCTGTGCGGCTTCGCGCCATACTAACTGTTGGTGAAGCTGTGCACGCGCGAGTGGAGTGCACTTCGCTTCGTCTAGACGCATTTTAAAAATCATCGTTACCGTAGGTCGGGCTACTCGGTAAAGAGCTGCCTTCTGCAAGTCGCTCGTTCCTGGTTACTCGATCTGTCCTACAAGCGAAATGTCAGAAGGTTTCCGGCGTTATTATTATCTTTGACATTAGGACCGACCAGTCTGCCTATAGGTACGAAATTAAAATAAAAGGTTTCTGTATGGTACGGTTATATACATTTGAAACTAGAAAGGTTCTAGTTTCAAGATATAGGACCGCATTATACAGACCGCACCGTATCCGCTGGGTACTAGAGTTGGATTAGCTACCGATGAAAATGTTACACAGTTCAAAATCGGTGACGTTGTTAAATATATAAGTTATTTGCTTTTATAAAATGATATATATATACCTAGATGTAATCATTATTACCCTTAACTCTAACTAATGTATTATCAAAGCATGTATTGTTTTAAAGCTGTCGATTACAATATATAAATTAAATAAAGATATTAACCGATGACGCCTTAAACTAGCAGGTCGCCTTCTACGGCGTAAATTCACCATTCCACCGAAATTTCGTAGTTGTAGGACTTTACTGCAGAGTCCGCCTGGGAAAGTACCACACCTTTGCCAGATGTGCAAGCATTACTGTGTTCCGGTTTGAAGGGCTATGTTACCAGATAAATTACTGGGTATGAAGAGATTTAACATGTAATATCTCAGGGTGACGAGCGCAGTGCGGTGCGGGATTTTATTCGCAACTTCAAAATTCTGGCATTGCTACTGTTTTGGGCTAGCGTGACGCTTACCACCAGACGAACGTCTCGTTAATCTCGTCACATGATTGTATATAAAAAAGAAAAAAATCCAGGTGACATGGCGCTGAATTTAAGTGATTATTAGTAAAGTACCCCCTTGTAGAAGAAATGCCAGCCCGGCATTATGCAGTCATCCTGCAGGACAAGCACGGTGTCACCCAGGTAGTCGATGGTGATAGGGCGCACGGGAATCTCCATCAGCACGTCGGGCACTTTCCGCTTCAGCAGCAGCACCGCCGCCGACTTCTCCATCAAGTAGCCGCGCTCTCCCGGCACGGTCGACACTGACACACCCACAACATGACACGCATGTACGCACAGAACACGAGAAACGGTTAGGACGAGAGCGGGACGAGAGCGGGACAAGCAGCGCGAGTACCTTTCTTGACGATCGTTCTATTTGACATTTAAATCAGTATAATTCAATAAAATTCGGTATATTCTCAAATTCGTCTGAGTAAATCTGCTATACCGACACGTCAAATTTAGCGACATAGAACGGTACTCGCACTGCAGAGCCGCGGATAGTTCGGTTCATCACAGCCAGCACGCCAGGGTCACGCTCCGCCTACGCGGCCATTTTAAGGGTTCCGTACCTCAAAAGGAAAAAAAGGAAACCATATAGGATCACTTAGTTGTCCATCTCTGTGTGTCTGTCTGTCTGACTGTCTGTCTAGGTCTTTTTTCTCTCGAGTGCGTGGAGGTATCAAGTTAAACTAATAATAAATAAAAAAAATACAAAAACAAAATAATCAAAATAAATAATAAAATCAAATACCAAAAAAACAAACCAAATAATAATAAAATAAAAAAAACAAATATCAAATACTTAAGTCCACGGTCCCTTGAAGCTGTAAAAAACACAAAAAAGTCAACGTAATCAAAAATTACGGCTTTTTTTGCAAGAGTTTTAGTTTTTTTGGCTCGCACCTAAATCAAAATTCGTAGGGTATATACTTCCCGTTAACCTAGACTCATGAAATTTGGCAAGAAGCAAGGTCCCATAACACTTATTATGGTACTCTCTAGGTATAGTAAGTAAATAAGTAAGTATAAAAAGTACTGAGGTGCACTGTGGGGGATAATCGAGAGCGGCGGGTGTGCTCGAGCTGCCGTGCTCGCGCGAGAACTTCTCGCCAGGCTTCATCGGCACGAGGCTTAATGCTATAGTTAATAAGGAATACATATTCTGTGGGCCGCGGCAATACATTTTATTTATTTATTTCAATAAGATAACTGGAACTAAATGTTGTTAAACTAAATCCCGGTTGTTTGTTCTAGTTTCTATAACAACAACCGTCAGCCATGTCAGAGGCCTCCGGGCGGCACACTAACTCTGACACTAGGGCTGGCTATGCGGCCTATACGAACTTACTTACTGGAACTAAATGAATATATACCTGGCACATTACGGCGTTTGGATAACTGACAGAGTACTGACCGTACTTCCTCAGGCAGACTCTACCACTAAACTATACTTATTCGTATGTGTTCGTAGGATTACTAGTATAGTATCTTTGGTTATACCGACAATATGATGGTCATAATATATAATAGGCGAAAAATGCGTCGCCGGCAGCAGTCGCGGCAGAGCAGGGTGAGAGGCTGGGAGTAGAGTATGTAGTACTTACAGTTAGGTATGAGTATCTTGGTGACCTGCACGCGGATGCCGCGGCGCGAGTGCCGGTAGGAGGCGCCCAGCACCACGTTGATGGGGCGGGAGTCCACTATGGCCACGGGGTTGGTGACGCACACGGCCGCCGTGAGCACGGCCGTGCGCGACACCATGGTGCCCACGCACAGCCCGCGGTACCGGGACGCGAAGTACACCTGCCCCCATTACCACCTTACTGTATCATCACTAAATACTATCAAATGAAGTCGAAAATGGGGCGCTACTACGGAAGCGAAGAGGCGTATTTCGTCGGTCGCACGGGTTGAATGTACAACGTGGTCAATTTTGAAGGCGTTGACAGTTCGAAACTAATTAAAATGTTTCTGTCACTTTTTTACTAGGCATGTTAGCTAAGGACAGCAATAGTTTAGTTAGTTTAGTTCTGTCAACGTAAACCTTCAAAATCGACCACAATATGCTTGAAGCGGTGTAGTATGGTCAGTCCTCTCCTGGCGCCGGAAGTAAAGGACATCAAAAAAGAGTGATTACTCCTGCTTATGTCGCTGGTGACCTTATGCTCCGACAAGACATTCACCTTATAATAAACCGACTTGCGACCTCTACCAATTTGCGAGCAATGACTTGGTTGGTCGGTGACCTGCTGACGCCATTAGAGATTGACGTTCCTCGCTATAGCCCTATATTTTATTATTTTCATATATTGATATCCTGTTTCAGGAACCTACTTAGAGGGCATGAGCGTTTGGGTGGTCTTTACAATTGATTGCTCTATAGCACGGAACAGAGAGCTTGTTCTGTTCCGTGCTATTGTACCTGATCCAACAGTTTTTGTAGTTCATTAAATACGATTGCAAGTATATATGTAAGGTACTTATACAAACGTCCCTTCATCAGACCTCTAAAGATCATTGCTATGATCTCTAAAGATCATAGCAATCGCATGAAGGATGATTTTTGATGATTTTTGTTTGTCTAACAAAGTACTTGCACATAATATTTCTTAAGCTTTCGTTATACCACGCAAATGAGTAAGTGCGCCTTGCCAAGTAATTTATTAATTACTATCAATAAAAAAAAAATTACATAACGTTAATATTATCAATTTATCAGAATTTCAACAAAATGATACAAGAAAACTTAGATAAGCACTTCACCAACAAACGCGAACTGTGAAGTGAAGCAGTGGTGGTGAGTGAACAGATTTTTCACAAGAAAAATGCGAAATATGAGGGACATATCTCGCCAGCGGGATCTATCCTTTGGCTGTAGAACTACGTTTTGACAGCTCCTCCAAGACCGCCACGAGAGAGAGAGAGAGCTAGATCCTCCAAGACCGCAACGAGAGAGAGAGAGAGAGCTAGATCCTCCAAGAGGGTCACGAGAGAGAGAGAGCTAGATCCTCCAAGACCGCCACGAGAGAGAGAAAGCTAGATCCTCCAAGACCGCCACGAGAGAGAGAGAGAGAGCTAGATCCTCCAAGACCGCCACGAGAAAGAGAGAGCTAGATCCTCCAAGAGGGTCACGAGAGAGAGAGAGCTAGATCCTCCAAGACCGCCACGAGAGAGAGAGAGCTAGATCCTCCAAGACCGCCACGAGAGAGAGAGAGCTAGATCCTCCAAGACCGCCACGAGAAAGAGAGAGCTAGATCCTCCAAGACCGCCACGAGAGAGAGAGAGAGAGCTAGATCCTCCAAGACCGCCTCGTAATATTAGTACACAAATAAGACTGATCTGCGGTCTGCACTGCTCTACCTAGCATGTATCCTCTAAGCTTTATAGCTGTCTCTCGGCTGAAATAGTTATTAATCTGGTCTAAAAGGTCAAGTAGGCTAAACTACACTGAAATAAAAAAAGAGAAAACTATAGAGCTAACGATATCTCAGTTAATTAAAATAATTATTTTCGTAAATCTAAAGTTGATATCACTGTCGTACAAAATAGTCTAAATAATAAACGTAGAAGGTTGACGTGAACAATCTTAATGATGTTAATATCCTGACATTTGCTTGTTATTCTCTATTTGAAAACCTATATGAACAATAATTCTTTCTAATTGATGATTAGTAATTTTAGCCGCGACCCGAGCTGCTCCAATCCACCCAATCGATGTTAAGTGGTGTCTGCTTGACGACTTCTTGATTGGAAAATGATGCGCTATCCTTTATCTTCCTTTACGTGCGCTATCTTTCTTTTTAACCTAACTGGACAATCTCTGCGGCTTTCGATCTCCGAGCCCTACACGTGAGGGCTCGGTGTCGAGGCTCGGCCTTCGGTCTCGGCCTCGGCTCGTTCATATACTTGTACATACAAGCCACAGATAAAAATAAATAATAATAATTAAATACTTTATTTCTGTGCCGAAGGTAGATATAGTAACTAATACAGGACCAACAAAGATGCTTTAATTTATTTAATATACATACGACAATTGACGTGTTCCATCCACCCCATTATGCGCCGACACCGGGTCCACCGGGGTGGATAAAACACTTTTCCCATCTGTCCCGGAACCGGGCTGGATGGGACCCACTCAATACAACTTGTTTATTTGCAAATGTCCAATCTGCGCGGGTTCCGCCGAAGCCTGTTACTTCAACACAATAACACGCGAGTGAGTTTCAAATGTCGTTATCAACATCCACACCAGCCCTAATACGGCTTAGCTTATTCTGACAATTTTATAATCCTAATCTGGAATAATCTTGAATCGAATTCTGTTTGAAAAACATGGGTCCAAAATATTAGATACGTAGTTTTATTTTCGTAGATTTTCTAAACTATTCATAGGTGACTGAGGGTCCGTGAATATACAGCATCTCCAGCTTGTTTGGACTCCGTGGGTATACCATGGTTACAAATGTAGAGCATCAATCTATGGTATTATTGATCATAAATCGAATAGTAGGTAGGTTAAATCTAGACAAACTTACGACAAATCGAATGGAGCCGTCAACTGGCTTCACGGGCTCCTTGCCACAGCACTCCAGTGTCCACGTCACTGTATACAACAAGCGTATTAAATTTTTACCTTGACGTTTTAACGATATACCTAATGCATTGTAAAATGTGAATTAATTTCTATAGTATTAAAAAAAGAAATTAATTTTTGTCTTTTACAAAATACAAATGAGTGCTAATTTTAATCACCAACGAATTTGCATCTAATGAAAAACCGCAAAGCATACAAAAAATAAGTACCGCACAATAACACAAAGCTCCATTTGTTCATCTCTGAATTTGTCAACGTAAAATAAATGAGAGGCGAATTTTTAATTAAACCCCCGACACGGTCCGCGGAGCTTGCTTCTACAAACAAAACACATACTGCTGCATACAACAATCACGGTCAAACGTGTACCTTCATAGGTACGATATGGTAAAGTGAAGTAAGAATTTGTTTTTATTAAACTATAGGTAGTGTTCCACTTCTTCGAAACTGTGCCATCCTCGAGATCCGTCCAGTCTGCTTGGAATGAGTCGAGGTCATGCTGGCGCCTTTTTCGTCTGCCTTGGCTCCTTGGTCCATTTGCAGTATTTTTCAGGCACCCGCTGCGTGATCCACTTGGCCCATCTATCAGGGACAGGGTTGCCAGATGGTATCCATAAAGAAGGACAATGTCATCCATTTTCATTATTTGTCCCTTGCCTATTGTAGGTCCTCATTTGAGGAGTGGAGGTGAACGTGGAAAGAGCAAAGTCAATTAAATTTCATAACCTTTAAAAAACAAGTCATGTAACGATTTTCATAGTAATTATGTTAAAAAATGAAGATTTTCTCGCCAAAAAAACTATAATTACATTTATATTTTACGTCCTTTATTTTCATCTTTTTAGAATCGTCAGCCCGCCATTATCAAATTATCATGTGGCAAAGTCTGGCAACCCTGCAGGGTGATTTCTTGCTCTCATGCTCCGCCTAATATATTTATAAATATAAAAAATATACAATACTTATATAAAAAGTATATAAGTATTCTATCAGCTATCTGGTTTCTATAATACAAGTTTTGCTTAGTATGGGGCTAGATGGCGCTGTGTGTAAAATGAATATTTATTTATCTATTGTTATGGGGACCCGGTCCATCTTTTTAAGTTCAAACACTGCGCTCCATCGCTTTTTGGCAAACAACAAGTTGTGGGTTTTCGAGAATCCGATATAGGTAATAATGTAAAGGTATCTACTATAAGAGCTTGAATATTATATAGGTATGGAATACTTATGTCCTGTTGTGGATTGATAAACAAATACCGAAATAATGATGTAGATTAATTTAGAAAGTCAGGCCAGGGAGTAACCATTGGGATTTATCAGGGGGATTACATAGATTTTGTTTCATATTGGACGCATTGATTGTGTGTGAAAAAGATGATACCCGGGAGAAAGTAATGCGAATGAATGAACTTCGTAGAACGTATTATTCGCTTTAATTAGCTGAAATGCAATCATCATGCAGTGCCTTGAAGAAAGAGGAGTGTACTGCACTTTTAGGTACATTGGCCCGGCAAATGAACATGCTAAAAATTTAAAGATGTTCAATGATCTTTGAGTGTCTAGCCAGGAAGGTAGCGGATGAAACCGTAGACTGATTACTACAATAACGTACGTAGTATAATCATTCTGCTGTAGTTACGGCTATTATCATAGACAGAATACAAAGTATGAATATAACCGACGATGGTATAGCGCTATACGACCCGTGTGCCCGATGAGATTTCCCATTAGCATTCCTGAACAAACTTTCGTCCCCTAGTTTATTAGGCCGTTAGTCCACCGACGCCGTCACCGAGACGTCAATGAAAACGAGATGACATCGACGAGGCAGACATACACTTAGATTACTATAGCCCCGCGTCCACCGCACGTCCGTCACCGAGCGCAATCATCCCGGCCACCGAGGTTTCGAGTAGTTCGGCGTGACCGCTAGAACTCTGCACGGTTTTATGAAGGGCCGATGTGCCGGCAATACAAAACAAGTTTGTTCTTGTCCACACACTACCGTCGCACCGCGCCGTTCGCCCGGTTTAACCCAGCCACCGATATCGGCGCGGTGGACGTACGGTCGCCGTCACGTCATCTTAAACTCGGCCCGAAATAATCTCGTTATCGGTTACGGTGTCGGTGGACAAACGTCTTTAGGGGATGAAGTGTGAAGTGTACGCCTACGTTATTTTATGGAGCTCTTGTATGTAGGAGATCAAGTTTTTTTATCGAAAGCTTAAAAAAAAACTTAAAAATATTATTTCAGGTTTTTTTTATACTTAAAAAAAACCTGAAATAATATTATTATCTTGTGACAGATAAATGAAGTTTCCGTTCTCGCAAATTGCCTGTTATGAAAGCAGACCGTGTCCAAGTGGCTCGCTAGATCCCGAGTTTCCCGGAAAAGGCAATAAATCGCGAGAGTGAGCAGGAGGAGATAGGAGCACAGTTGGAGCGGGGGAGCGGGGGAGCGGGGGCGCGGGGCGGCGCGGGTCCTCCCGAGCGAGTCCCGGCGACCGATCGATCCCGGAGCGGCGCCGCCGCCCGCAGGGCCGCACTTGCCGCGCGTCGTGCACCCCGACCGCCCGTCCGCCGCCGACCCTCGTCCGCACTGTTTCGCACACAACACATCCGACATGGAGGTATGATCAACATATTTTTCTTATTGCTTACTTATGTTGTATTTCATTTGATGAACTTATTTTTATCGTAATTTGCCAATTTGGTTTCATATCAGTTTTATACCGCTGGTATGATTTTTGGAAGGTCTTTTTATTTTTGGAATCTGGCATTTCGCTGAATTGAATTTTTGATTTTTGATCAATTTTATGAATTATAATTTTAAGGCTCAAATTACCTGTTTTTTTGTGACACGGACACACTGCGACTTAACAATGCTAAGCATACCTACAATTATTTTGTGTTTACCATTTGTAGCCATACGCAGTGTGCATTTATTAAGATATTTTTTTGATTCCTTCTTCAAGTGGCATTGCGTTATATTTTTTAGTGATTTACCATAAGCAAATTAGTTACATAATAAGTAAGTGCGCAGCATCTCGTCGCAAGTGAGGGGATGTGGCGGGGGTGTATTCTGTGTCTGTGTGCGTGTCGTTGTTGTGTGCTGTTATGGCGATATTGGCGATGCACCGTCGCGTCGCGGCCGCGCCCGCACCCGCTGCCGCTCGTGGCCGAGGCCGCTCCTTCTATCAAGGACGCTCAGATGTGCATAGACGCGTCCTGAGTACGTATAAAATGGTGGTCTGCGTGCAGCACCGCGGTCGGTTAATAACGTAAATTAATAAATAAATATTGCGTAGAAATTTTTAACAAGGCTTTTTAAGCTTGTACTATGGGAACCAGATAATATAATATAACCATGTATTTATAGTCAACACGGTTACCATATAACACGGTAAATAACTAACAGAATAACATGGGTTCGAGTGCAAGTTGAAAGTATACTCCGCCCGTTACAGCAGGGTGATTAAGTGTCGCATTGTGTAGGGGTAGCGTCATGTTTCGATACAAGGCTGTGAGTAGATACGAGCGAGTGACTCCTGCTATCGTAGAGGATGCAGCGCCGGCTATTCCGAGGTGATCGGTTATCGCAGTGAGTGACCCGCGGAGAGCGAGTTAAATTTAGCGCCGTCCTGAGAAATAAATTAAAGTCATTGACTGGAGGGACAGTCACTCTTATCTCCACTCGCCTCGCCACAGTTGCTAAACACTCTTTGTTTTGTTGAGTTCCTACTGTAGATATAAATAGCCGTGACGCCGTTGCGGACCTATTGAGTAAATAGATTTCAAATATTTTATGTAGATAATTAAGTTGAGTTCAGAAAGTTAACAGTTTCGCCACTATTGAGTAATTTAAATCGATTTAAAAAATGTTAAACTTTAAGAATAGTAATAATAGGTAGTTGTTATTAAAAAAGATAGAAGATAGGTAATCTTATTTGATAACTAACGGCCTTACTTAAAAAAACTTCTCAACCGTTAGTCACTGCTTAAGATGCTCTGCCATCTTCTCTCTGACGTGAAGTTGCACGTGCTAGAAAAGGACAGAGATGTTTAAGAAAAGTTTTTTTAAGTAAGACAGGTACAGTCTTACTCAAAAAAACTCTTCTACCTGTACCTGTACCCGCGATATCGTATCGTATACTTTATTAAAAGTACTTCATCGAGTATTAAGCCCATTAATTCATCCGTCGTTAAACCTTTTCATATGATGTCTCTCTAGTCTCTACTCTACATAGCAGACGTTGGGCAAGTAGAGTAGAGTTCTTCTATTAGCCAAACTTCTGCTTCAGTTGCCTGATTAGTCTGCAAATTGTATTTTTACACGACTGCCCAAAAAAGGAGTGTAATGTTTTCAGGGTTCATGTATTTATCTATGTGTACGAGGGCGGATCCAGGGGTGGGGCACAAGGGCACGTGCCCCCCTCAAAGGTTTAAATACAACAAAAAACTGGGAGATTTATAAGATACCGCTTTAATAATATTTGTTTCTCTTTGCTTAATAAACATATAATTTCTCATTATTTAATGTTTTTTAAGAGTATTTTTTATAGTTATTCTTGTATGTCATTGAAAAAGAATTGATCACAGCATTGATAGACAGCATAGGATCATATTATGGGGGAACTTGGCCTATGGCCCATGTGCCCCTCCCAGAAATAAATCCTGGATCCGCCCTTGTGTACCTATTACTTTATTCCACCATAACTTCTAAATGCATGGACTGATTTGGATGTATGGGTATTGTTTGGACCCCTTCATCATTCCGAGTGACATAGGCTATATTTTTCTTAAAAAATATTTCAAAAGTGAAAAAATAAGAAAATTATGACGGGTATAGCAGGGACTTCTGTAGCTTAATTGGCAAAGCAGTGGGGACGGAAACCTAGAGATCGAATGCAGGTTCAAATCCTGCCAGAGGGCATAATTTTTCATACTGTTTATGCTTTAAAAACCAGCGACAATGATAAGATGAATGGACGGGAAATAAACGCACGGATTTTGAAGACTATATGTTGAGCGCCGGCTCTCCACTCGCGTCAGTCATACTCTGCCTTTGCGACATGCAAGCCGTACGATACGGCAACACAAACTTCTAATACATGTACATGTGTTCTCTTTTTGTCATGCAGTAATTAGATTCGCTATCTCTATTTTCCGGCAAATGTAATATGCATACTTTTAGCTAGGTATGCTTGATTGTGTTGTCTTGTTAATTTTGATCGATTTGTAAGCGCTAGGCCCGTCCATTCCATTATCACCGCCGCTGTTAAAAACAGTGAAAAAAATCTTCAATTATTATACAATAAGGGTATCAAATTGCAGACCTTGATGAGCACATTCAAAAACCTTAAAATTTATTTATGTATACATTTTACATTGTAAAATGTATACATAAATCAGCACGTACAGTCGTACATTACCCATGTAAAACTTACTTTTACATAGGTAATAGCGTGTACGTGCAAAACAAACATTTCATCTTTGGCAAACGATGTAAGTAATCAGACTATAGTTAGAATGCGAATGTATAAATTAGTTTTTTCGCATCGGAAAAACATTGAATACTTATATTTTATACTAGTGGCCCGTCCCGGCTTCGCGCGGTTGCATTTTTTTTACCGTACAAACCTTGTCATTCAATGTTATTAGGTAAAAAAACCATTTTGATTTAGGTAAAAGTTTTCAAAACTACTAACACTTAGATAATAAGTGTCATAGAAACAATCGTAGTACCTACATTATAATAAGCTTTCATAAAATGTATCACGTCACCAGTTAGTCAACCCATACGTACCAACACCACACCACATGTCGATGGACAACACAACACACATACACACAGAGAAAAAAACACACACAGAAACAAACAACACAGAACACACACACAACACAAAGAAAAAAAACATACAACAACATTACAGAGAAAGTATAAATAATAATTATAATGAATAGATATACGTATAAATAGCCAAGAAAGGTTATCGGTAGGCTAATCGTGTTTGGAACCGATCGCAAGGTCCATTCAGTCCCGGTTGTCCAGTTGTCCAATTGTGTGTGGTCGGCAGATAAAGCACTGGTGGTGGGTGGGAGCCGCGACGCTGCTAGTGGCGCTGGCGGCGGCGGCGCCCGCGGACGAGCCCGACCAGCACGTGCTCGCGCGCCAGGTGCGCGCCGCCAAGAACAGAGGTAACAATAACACACACAACACCGGATCCAGGATTTATTTCTGGGAGGGGCACATGGGCCATAGGCCGAGATCCCTCTTAGTATGATCTTATTGTATTATTAAGATTACAATTTCTTATTTTTCCTAATTTCCTTTGTTTGTGTGCTATGTTTTTTGTCGCAAATAAACTACTGTCTATTGTCTATTGTCTATGCTGTCTTTGGGATCGATTCTTTTTCTATGATATACAAGAATAACTATAAAAAATACGTTTACTACTTATTTCTTTATTGTTTTCTTGCGCCTCGATATAAAGAGATGACAGTGATTAGAAATGTAATTTACCGGCTACAACAATATATTTTTCTTTATACAAACTCTTAGGTATGTCACGACAGGTTTTTTTTACGTTGGCGCCAGAACGGGTTCGTCCTCGTGGTCAAACTAGATAGTCTTAACTGATTTGTCCAACAACAAAAAAAAACCTCGTGGTAACTCGAGATCGGTACCGGTTGTTCTTAGATAAATGAATTGTATAACTACAATAGATTGACGGACAGGAAGAAGGCACAGGTATAATAATAACGTATTATATACCTTCTATTCGTCCTGTGTTCTTCGGTGTTTGTCGGATTGACAGCGGTCCATTTGTTATTTCATCTATTATTATCCATTACAAAAGGATTCGCCAGCCCCATTTGAGTGCTAGTTCCAATTCCAAGCTTGAGCTGTGGTAAACATCTAGCCTACCTATCTTTCATGAAATTATGGTTTAGGTTCTTTACAAGAATCGGTCAAGTGCAAGTTAGACTGTTTATGTTTCCTCATCTGAGAGCTCTATACTTACTAGCATACAACATAAGCTTACCACGAAGAAGGTGATACATCTCGTAAAGTTCTTCTCCGGTTTTTAATTTTAATGTAAAAATAAATGCTAGCGTGCGCCCTGCCCTACCCACTGCAGGTTGGTTTACTAAATAATGAGCCCGCCGATATCAATACGGACTCTTCTGGGAAATCACCGGCAAACACACCGCCATACCGTGCCACCGCGCTGTGAACCAATCTGTTTTTGTAGAATCACTTTTTCCATATTTGATAGATTCATTCCCTGCCTTTGGAATATGAATTGACTGATTTTTAAATTCAAATTACGAATAATTCTCAACTGTAATAGAAGTTTCTGTATCCACAAAACACACACAGACACGGGTTGTCCGTGAACACTCACACCCAGCACAGAGAAAGAGTTAAACCCTCCAAACAGCGCAGATATTCAAATTCGTCTGTCAGACACATACGTACCTATGTAATTGATGAATTGAAACCCACCTCTAAGAGGGGTTTTGAGATCGTATCAAAGAACAAATATTTTAAGTTATTTCAATTCTTTAAAAACGCATTAAAAAAAAAAAACGTTCATCTACCAACCAAAAAAATTATGTCGCGCTTAAAAAAATATGGCAGAGTTCCGTGTTCTCCAAATTTGGAATTACGTAGGTTTCTTCGTGTTAACGTGGCGGTGTACCAGATCGCGGAGTTGGGGTCTTAGGCTTGCTATTTGTGTTCGTACAAGCAGATCGGCAGGTACTTGCGCGCGCCAGAAATAAACCCCGGGGCGTGCCATGCGCCTGCGGGCGGCGACTTACGCCTGAAGCTTAAAGGGTTCTTGCTTATTTATATTTTTTGGTTGGATTTAGATGGCTATGGTTGTATGGCTATCAACCACGAAATGTGACTTCACGACCACTATATCTTCAGGATCCCTTGTAACTAAGTACTTTAGGAATATTTTAATAAATTGCAAGTAAGACTATACACACTTAACTATACTTCCTTCGAATAAGTTCAACAATTTAGCTTGCATTAGACGTGCAAGCTAAATTGTTGTCTCACCTGTGAGTCATGGCCATCCTAGGACAGCTGGATCCGGACGTAGGAGCGAGTGTTTCTTGTCTAGTTTGGCGTACAATGTGTCGTGTGGACGTTACAGAGACCTGCCGGTATGTGCGCGGCTCGTGGAGCGAGTGCGACGCCAATACCAACTTCCGCTCACGCAAGCTCACGCTCAAGAAGGGAGACCCCGCCAACTGCGAGAGCGTTAAGACTATACAGAAGAAATGCAAAAAAGGTAACACACGCACACTCTCCCTAGAACTCATTACTACAGGGAATGCGAGGGCCTAGCCAAAAGTTAGCTGACCGTAGGAAAACTTAACAAAAAACTAAAAAGTTGCATCATCATCATCAGCCCGGGCACGTCCACTGCTGAACGAAGGCCTCCCCCTTAGACCGCCACACTGTACGACAACCTGCCTGCATCCACCGGTTGCCCGCGACTAAACAAGTATGATGAAAAAAGTATCATCATCAGCATATACTTAAATCAAATTATTTTTACGAGTTTTGTGAATTTACAATGGTTTTGAAGAATCAACAAAAAGTTCTCGTAGCTTAATTACTATCCATAAAAACCGATAACCCTATACGCATATTGTGGTCAATTTTGAAGGCTGTAATTGACAGTTCTAAACTAATTAAAATATTGCTGTCACTTTTTTATTAGGCATTATGAGCTAAGGACAGCAATACTGTAGTTAGTTTAGTTCTGTCAACATAAACCTTCAAAATCGACCACATTAGCTATTTAAATAACAGCAGCCCTCGGCGCAGGAGCTCGCCGGGGTGCCTCCCTGGGGCCCTCATCGGCGACGTCGCAGCAACGTCACCCACGTACAACTTATCGTTTCGTATTTTATCTCAAGGATGAAGTAAATCATCGTGTTTGAGCTGATTATACTTATCTCGTTTAGAATTATGGAGATCTGTTTAACACGACCAATAAAAGCTTGTATTGTGGTTGTCGCCGGTTTAGCGTGCCGGTACGAGAAGTCCTCGTGGAGCGAGTGCAGCGCCGCGGGCGAGATGTCGCGCACGGACGCGCTGAAGCCCAACAGCGATCCCACCTGCGACAAGAACAAGCGCCTCACCAAGAAGTGCAACAAGAACAAGCAGACTAAGGCCACCAAGGACAAGGGTTAGCCTGTTCCTGCCATTCCGCGTCACTCTGCAGACACGTCCAGCTGGCCCCCTGCATGACCCCCCCACTCACCTAGGCCGTGTCTATCGAAAAACACCCACTTAGGAATTACACTCATCAAGTTCATTTCATTCCAATGACTCCAAATCCAAAATTTTAGTTTCATGGTAGACAGGGTTTATGACGTCAAAGTTACCCTGATAAAAGGTAAAAAAGTTCACAATTCCAAACATATTCTATACTATGCACGATGCACGTTTTTTGCTAGAAAGGAACAGATGACTCCCTCCCAAATACTTTGAACGCTTATATTTCAGAACTTTACCAGCCGATTTCAACTAGGCCTAGCACCTTGCGCTTGCCCAAAGTCCGGTGACGCTGTAGAGGCCATCTGAGGCCAAAAGCATAAGTCATTAAAAAAAAAGCAATCTCAATTCCTTAATAAAAGAAAGAAAGAAAGAAATTATTAATACTTAATATACTGTATAATACTATTATATATATATTATGTATAATACTGTTATAATATATAATATATATATAATAACTTTCGTGAAATCACTTGAATTGGCATTAACGGAAGATCAGCGCTGTTTGATAAACAGCACTATGCTGAGATGAAGCCATTTTTGTGACATCATCCCAGGACTGTAATTATATTAAAGTACTACTTACAATGATGTTACAAAATAAATTACATTTCTTTCTTTCTTTCTTTCTTTCTTTCTAATAATAAGTAATAATCAGGTTCAGTTAAACTCTACATTTATCCTATTATTTTTAATAATTGAAACACATGCATATTCCCTATTGGCTATCATACTAATTCCTAAAATAATTAACGCGTGGTGTTGTAACGTGTTCCCTTCTGTTCACAGGTCGCCGGAATCGTCACTAAGTGGCCCCCTCGACTAACATATTCTTTAGATTCAAATTTTTATTATAATATCGTTCGTTCGTTGGTTCTAATTTATGTAATAGTGCCAAATAGTCCGCAACTCGGTCGGTACACTCGGCGCGAGAGCGTGCGACTCCACTCTAGCTGAAATATTATAACTACGGTTTGTCTTGTATGATCTTTAGTATTTAGGAGATGTTAAGTAGTAAGTATTCATTTTATTAACACCGGTGGCAAATTGAATCTTTGATATTGAAGTAAATAAATAAGTACTTAAATAATAGTTGGTCTTTCATTTGCGAGTGTCCGTAAGGAATATGACGGCTGAACGAACGCTGCTAAGAATACTGATTTGGTTTCCACGTTGAACTTGTATCTAGCAGTTCACAATTCTGGCACTGCTACTGTTAGTGGCGTGACGCCACCAGGCGAACGTCTTGCTCGTCTCGTCACTTAAAAGTATTAAAAAAAGGTACCTACCTATGATACGTACTGCGTATACACTACGATACCGTATAGTACCTACAGGTACAGGTACCTACGCAGTACAGAAGCTCAGACATGATTAAGGGGTTAGGTTAGATAGAGAGGACTATAATGTCCCTCGCGATAACCCATCATAAGGCGTGACCGATGTAATACTCGATGTTTATGATTCACTAACTTAACATTACGTGCCACATGTAACTACCCCTACTTTATGGTTCATAAGGGTCAACCCACACGTACCACAACACACCACGTGACCGGGCGCATATTTTGTATTGAATATGAATAGTAGGATTTACACGTACCACATTTTGCCGTCGTTACCGACCGCGTGGTTGATACCGATCACATCGTACCCACAACGCAACCACCAGCTACACAGTGAAATAGCCGCCGGCCATATCGCAGATACAACGTTGCGTCGACGCAACGACAGTGCACGCTCTATGAAAGCCAGAGTAGAATTGTGTCTGCACAAGACGCAACCACATCGCAACTGCTAGCGACATCGCAACCACATCGACATTTCGTCGGTACCACAACGCAACTGCAAATAGCTGCAGCGACACTATTCACACGTAGCCACAGCGACACTATTCACACGTAGCCACGTCACCACATTTTGCCGCTGCGATGTGGTGTGGTTGTGGTACGTGTGGGTTGACCCTTAGCCAGATATTCAACTACATTCTGATCAGCTGATGATAAGTAGGTACTGGTAAATTTTAGAAAAAGGTTTTGTTGGATTGGCAGGCAGGTAGTGTGTTCCCGCCCGTCAGAGTAACCTGCACGAGTTTTGGGATTCAACCGTAATTAAAACTGCATCATATTGCTAAGCATAATGAATAATTTAATTTCGTTATCCGAAAATGCATTTGAGCCTCATTCAATTTGTCGAATAAATATGTATGCACCTATATTTAATACGTCTCCCATTTTTATTGAATGAGACTCAAAAGCATACTTTTTAATAAATAAAATAAATAAATAATCTAAAATATAAACATGAAAAAATCGTAGAAAAGGGGCGGTCGCGCGTCGCGCCGCCCGAAGTCTATCCGGGTCCTAGATCGTAAAATATCACAGAGAGGTACGCGTCGCATGCGGGGGCGCGTGCGGGGGCGGGGGCGTTGGCGCGGCGGGCCGTCACTTGAACAGCTGCTTGGCGTAGTGCCATATCCGGAAGAAGTACTCGTCGCGGCGCAACAGAGAGCCGCGCGCGTACGACCGGATGTCGGCGTCCATGTTGTGGTCGCGCATCCAAGACGTCGTGGTCTGCGTGCTGAACGAGGTCGGCTCCGTCGCCTCCGTCGCTCGCGACACCTCCTCGTCCGCTTGCGACTCTGCACACACACGCATAAACAACTGCGTTACTACCTATACGAGCGGCCTCCATCCTATATAGATTATATCAGCGTTCATTATATTCCGATCGGGATAGATTGTGATAAAAAGCATCCCTAGTTTGCTGTAAAAAACGTTAGGGTTTATAATTACTAGGGCCACTAACAACTGCGGTGCAAGATGTAAGGCTTCGAATGTAAGGCCTCGCTTGCTGGCCGAGGGTGGTGGGATTGGTGGTAGACTTACCTTCTCCCGGAATGACTTTGAAGGGTTCGTCGGACTCGAGCGGCTCGGAGAGGCCGATCTCGTTGCGCGCGTAGATGCGCAGCATGTACGTATGGTTCTCTCCCAAGTCGCGCACGCTGAACTTCAGCGTGTGTGCGTCCACGCGCCCCACCTGCACGCACACAAACACACGCTATACTCCTCAGGACACCTCACACTAGAGTCCCGGGACACCCTACCGCTGCCTACTCAGTTTACCATTACTACACGTGTTCTATGTACCTACACGTGTGGAATGGTGAAGCCGTCACACAGGTCACATAGTGTTGTACCTAGTCAAGATGTCATGAGCTTTTACTCGATCTGATGATTTAGGAACCAAACATCTAATATTATTGTATCAGAATCTTTATTGCAAAGCTGCAGCCCACGATAGAATCATGTATAGGTACGAGTACATCCTAGTATAGTTTTATACATTATATATCTTTGGTACGAGTAAGTTTTAAGGTTCACATTTTACAAACTAGTGTCACCTAGGACACTATAATTTAAAAAAAATAAAAATCTTTGCCTGTTTGAACCGTAGAAGTAGAAGCGTCCCCATAACTGTGACACTATATCGTGTCATCTAATGATTCCATAAGAATCCAGGGTTAAGCAGAAGCTTGACGACTTGCGCAAAAAAGTACTTCGGTACAAAATAGAAAACCTTACTATACTTTTTTTTTTTTGTTGACCGCACAGAGACAGTAAGGACGTAGGTATAGTGGTATAGTAGACGAACGTACCTCCATCCACATGGTTTTGGTGACGTCCCGTATGGCGACGTTGTAGCCCAGCAGTGGGGCGCCGCCGTCCCACTCGGGCGTGCCCCACGCGCTGGTCACCACGTTGCCGCCCATGCACCGGATCTCCAGGGGTCCCGTCGGCGGCGACGGCACCGCTACACGAACAAACATCACAATTATATGGCGCCCACCATACCGCCCGCGGAGCGACCCCGGCTTTACCACCATGGGTGTCTCAGGTCCCACGATGTAATTGTTCTTACGAAGCTCTAGATTATTGTAGACTTGCTCGTAGATTGGCTTGGCGTCCGACCGCGAACATGTTTCATCAACCAGAAGACATCCACTGTTGGACGAAAGCCTTCCCCTTAATAGGGAGGGGTTGCCATAATCCCCACGCTTGGCAGGCGGCTTGGAGATGGGAACATATTTACTGGTATATTAGTAAAATAGGGCTATTTTTGCCTTGTTTGACGATGTCGTTTTTTAGCGGCGATCGGGGATCTACTTTATATTTGATCGCAGTGTGTAAGTAGTGAACTCACTGGCGTGTTTCTCGAGGCGCACGGGGCCGGTCTCGGTGGGCAGGCTGACGCCGACCGCGTTCTCCGCGGACACGCGGAACACGAGCTCGTCCTTCTCCTTGAGGTTCTCGAGGCAGTGCTGCCGCGCGCCGCCGCCCACCGTCACCGCCTTCGTCCACGACTTGGAACGCTCCGTACGATACTCAATTATGTAGTCTGAAACACGGAAACACGTGTCATTACATTCAAGGCAAGGCAAGGTCTGTCTGTAGCGATATATAGCGGTAGCAGATCTTGGAGGTAGCTTAACCTGGAGTGAAATACAGATCAAATAAATGAAGTCTTTCTATTATTTATTACATTATATTCTTATTACTATATAAAGATAGACTTATTCGAATGAGCGGAAACATGCGTTTTAAAAAAAATATTATATAGGTTTGCGTTTGACTGCCATCTCATCTGATGATAAACGAAGATGCAGTCTACGATGGAGCACGCTTGCCTAGAAGAAACCGATTCACTCGCGACTCGAAGACACCCAGATTATAATTATCGGGAAACACCCACTCGGGCAGCACATTTCACTGGTTTGGTGATATTATAATTATTATACTTCAAGATATGCTTGAAGAGCCGTACAAATCAGAGATGCGTTGCTATCGTTGTTGTTGAAATAAGATTTACAGACAGCTCATAACAGAGATGACATGATGTTGTATGTTACAGGCTTGAACTCCTGTAGCCACTAGAAATGAGGGTTCCAAGCTCATCGCTCCGCAAAATGGCAACTATGTAAGGACTTACTGGTGACGACGCTACCGCCGTCGCTCTCCGGCGCCTCCCACTGCAGCGTCACCGAGCGCGACGTGATCTCCTTCACAACCACGATGCGCGGGGGCGATGGCGCCGCTGGAATATACACATTTCGTTTAGTGCTTTCGCTTTTAAAAGCTGCCTTTGGAAGGCAAGTCTTTCCCCAGGTGTGATGCACTAACATGCGCCTGGCCATATTCTTTTGGTGATACTAATGAGAATGGTATAACCGAAGGGAATCTTAAGCTGAGTAGTAGGATATTTAATGGTGACGCTGTTAAGAAACACGAAACCTTGATATCATTTTATCTATCAAGCTGGACAAAGGTGTTCAATGACTTGGAAAGGTAAGGTATTAGGAGTCATAAATGAGTAAAGAATTAAATTACACTTACACAGCGTCTTTCCAATGGTAACTGTCTCGTCGGAGACGTAGGGCAGGCTGGTGCCGATCTCGTTGCGCGCGCATATGCGGAACTGGTAGGTGGTAGAGGCGCGCAGCTGGCTGATGCGCGCCGACGTGCAGCTCACGGTCGCAGCCAGCCGCCACTCGCCGCCATCCTGAGGCACGCACGCACACTCACGTCACAAACCGAACCTCGATCACGACAGATCGTCATCCCGCTTGTTCCCTCGCACTTGCTTCACGCAAGCAGGCGGAAACGGAAATGGAAATTGTTATTGATAACAGGCCTAACACATTGTGGAGTTTAGGTACTAATTCATATCTACAATATTTTGCGTCTTAATTGCGCCCCTTGGCTGGGGAGGCACCGTCAGTAATGTGACGTCTTTACGTCAAGGGGTTCAGTGAAATATCGCCTTGCTGCGATACATATTGTTATACAATGTTTTTAAAGCTTAAACAGGAAGAAAAATTATGACCTCCGGCAGGACTCGAACCTGCATACGAGCAGTCTCTATGGGTTTCCGTCCCAACTGATTTGCCAATTAAGCTACGGAAGTCTCTACAAAACACAAAAAAAACAAATCAAAATTCTCTTTAAAAACATAGTAATACCATAAGTGTGGAATCACTTCATACAAAAATATTCAAAAAATATAATTATACAGTAATGATTACGAGGGTTTATTTCACTACGTATTTACGCTTTTTTGGGGAATTGAGCCTTCTGTAAGTAGTAAATTGCTATTTTTGTGGTTGCGAACGTAGTCATCAGGATGAAGTAGCTGATCATAAACCATAGGTGGCATAAACAGCCTGAACACGAACACAGGCACAGTTGAGCGTAGTACTTGCCTCTCGTATCTCGACGCTGTAGTCCAGTATGGGTGAGCCGCCGTTCTTCTCCGAGGGGTACCAGGTGACGGTGACAGAGTCTCCGTCGATACCGTGTAGACCCAGCGGCCCGAGCGGCGGCGAAGGAACGTCTGAAACACCAGCACACCATACAATAAGAATGTTGACTATTGTAATACTGTATTGTCATTGATGCTGTGTTGGTATTATGAATTATGGAAGAAATGAATTTTTTACTCCTCTTGCTCAAAAAGTCCGTGATAATACCGCACCAGAACGGGGTTAAAATAGCATATCATGCTCTAGGAGGTAAAGTAAAATTTTGCTCTAGGGGCTTAAGTTTTTATTTTATTTTTGTCTGTTACACCAACGACCGAAAAAAAACAAAAAGGTTTAAAGGATAATGAAGAAGGCATTGGTGCGAAATCTTTAGAATTTTTCTCTACATAGTAATATTTTTTATGGAGTGACTATAACTTATTTTACAAAGTAGAATGGAGACCCTAATTTGCAGATGGAAGAGAAAGGAAAAAAATATATTTTTAATCCGTTGACGTGGAAATCACAAAGCATTTATTTTGGTATATTGATCAATTTATTATCTCGCAATCTTAGCGAAAAGTAGAATGTAACACATGGCGCTAAAACTCCATTATAACTCGGTTTCATTTAAAACGCTCATCATCATCATTAATTTCATTTGTTTTTCGCTAAAGCTCGATCGGAAAACTACCTCGTATATTATGGATTATTTTAGCCCCTTGCATAACAATCTACTATTGTAGTCCTGTGAAGAGATGTGTTAAACTACACAGGTTGGAATAGATTCCACGGTAACCTGGACCAGCAGGTTGATCCTTGTGCTTTTCATGGAGATAGTAGGTACCTACAGTCGAAACCATGGGGCACGTGTACATTATTACTTAATTCCTAAAGTCTCTTTATGACACTCTGCTGAGACGTCTTGAAGGAATGATCCAGCTTAGTATCATAGATCGATAGACCGATTTAAAAAACGATGACGTTATTTCTCACCGAGTGCAGTCTTGATAACGATAGGCTCGCTCTCCAGCGCCTCCGATAGCCCGATGGGGTTCTGCGCCATCACTCGGAACATGTACTGCGTGTGGTCGTTCAGCCGCTGGATACAGTACGAGTCGATGTCCTTGTCCACGTCCGCCACCTGCGCGACACAAACCTCTTGTATATAGCAACACAACTACAGCGCCGTCACAGTTATACAGCATCCACAGAGTGAGTGACCCACGGGATGTTTTATTATTCTACAGACAATAATATATTTGGAGAACCGGTTTATATACTCTTTATCTTGGAAAATTAAGTTGATCCTGCGGAATAGACAATGTGTGTGATACAACCGAACGTAAATAGTTGGGTAAATATAAATAGATCCGGGCATTGGGTAGGAATCGAACACATCCCAATTTAGGTTCATCACTATAAACTGAGTGATTACCTTCACCCAGCGGCCGTCGTCCTGCTTCTCTATCGCGTATTTAGTGAGCTGTAGGCCTCCGTCGTCAAGTGGGGGCTTCCACTCGATGGTTACTGACTCCCGGCTGATCTCGCGCATCACCACCGGGCCCTCGGGCGCGCTCGGCTTATCTGCAACGTGAATAATACGTGATTATAATGATTGGACACTAGAGCTTGCATCATAACATTATTGCGGCTATTCTTTAAAGAACTTACCGTAAACCTTCAGTGATAATTCCACAGATTTAGTAGCAGCCTTATTGGTAGCTTCGATCGTGTATTTGTTGGTGTGAGATCTCTTTAATTTGGATATTCTGATAACACTAATATTCTTCTCCGTTATTATCTCAATTTCCTTTGATTTCTCGATTTTGGTTCCGTTCCTGTACCAGGTGATTACAGGTTCTGGAATACCTTCTACGTTAGCCGTGACAGACCACTCGTCTCCCACTTTATGCTTCTGGTTAATTTCTTCTTCAGCGATAGTGATGGTGGGCTTCAGTTGGACTTCGAGGTTGCAAGAGGTGTTCACCTCGCCATGCTCGTTGGTCGCAACGCACTTGTAGGTGCCTTCTGCCGAGGTCGATGCGGATACGATGAGTGTAGCTACTCGGTTCACGTATGTAGCTTTAGCAGTCTTAAGTGTCTTTCCATCCTTGTACCAGATGACTTTGGGCTGTGGTACGCCACCAAATATGCACGTGAGCTCAATGTCTTCCCCAGGTGCAACCACAGCATCTCTCAGCGGTTTCTCCACTGTAGGTGCTTGGGTCGCCGTCACCTTTTCGATCTTAACATTCTCAGACACTTCAGAGGCTTCGCTCACGCCGACCTCGTTCACCGCAAACACTCGGAATCTGTACGAAGATTTCATCTTCAAGTTCTTGATGTTGTACTGAGTCTTTGTGATGTTTTCTATTGACGTCCATCTGTAGAAGAAGAAAACAAGCTTAGCCGCTACCTAGGCTACCTTCGAAGAATGAGATAAGTTCTATTATAGCCGAATACTAAGCATCCAGCTTGCATGTAACAGTTTAGTACCACGTATTATTTTTAAACCAGACAGCTGAAAAATGTATCAGTTTCGATTGATAAATATGTTTTACAACACATTTTCTCTATGAACTTAGTTTATTTGTTTAAATAGTTAAGCTAATAATACTCACTCAGTAGTGTTGATCTCCTGGTACTCGAGGATATATGAAACAATAACAGAATTGCCGGCGTCCCGCGGTTCATCCCAGCAAACGTTTGCAGAGGTATCGTCCGTCTCTAGCACAGATGGCTTGCCTGGTGCGCTAGGAATATCTGTAATAGAACACGATGACGTGATATATCTCGTTTTTTGCATTTCTGATAGACCTAAGTATTCTAAGAACATAAAATATTATATGGGCAAGTATTTACCCAAAACGACGACAGTAATGTCGGTGACTGCTTCGCCGCAGTTATTCTCCAGCCTCAGCCTGTAGATCCCAGCGTCAACGTTTTCTACTTTCTTAATAGTCAGACTGGCCGATTTGGAATCGATGGTCGGCTTGGTGTGCTTGGATTTCTTAATAATTTTCGAGTTCACAACCCATTCGTCGTTAGGCTGAGGATTGGCCTCATACTGCACTTGTATAGTGACGTCGTTGCCTCTCTTTACCCTGTATTCGCCGTCAAAGTTGATAATCCTCGGAGAGAATTCTATCACTGCAAAATAATAATGATGTTTATTCATAAGTATAATAATCAACATGTTTTAAAACCAAATCTTAAAATAATAATAAATATATTAGACTTACCTTCCACCTTAAGCTTAGTGGAGCATTTAGCATCAAGGAGGCAGCAGGAGTACTCTGTCTGATCCTCCTCAGTGCATTTGCGGATGATGAGGGTGCGCTTGGTGCCATCTGAGATGAGCGTGAACTTCTCCGAGTCTTCGATAGGCGCCCTCTTCTTGAACCAAGTGACTTGTTGGTCCTCATCAGGGATCTCTACGGTGAGGTAAGCGTCGGTGTAGGCAGGCACGGTGACCACCTCGGGCAGGCGGAGCGTGAACTCGACGGAGGGCTCGTCAACGATCAGTCGCGCTGCACAGCGGTCGGTTCCCACCTCGCAAGCGTATTCACCCACATCTTCGGGAACACAATCGTAAACCTTCAACTTCTGTTTCTTGCCATCGATGGTGAGCTGAATATGGTTTGAGAACTGTATTTCGGTGCCGTCCTTGAACCACTGCACGAGTGCGTCTCCTTTAGTGAGCTCGATATCGAAGGTAGCCTTGCTGCCTTTACTGACGCGCTGGTCGCGCAGCCGCGAGATGATCTCCGGCGGCAGCTCCACGACGGTCACCTCGGCCGTGCACGAGTCGTCCCGCAGCACGCACGCGTACTCGCCCTCGTCGTGCACCGAAGTATTCCTGATGTACAGTTTGCGGATGTGACCGCGTTTCTCGATCTCATACTTGTTCTTCTTCGATTTGATTTGCTCCCCATCTTTGACCCAGGACACGTCCGCTGTTTCCGAATTGACTTCCACTTCCAGGATCGCCACATCCTTCTCCTTCACTTCGAAGTCTTGCAGTTTGCGGACGAATTCGGGAATGGTTTCCGTCACGGTCAACTTTGTACTCGTTTCTTGATCTTTGACTACGCACTTGATGACTCCGATGTCCGTCAGTTTACTCTTTTTGATTTTGAGTTTGTGTACGCGTCCTTCTTGTATGATTTCTCTGTGATCCATACCGCTCACTTCTTTGTCTTTATGATACCATTTAGTAGAAACGGTGTGTGAGGTGTGACACTCCAGTATGACAGTCTTGCCTTCCTCAACTTCATATGACTTTTTAAGTTTCTTGACAAAGGTGACTTTGTCGACATCAATGGTAACTTTGGCACCATGTGATGCTTTGCCTGCGCTATTTGACGCCACGCATTTGTAGTCTCCGGAGTCGATTTCGGAATCAACTTGTTTTATGATCAGCTCGATATTTTCACCATCAAAGTTCTGTGTTACGGTCTCCGAGGGTGTGATTATTTGATTATTTCTGTACCAGGTTATCGATGGAACAGGATTTCCGGTGACTTTTGCTTGTAACTTAACAGTTTCTTTTTCTTTGACAGTTATTTCTTGGAATCTATGTATGAACAGCGGTGGTTCAGCATTTTCCTCGGTGGGTTCTGAAACAAGTGAATCCTTTTTATTACCTTACCTGGCTCAAAAAGTACGAGTTTGATATCCACAATTACAGATCAGTATAAAGTCTCCACAATTATTATAGGTGTAGATCACACGACTGCAAAATTGCGAGTCATAGTAATATTGCTAGTGCTAGTGAATTTAAGTTACAATGTACCCATCGTGTCAGAAAACGTCCACTGCTGGACGAAGGCCTCCCCCTTAATAAGGAGGTGTTGCCATACATCAGGTGTTACAATGTAACTTGCTAATAATTTACCAGATAAGTTATTTTAAGATGTTACAAAATAACTTGTAAAATTTTTGCAGATATTAAAATAATTCAAAAAAACCCTTAGGCCGCAGGTTAGGCAGGTTTTACATTTGGAGGGTATATTTCTCTTGATGCGTAGTGGTGTACCTATTAGGAAGGATTTTTCTAAATTCATCGCCTAAGGGGGTAAAAATGGGTAAAAACTTTTGTATGAAACTCGTTTGTTGTTTTGATTTGGTAGGTCATTTGAAAAAAAGATGCTGTTCTATATTTTTTTCACAGGGATTACTTAACGGAGATGAAATTTTGTTTTTGATGTTATAGCGATGAAAATTGGTATTTGGAAATAATTATAAATAATAATAAATAATTTTTAGAACAAAAACGATAATATTTTCCTAGAGTTGATTTAAAGTAGTGCATATGGGGAGGAAAAAAATGAGTAATTAACCCAACGGTATAGCAGATACGAGTATTTGGGAGCAGGGCTTTCTTCCGTAGGCGGACAGAGTCGCGGGCGACCTCTAGTTGAGAAATAAAACAACTAGTAACTTAGTAATATAACGAGTACTAGTAATACAACATATTAATATTACCTTCAATTGTGATAACAGCGCTGGTTTGAGCAATGCCTTCTGAGTTGACCGCCTTAAGCGTGTAGACACCGTCGTGAGTTCCCTTCTTAGGCTTAACTATGGTCACGGTGTGCGTGTCTCCATCGGCCTTGGTGGCGGTTGCTTTCACCGGCTTGTTGTCTTTGAACCAAGAGACCGTAGGCGTTGGGTTGCCAACCACTTGCGCCGACAACACCACGCTCTCACCTTCCCTGATGGTCATACTCTTTAGAGGCTCGATGACTTGGGGCTTCTCCTTCTGGCCCGTCTTTATCTTTAACACAATGGGCAAGCTTGCCTCGCCCTCCCGGTTGACAGCCAGCACGGTGTACGTGCCCTCCTGGAACTTCTTCACATCGGATATTTTAAGAACACTACAGTACATGTGCATGTCAGACTCGGTGGCGATGGACACGTTCTTATCAGGCATGATCTCCTCTCCTTTGAAGAACCACGCGATGTCGGGCTCCGGAATAGCGACCAGTCGGCATTCAAGGAATATCTGCGAACCTTCGTCCACGTACTGCGCTTTCGGTCGCTTCGAAAACGTTGGAGGAATGCCCTCTAATATGTCCGCCAGCGAAGACTCTCTCGAAAGGCTCTTTCTTGAGAGGACAGTCATCTCTGAACCGTGGTCAGAGAGTGGTGCTTCTACGATGAGCTCCGTGGTGCTCGATGCGAACCCAGCTGCGTTCTTTGCGACGCAAGTGAACGTGCCAGCGTCTTCCGGGAACACTTCTCGGATCACCAACGTGGCCACGTTGTCGTCGTCGTAGTACATTTGGAAGTCCTGCGAGGGCTTTATAATGGCAGTCTGCCGGAACCAGGTGATCTGAGGGCGTGGGTAGCCTTCCACTTGGCACTCAAACTGCACGGTCGAACCGTCTGGGGTGTGCTTCGGCCGCAGCTTCTCTACGAAGATTGGTGCCACCGCTTGCTCTTCGGACGATGCTTCTGAAAATGTAACAAATTAATAAGCGATGATTTTTAAATGGACCTTGGTATATCCTTAAACTGCAACCAGACCCACCGGAGAACGGGCAGCAGCGTCCTCTCGGTTAACGGTGGTGAGCATTCTCCGATCCCCAAGCCGCCTGCCAAGCGTGGGGATTATGGCAACACCCCTCTATTAAGGGGGAGGCCTTTGTCCAGCAGTGGACGTTTTATGGCTGATAACGATTTTTAAATGACATCGATTCCACGGAAAACTAGAAGCCGCCTTTGGGTTTTTTAAATCCTTTACCTTAAATATAGGTTTACAGTAAAAGGATGTAATTAACAGAAAGGAATTCAACCAAGAAGATTAGGAGCCTGCCTA
Source organism: Erannis defoliaria (assembly GCA_905404285.2). Taxonomy (NCBI): domain Eukaryota; kingdom Metazoa; phylum Arthropoda; class Insecta; order Lepidoptera; family Geometridae; genus Erannis; species Erannis defoliaria. The sequence continues at coordinate 22,214,083 of FR990067.1, read as the reverse complement.
TCAAGAAGGTTTGTATTGATAGAATTTTAAGCTAGCTGCACAGGCTAGAGAATTCCCGGATGCCGTAATGGAATACTAAAGTTTTCGTGGCATCCGAAACACGGTTGAGCTTAGTGATTATAGATTTTGAAATGAGTCCGTCGCAGAATGTCCCTTTATAGGTAGGTACGAGCACATACTTTCAAACACGGGCAGCTTGTCAATTTTCTCGTTCAGTTTCTTTTGCAAATAAAGTGTGTAGTTCTTTTCGTCCATTAGGTACTGCGCCGGGACCCACCCCTTCTCCTCCGTCAGGTGCTTGCGCACGTACCACCAGTCTTGGTTTGTAGTTTCTGGAACAAAACACACACTTATATGTACGTTCAATCAACTTACGCTTAGCTTATCTACTCGTAACGAGTCTTGGAGGATCTAGCTCCTGGGTATTTTTTTTTACAATCAAGTGACGAGTCTTGCAAGACGTCCGCCTGGTGGTAAGCGTCTCGCCTGCCACTAACAGTAGCAGTGCCAGAATTGTAAATTTGCGAACACAATCCTGCACCGCACTGCACTGCGCTCGTCACCCTGAGATATTAGATGTTAAATCTCTTCATACCGAGTAATTTCTCTAGCACCTAACATTGCCCTTCAAACCGGAACACAGTACACAATCAGCAGTAATGCTTGCACACTACTGCTTGGCGTTTGAATAACTGGCAAAGGTGTGTTACTTCCCAGGCGGATTCTGTAGTAGAATCCTACCACTACAAAAAGTTCCTGGGTATATAATCAAAGTAGCAAGTTAATTCTAAATTATATATATTTTATACATTGTATTGTTCACCATCTTGAAGGCGTTTGCGCGTTAGGCACAATAATGTTGATGAATCATTATGTGATCGATGCATGCGGGAACTGCTGCTTTAGAGGCATTTAGAATAATATAGCATAGTCCGCCACCACGCCTTCCCAGTTGCGGGTTGGACATTTTCTCTCAAGATGTTTTTCTTCGCCGCAGCGCCAGCGGTATTAAAAAATACCGAATTGAATAATATATTTAGATCAAAAGATCTCCTGAATTAAGATTAGTTATTGACGTATTACTGTCGCGTTATTAATATAATTATAACCTCTTTATAACTGTGTACTATGATAGAAAGTAATAAGCAAGCGTTAAGGATAACATTGGTGTCTCGGCGCAGATTTTTAACATTCAAGTGGCCCAGGCCTCCTTAACCTATCTCGACAGCCATGTACCTACTATTGTCCGTAATCGAGGATAATATAAAATCCAGCTGTTACCTAGGATGTAGAGACGTTCTCCTTCTACCAGGTTGATGGCCTCGTCCGTCTCTGCGACGTAGGAGTAAACTGCAAACACGGTGTCTCCGCTGCGCACGTCTGCCGGACTCTCTGCAACACGAAACGATACTATGTCTCATTACGCTCGCAGCGGCAGCTCAACCATACAATGTGTATTATATAGTCGCTTTTTATCGCACGGTAGTGCGCTAAAGAATGGATAAGATGTTCTCCCGGGTCGCGAGCCAGGCCAGCTGGTGTGGCGGCCGATCCCGACCTCCGGCCCTCTGGCTACCGGACGACTTATGGCATGCGACCATTGAGCTAATATCTAGATATTAGCGCTTTAGACACTTGGTATGGCAATGTACTGGAGACAGAAAAAAAAGGTTAAAAGGATAAAAGGTTGTATATTTATAATAAAAAAAGGTAATGTAAAGGCATGTGACATTGTGGCCTAGTTCATAGAATAAGGTATGGGAAATTTGTACCTTTCTCTATGATTTGTACCACTAGATCACCTGCGTATGGGAAAAGCCTTTACCTGGGAATTCCTGTTCTCTAGCGATGCTCATCGAAACGTCAGCTTCTGTAAAAGAAATGAAATCGTTAAATAGGCTGGATTCAAGGTTACGAAGTTAACATAAGCTATACATGTACACAGGCCAAAGCAGCAGTTAGTATAGCAGAAAAATAAACTATACTCCAACACTGGCGCATAACTGTTTACCTACAATCGAGTAGCCGAAGGAGCAAGTCGACCGACTGGCCTCACGCCAGTTTTGCTATTGACAAAATGTTTTACGGTTTAAAATTTTTTTTCGTTCTAATATTCGAGAGAAGTTCTAATACCAGCCTTGGTTAATGAGCATTTTATGGCTTCGTGTACGTCGGTCTCTGCTACACGTCAGCCGATAATTATTATCATGTTCATCCATAAGCGTTTCAGATTCTGCAGTCATTATTGGTGTACCGAGCACCCAAAATATTACCATTATTGGTGTACCGAGCACCCAACATATTACCATTATTGGTGTACCGAGCAACCAACATATTACCATTATTGGTGTACCGAGCACCCAACATATTACCATTATTGGTGTACCGAGTACCCAACATATTACGATTATTGGTGTACCGAGCACCCAACATATTATCTATATTGCAAGAATGTAATCTCATGCTTTTGACGGACCATAATCCGTCAAAAATGTATGCCATGGACACAGTCGTGGATCTGCCAGTTTTATTCATAGAAATAAATCCTACTAATATCCTATCCTAACCAGAGAAAATACTGGGTACGATGAGTTAAGCATCTAAAATCTCAGGGTGACGAACGCAGTACAGTGCGGTGCAGGATTGTATTCGCAAGATCACAATTCTGGCACTGCTAGTGATAGAAGCAGGCTAAAGGCCCAGGGGAACGTCTCGCTCGTCTCGTCACTCGACAACAATAAAAAAAACCTATAATTGAAATTATTATATTATGTGTGTATATTTGTAACAACGTATCTCCGTAACTACTAAAATAAACACAGCTATATCTCAGAGCGCACGTCGTCCCTAAAATGCAAAAACAATCCATAAGTCCACCACAGTATCCAACCTTAGCTGAGGCTTAGCAAGGTTAGCTTAGGCGATTTGTTTAATTATATATTTAGATTGATTGCTGGATTTCGTTTTGAAAGAACATGGACAACATGAAAATCATGTCTAATGTCCATGTTGTACCCGTGCCGGTGGCTGTGGCCATGTGGTTGTTGAGAACCATATTTTAAAAGTTGTTTGAATAGTATAACTACCTTGGACAAAGTACTAAGTAAAAAAATATATGTAGAGTAAATGTATGAGTATAAGCAAGCAAGCAAAATATGCAAAGAATTAACGTAAAAAGATTTAAAATATGGGTTTAAGAGATGCGGAATTAGTGTGCGACCTCGTGTGTGTTTGTTACCATTCAAATCTGACTGCTGGAGTTATGCATGTTACCTAAGTTATAGTGTACTCATACTAATCATCTAGGGACTAATATTTATTATACTCTAGATTACAAAGAGATTAATTAACACTTATAACTTTATTATCTCATACGGTCCCAGGAGGCTTGCGGTAAAACTGCGGGCACACAATTAGTAATAAATTTTACAAAATATTTTCTACCAAGCTAAGCTGATTATAAAACGCTTGTTCGCTAAGCCAGCCTAACAGCAGTCGTTGCAAGTAATACCTTGTATTTGAGAAGGCTTCCTCGGTTTTCGTTTTGCTGAAATGGTAAGTTGCTCTTCTTGGTATGTAATAGCTTCATCTCTTTTCAGTTTAGGCTTAAACTCAACGCTTAGCTCTTCAACTTCACTGACCTCATACGTTGGTTTCTTTGGTTTTCGTCTGATTACCATTTCGACATTATCTTCAGACTCGCCTTCACTTACTATTATTTCCTGTGGTTCTTCAGTGTCTTCGATTTCTTGAATAAGCCGTATTGACGTTTCGTCGGCGGCTTCCGATATTGTCGGTTTTTTCTTTGGCTTCAATTTAATTTTACTTGACAAAGACAGTTCTTCTGTAGAATATTGTTCTTTTTGTGGTTTGACTTCAAAACTGACCTCTTCTTGATCATCCACCGCATATTTGGGTTTTTTGTCTAATTTAAAACTAACATCCTGAACGACTTCCGAAGGCTCTTCCTGAGTTTTAGGTCTAGACATGGTAACACTTGATGTGATGTCTTCATTGATTATTTTTTCTTCCGGCTTCACTTGTTTAAGTGTTAGCATTACGTTTGTAGCATCATCGTGTTCTTCGACATCGCTTTCAATAATTTCTACTATGTCTGGGCCTTCTTCTTCTTCTTCGTAAAATTTAATCGAAGCTTCATTAGCTTCTTCACTAAAGGTCGGTTGTCTTTGTGGTTTTAGTTTTACTTTGCTTGACATTGAAATTTCTTCTTCTGCATAAGAGTCTAAATGTATATTAAATTCTTGTTCAACATCTTCTTTAGTTTTAGTTGTTTTTGGTCTAAATGTAACTGTTTCAGGCTCTGTAATTTCGGGAAGTGTGACAGAAGATTTTCGCACTGGCTTTAATTTCTTCTTAATGGTCACTTCTTCACTTATTTCTTCTGTTTTTTTGACACTAGGCCGCCTTGGCTTTATGGTAAACTGTTCAGGTTCTTCTTCCTTGGGTTCAGGCTCCACGTCAGGTAAGTCGGTTTCTTTCATGGCATCTGCAATGTCCTCATGACCAAACATTGGTTTCTCTAATTCTGTTTTTTCAATTTCTGGAAGTCTGGGTTCTTTATATACTTTTTTCTTGATTTTTGCCGCTTCCTTCACATTTCTAGACAAAATTCCGTTTTGTCTAACGCTTCCTAAGAAGTTAACTAATGGTTTTGTTATCTCTGGTGGCCAGTCAGTTACGTATCTTATTCGACTCTTAAGTTGGAATTTGGGTAATATGGGTGCAGTAGCGTCTTTCTTGGGTTTTGCTATAGTTTTCTTTAACTTAAGTTTTGTAAATTGAGTTCCATCTACATTTTCTGCATGTTGAGCTTCACTTATATCAAGTGTTTTTCTTTCTATTTTCATAGGCAACAATTTAGGTTTAGTTTTAGGTTTAGGTTCCAAAATCGTTTCATGTATTTTTTCATTCTGGTAATCTGGCTCTGTTTCACTTATATCAAAATCATCATCTGTTAGTGGTTTTTCATCAGTAAAATCTTCAGAAAGTTTTGATGGTATAGATTTATCAGGTTTCTTTGATTTTCCTGTCTTTTTAGGCAATTTTTCGTGTTTTTTAGTGTCACCGTTTATTTCACTAGGCTTATTCAGCTTGACCTTTGATTGAGTTAATTCTATTACATCTACAGGTTCATTTTCTGTCAGTTGTTCTGGTTTTTTAGCAACAGGTTTTTCATTTATTTCTTCTTCTAAAATTTCTGAATCTTTTGATGGCTCTACAGTTTCAGATGATTCTGCTGTTTTGGGTGTGAATTCAAATCGCTCAGGTTTTTCAAGGTCAGTTTTTTCCAAGTCCGGTATTTCCTTAGTCTTGACAACTTTTTTCTTGATCTTCATTGCTTCTTTAACATTCCGAGAAAGTTCTCCATTTTGTCGTACACTACCCAAAAATGATATTGACGGCTTAGTAATATCTGGTGGCCAATCATTAATGTATGAAATACGACTTTTCAGTTGGAATTTTGGTAAAGTCGCTGTGGCAGTTTCTTGTTTGGGTTTTTGCGTCGGCTTCTTTAGTTTGATTTTACTAAATACAGGACCTTCAGTCTCTTCAGGTTGTTGGGGTTTAGAGTCTATACTTTTCTCTTCCATCTTCATGATTGTCATTTTATCTTTAGAATACTTTTTGGGACGTGTTGGTTTAGATTTACTAGTTTCTTCTTCTTCTTTTGGCGTTTTCGACGAGTCCTTGGTAGCTGGAAGTACTTCGGATATATCTGAAAAATTAAAAGGTTGGTGTCACAATTAGAAAACTACTCATAAAAACAGATTCAGAAAAAGACAAGGCAATGAGTAAATCTTGAATTAAATTCTACCACCATAGATAGCCTAGTAAATCTTTTACAACTCCGTGCTAACTGTTCTAGATACCAGAATACACAACATTTAAATGAAAGTTGAGAGAAGTGTGTAATCACTTAAATTTAGATTTGTGCGTTTCGCCACCATCTCGCCTTATATTAAACAAAGATGCGGTTTACGAGAAAACAAGCTTGCCTTAGACGAAACTGAATCATTTGTGACTCACAGGTCGTAAGTAAAGACTTACTAGGGCAGCATATTCCACTGTTTAACACTGTTTTGTTTAGTTGACACATTATGAAATTGCAACGAAACAACTTTGTTCGAGTTTTTGGATATGATGTTGCTTTTCGAACACCCTCAATACTGTAACTGGTTGGGCCCGATATGTTCTGGATCAACTTTGGAAATATAAAAAACTACATAACTAACTCATAACTTCATAAACTGCGTCATAACTTCTGAACTGAATTTAAAGCAAAATATCCTATGTGAAGCGCCAGAATTCACAAATCATATTTCAAAAAACTGTATTTTAAATGCCTAAGTTTCTAGGTTTATTCCGAACAGACAGACCAAACATTTAAAAAAGGTATTAAGCTCACTTAAAAAAAAACACCTTGTTACGGTTGGTTATTATTTATGAATTATTTATTTACATTATAAGTATAATAAAGAATTTAATATGTATACGTTTAACGTTATAATATGTATATACTATTATTTCAAACTTAGATTGGATCATGAGATCGCTTTTTACTTTTCCTCAAACAATATTTCACTAGACCTGCGTCCGTTTGTTTGGTCATCAGCATATTTTAGTCCAGTACTGACGAACAAAGGCCTCCGTCACGCTAGTCAGTCTAAGAGTACGTTGGCGATAATAAATTGACAGTATTAATTGCTATAGAATCCTACCATTATGCGTGATAAGGCACACAGCAGGCCCTTAACATTTTATATAATATATTATATTACATATATATTTTATATAATTTCAATATAATAATCCAAACGGGAGTAGATGATGACCACACGACACACGGATGGTTAACTATTGACATAATTATGTCACTACGCGTTTCAATCGTCGCGCCGTGATGTCATATTCTACTCCTCTCCGACCCTAGCCATAGGGCGGAGTTCGGAGTTTGTGTAAGTGCTTGAGTGCTGTAGTTGTATTATCAGTGTATTCCTCTAATGTGTGTATGTGTAATAGTTCAGTGTCGTATTCTTGTTCAGTTGTGATTAGTGTGGTTTCGATTTTAGGACCTACCTTATTTTTGATGATTTTATTTTGTTTGTGCTTACCGTCAGGGGATTTAATTTCTTCGATCATTATCTCACCGGGAAGTTCAACAATCTCTGTCTGTTTAGTCTGCTCGATTTCGTCTGGTGTGTTTTCTTCTGAGACTGTTACGTTGGTAATCGGCGCCTCATCGTCTTGTTGAACAGTTGTGATTTCAGTGATATCTTTGGTTGGTTTGGTTGGTTGCTTTTTAATAACGCGCTTTACGGTTTTGACTTTCTTAACGTCTCCGGTGTCCGTACGCACTTGAGTGACATTGACCTGTTCCAGTTCCTCCTTAACTAGCTTAGCCCTATCTGGTTTATGAGTTTGTTCTAGTGGCGTGGTAGTGTCATCGGTGTATTCGTCAAAGGTGTGTGTATGTGTAATGGGTTTTTTGTCGTCTTCTTGTTCAGTGGTGATATGTGTGGTTTCGATTTTAGGACCTACTTTTTTCTTGATGATTCGCTTAGTGATTTTCTTTTGTTTGGGCTTACCGTCAGGGGATTTAATTTCTTCGATCATTATCTCTTCGGGAAATTCGTCGATTTCTGCCCGCTCAGTCTGCTCGATGTCGTCTGGTGTCTTTTCTTCTGAGACCGTGACGGTTGTAATCGGCGCCTCATCGTCTTGTTGAACAGTTGTGATTTCAGTGATTTGTTTGTTTGGCCCTTTTTGCTTTTTAATAACGCGCTTTACGGTTTTGACTTTCTTAACGTCTCCGGTGTCCGTACGCACTTGAGTGACATTGACCTGTTCTGGTTCCTCCTCAACTAGCTTAGCCCTATCTGGTTTATGAGTTTGTTCAAGAGGCGTAGTAGTGTCATCGGTGTATTCGTCAATGGTGTGTGTATGTGTAATGGGTTCTTTGTCGTCTTCTTGTTCAGTGGTGATATGTGTGGTTTCGATTTTAGGACCTACCTTTTTCTTGATGATTCGCTTAGTGATTTTCTTTTGTTTGGGCTTACCGTCAGGGGATTTAATTTCTTCAATCGTTATCTCTTCGGGAAGTTCGACGATGTCTGCCCGCTCAGTCTGCTCAATGTCGTCTGGCGTCTTTTCTTCTGAGACCGTGACGGTTGTAATCGGCGCCTCATCGTCTTGTTGAACAGTTGTGATTTCAGTGATTTCTTTGTTTGGTCCTTTTTGCTTTTTTATAACGCGCTTTACGGTTTTGACTTTCTTAACGTCTCCGGTGTCCGTACGCACTTGAGTGACATTGACCTGTTCCGGTTCCTCCTCAACTAGCTTAGCCCTATCTGGTTTATGAGTTTGTTCAAGAGGTGTAGTAGTGTCATCGGTGTATTCGTCAATGGTGTGTGTATGTGTAATGGGTTCTTTGTCGTCTTCTTGTTCAGTGGTGATATGTGTGGTTTCGATTTTAGGACCTACCTTTTTCTTGATGATTCGCTTAGTGATTTTCTTTTGTTTGGGCTTACCGTCAGGGGATTTAATTTCTTCGATCATTATCTCTTCGGGAAATTCGACGATCTCTGCCCGCTCAGTCTGCTCGATGTCGTCTGGCGTCTTTTCTTCTGAGACCGTGACGGTTGTAATCGGCGCCTCATCGTCTTGTTGAACAGTTGTGATTTCAGTGATTTGTTTGTTTGGCCCTTTTTGCTTTTTAATAACGCGCTTTACGGTTTTGACTTTCTTAACGTCTCCGGTGTCCGTACGCACTTGAGTGACATTGACCTGTTCCGGTTCCTCCTCAACTAGCTTAGCCCTATCTGGTTTATGAGTTTGTTCAAGAGGTGTAGTAGTGTCATCGGTGTATTCGTCAATGGTGTGTGTATGTGTAATGGGTTCTTTGTCGTCTTCTTGTTCAGTGGTGATATGTGTGGTTTCGATTTTAGGACCTACCTTTTTCTTGATGATTCGCTTAATGATTTTCTTTTGTTTGGGCTTACCGTCAGGGGATTTAATTTCTTCAATCGTTATCTCTTCGGGAAGTTCAACGATCTCTGCCTGCTCAGTTTGCTCGATATCGTCTGGAGACTTTTCTTCTGAGACCGTGACGGTTGTAATCGGTGCCTCATCGTCTTGTTGAACAGTTGTGATTTCAGTGATTTGTTTGTTTGGCCCTTTTTGCTTTTTAATAACGCGCTTTACGGTTTTGACTTTCTTAACGTCTCCGGTGTCCGTACGCACTTGAGTGACATTGACCTGTTCCGGTTCCTCCTCAACTAGCTTGGCCCTATCTGGTTTATGAGTTTGTTCAAGAGGTGTAGTAGTGTCATCGGTGTATTCGTCAATGGTATGTGTATGTGTAATGGGTTCTTTGTCGTCTTCTTGTTCAGTGGTGATATGTGTGGTTTCGATTTTAGGACCTACCTTTTTCTTGATGATTCGCTTAGTGATTTTCTTTTGTTTGGGCTTACCGTCAGGGGATTTAATTTCTTCGATCGTTATCTCTTCGGGAAGTTCAACGATCTCTGCCCGCTCAGTCTGCTCGATGTCGTCTGGTGTCTTTTCTTCTGAGACTGTTACGGTGGTAATCGGCGCCTCATCGTCTTGTTGAACAGTTGTGATTTCAGTGATTTCTTTGTTTGGTCCTTTTTGCTTTTTAATAACGCGCTTTACGGTTTTGACTTTCTTAACGTCTCCGGTGTCCGTACGCACTTGAGTGACATTGACCTGTTCCGGTTCCTCCTCAACTAGCTTAGCCCTATCTGGTTTATGAGTTTGTTCAAGAGGTGTAGTAGTGTCATCGGTGTATTCGTCAATGGTATGTGTATGTGTAATGGGTTCTTTGTCGTCTTCTTGTTCAGTGGTGATATGTGTGGTTTCGATTTTAGGACCTACCTTTTTCTTGATGATTCGCTTAGTGATTTTCTTTTGTTTGGGCTTACCGTCAGGGGATTTAATTTCTTCAATCGTTATCTCTTCGGGAAATTCGACGATCTCTGCCCGCTCAGTCTGCTCGATGTCATCTGGCGTCTTTTCTTCTGAGACCGTGACGGTTGTAATCGGCGCCTCATCGTCTTGTTGAACAGATGTGATTTCAGTGATTTCTTTGTTTGGTCCTTTTTGCTTTATTATAACGCGCTTTACGGTTTTGACTTTCTTAACGTCTCCGGTGTCCGTACGCACTTGAGTGACATTGACCTGTTCCGGTTCCTCCTCAACTAGCTTAGCCCTATCTGGTTTATGAGTTTGTTCAAGTGGCGTGGTAGTGTCATCGGTGTATTCGTCAAAGGTGTGTGTATGTGTGATGGGTTCTTTGTCGTCTTCTTGTTCAGTGGTGATATGTGTGGTTTCGATTTTAGGACCTACCTTTTTCTTGATGATTCGCTTAGTGATTTTCTTTTGTTTGGGCTTACCGTCAGGGGATTTAATTTCTTCAATCGTTATCTCTTCGGGAAATTCGACGATCTCTGCCCGCTCAGTCTGCTCGATGTCGTCTGGCGTCTTTTCTTCTGAGACCGTGACGGTTGTAATCGGCGCCTCATCGTCTTGTTGAACAGTTGTGATTTCAGTGATTTGTTTGTTTGGCCCTTTTTGCTTTTTAATAACGCGCTTTACGGTTTTGACTTTCTTAACGTCTCCGGTGTCCGTACGCACTTGAGTGACATTGACCTGTTCCGGTTCCTCCTCAACTAGCTTAGCCCTATCTGGTTTATGAGTTTGTTCAAGTGGCGTGGTAGTGTCATCGGTGTATTCGTCAAAGGTGTGTGTATGTGTAATGGGTTCTTTGTCGTCTTCTTGTTCAGTGGTGATATGTGTGGTTTCGATTTTAGGACCTCTCTTTTTCTTGATGATTCGCTTAGTGATTTTCTTTTGTTTGGGCTTACCGTCAGGGGATTTAATTTCTTCAATCGTTATCTCTTCGGGAAGTTCGACGATCTCTGCCCGCTCAGTCTGCTCGATGTCGTCTGGTGTCTTTTCTTCCGAGACTGTGATGGTGGTAATCGGCGCCTCATCGTCTTGTTGAACAGTTGTGATTTCAGTGATTTGTTTGTTTGGCCCTTTTTGCTTTTTAATAACGCGCTTTACGGTTTTGACTTTCTTAACGTCTCCGGTGTCGGTACGCACTTGAGTGACATTGACCTGTTCCGGTTCCTCCTCAACTAGCTTAGCCCTATCTGGTTTATGAGTTTGTTCAAGAGGTGTAGTAGTGTCATCGGTGTATTCGTCAATGGTATGTGTATGTGTAATGGGTTCTTTGTCGTCTTCTTGTTCAGTGGTGATATGAGTGGTTTCGATTTTAGGACCTACCTTTTTCTTGATGATTCGCTTAGTGATTTTCTTTTGTTTGGGCTTACCGTCAGGGGATTTAATTTCTTCAATCGTTATCTCTTCGGGAAATTCGACGATATCTGCCCGCTCAGTCTGCTCGATGTCGTCTGGCGTCTTTTCTTCTGAGACCGTGACGGTTGTAATCGGCGCCTCATCGTCTTGTTGAACAGTTGTGATTTCAGTGATTTGTTTGTTTGGCCCTTTTTGCTTTTTAATAACGCGCTTTACGGTTTTGACTTTCTTAACGTCTCCGGTGTCTGTACGCACTTGAGTGACATTGACCTGTTCCGGTTCCTCCTCAACTAGCTTAGCCCTATCTGGTTTATGAGTTTGTTCAAGAGGTGTAGTAGTGTCATCGGTGTATTCGTCAATGGTGTGTGTATGTGTAATGGGTTCTTTGTCGTCTTCTTGTTCAGTGGTGATATGTGTGGTTTCGATTTTAGGACCTACCTTTTTCTTGATGATTCGCTTAGTGATTTTCCTTTGTTTGGGCTTACCGTCAGGGGATTTAATTTCTTCAATCGTTATCTCTTCGGGAAATTCGACGATCTCTGCCCGCTCAGTCTGCTCGATGTCGTCTGGCGTCTTTTCTTTTGAGACCGTGACGGTTGTAATCGGCGCCTCATCGTCTTGTTGAACAGTTGTGATTTCAGTGATTTCTTTGTTTGGTCCTTTTTGCTTTTTTATAACGCGCTTTACGGTTTTGACTTTCTTAACGTCTCCGGTGTCCGTACGCACTTGAGTGACATTGACCTGTTCCGGTTCCTCCTCAACTAGCTTAGCCCTATCTGGTTTATGAGTTTGTTCAAGAGGTGTAGTAGTGTCATCGGTGTATTCGTCAATGGTGTGTGTATGTGTAATGGGTTCTTTGTCGTCTTCTTGTTCAGTGGTGATATGTGTGGTTTCGATTTTAGGACCTACCTTTTTCTTGATGATTCGCTTAGTGATTTTCTTTTGTTTGGGCTTACCGTCAGGGGATTTAATTTCTTCAATCGTTATCTCTTCGGGAAATTCGACGATCTCTGCCCGCTCAGTCTGCTCGATGTCGTCTGGCGTCTTTTCTTCTGAGACCGTGACGGTTGTAATCGGCGCCTCATCGTCTTGTTGAACAGTTGTGATTTCAGTGATTTGTTTGTTTGGCCCTTTTTGCTTTTTAATAACGCGCTTTACGGTTTTGACTTTCTTAACGTCTCCGGTGTCTGTACGCACTTGAGTGACATTGACCTGTTCCGGTTCCTCCTCAACTAGCTTAGCCCTATCTGGTTTATGAGTTTGTTCAAGAGGTGTAGTAGTGTCATCGGTGTATTCGTCAATGGTGTGTGTATGTGTAATGGGTTCTTTGTCGTCTTCTTGTTCAGTGGTGATATGTGTGGTTTCGATTTTAGGACCTACCTTTTTCTTGATGATTCGCTTAGTGATTTTCTTTTGTTTGGGCTTACCGTCAGGGGATTTAATTTCTTCAATCGTTATCTCTTCGGGAAATTCGACGATCTCTGCCCGCTCAGTCTGCTCGATGTCGTCTGGCGTCTTTTCTTCTGAGACCGTGACGGTTGTAATCGGCGCCTCATCGTCTTGTTGAACAGTTGTGATTTCAGTGATTTCTTTGTTTGGTCCTTTTTGCTTTTTTATAACGCGCTTTACGGTTTTGACTTTCTTAACGTCTCCGGTGTCCGTACGCACTTGAGTGACATTGACCTGTTCCGGTACCTCCTCAACTAGCTTAGCCCTATCTGGTTTATGAGTTTGTTCAAGTGGCGTGGTAGTGTCATCGATGTATTCGTCAAAGGTGTGTGTATGTGTAATGGGTTCTTTGTCGTCTTCTTGTTCAGTGGTGATATGTGTGGTTTCGATTTTAGGACCTACCTTTTTCTTGATGAATCGCTTAGTGATTTTCTTTTGTTTGGGCTTACCGTCAGGGGATTTAATTTCTTCAATCGTTATCTCTTCGGGAAGTTCGACGATCTCTGCCCGCTCAGTCTGCTCGATGTCGTCTGGCGTCTTTTCTTCTGAGACCGTGACGGTTGTAATCGGCGCCTCATCGTCTTGTTGAACAGTTGTGATTTCAGTGATTTGTTTGTTTGGCCCTTTTTGCTTTTTAATAACGCGCTTTACGGTTTTGACTTTCTTAACGTCTCCGGTGTCCGTACGCACTTGAGTGACATTGACCTGTTCCGGTTCCTCCTCAACTAGCTTAGCCCTATCTGGTTTATGAGTTTGTTCAAGAGGTGTAGTAGTGTCATCGGTGTATTCGTCAATGGTGTGTGTATGTGTAATGGGTTCTTTGTCGTCTTCTTGTTCAGTGGTGATATGTGTGGTTTCGATTTTAGGACCTACCTTTTTCTTGATGATTCGCTTAGTGATTTTCTTTTGTTTGGGCTTACCGTCAGGGGATTTAATTTCTTCAATCGTTATCTCTTCGGGAAATTCGACGATCTCTGCCCGCTCAGTCTGCTCGATGTCGTCTGGCGTCTTTTCTTCTGAGACCGTGACGGTTGTAATCGGCGCCTCATCGTCTTGTTGAACAGTTGTGATTTCAGTGATTTCTTTGTTTGGTCCTTTTTGCTTTTTAATAACGCGCTTTACGGTTTTGACTTTCTTAACGTCTCCGGCGTCCGTACGCACTTGAGTGACATAGACCTCTTCCGGTTCCTCCTCAACTAGCTTAGCCCTATCTGGTTTATGAGTTTGTTCAAGAGGTGTAGTAGTGTCATCGGTGTATTCGTCAATGGTATGTGTATGTGTAATGGGTTCTTTGTCGTCTTCTTGTTCAGTGGTGATATGTGTGGTTTCGATTTTAGGACCTACCTTTTTCTTGATGATTCGCTTAGTGATTTTCTTTTGTTTGGGCTTACCGTCAGGGGATTTAATTTCTTCAATCGTTATCTCTTCGGGAAGTTCGACGATCTCTGCCCGCTCAGTCTGCTCGATGTCGTCTGGCGTCTTTTCTTCTGAGACCGTGACGGTTGTAATCGGCGCGACATCGTCTTGTTGAACAGTTGTGATTTCAGTGATTTGTTTGTTTGGCCCTTTTTGCTTTTTAATAACGCGCTTTACGGTTTTGACTTTCTTAACGTCTCCGGTGTCCGTACGCACTTGAGTGACATTGACCTGTTCCGGTTCCTCCTCAACTAGCTTAGCCCTATCTGGTTTATGAGTTTGTTCAAGAGGTGTAGTAGTGTCATCGGTGTATTCGTCAATGGTATGTGTATGTGTAATGGGTTTTTTGTCGTCTTCTTGTTCAGTGGTGATATGTGTGGTTTCGATTTTAGGACCTACCTTTTTCTTGATGATTCGCTTAGTGATTTTCTTTTGTTTGAGCTTACCGTCAGGGGATTTAATTTCTTCAATCGTTATCTCTTCGGGAAGTTCGACGATCTCTGCCCGCTCAGTCTGCTCGATGTCGTCTGGCGTCTTTTCTTCTGAGACCATGACGGTTGTAATCGGCGCGTCATCGTCTTGTTGAACAGTTGTGATTTCAGTGATTTCTTTGTTTGGTCCTTTTTGCTTTTTAATAACGCGCTTTACGGTTTTGACTTTCTTAACGTCTCCGGCGTCCGTACGCACTTGAGTGACATTGACCTGTTCCGGTTCCTCCTCAACTAGCTTAGCCCTATCTGGTTTATGAGCTTGTTCAAGTGGCGTGGTAGTGTCATCGGTGTATTCGTCAAAGGTGTGTGTATGTGTAATGGGTTCTTTGTCGTCTTCTTGTTCAGTGGTGATATGTGTGGTTTCGATTTTAGGACCTACCTTTTTCTTGATGATACGCTTAATGATTTTCTTTTGTTTGGGCTTACCGTCAGGGGATTTAATTTCTTCAATCGTTATCTCTTCGGGAAGTTCGACGATGTCTGCCCGCTCAGTTTGCTTGATGTCGTCTGGCGTCCTTTCTTCTGAGACCGTGACGGTTGTAATCGGCGCGTCATCGTCTTGTTGAACAGTTGTGATTTCAGTGATTTCTTTGTTTGGTCCTTTTTGCTTTTTAATAACGCGCTTTACGGTTTTGACTTTCTTAACGTCTCCGGTGTCCGTACGCACTTGAGTGACATTGACCTGTTCCGGTTCCTCCTCAACTAGCTTAGCCCTATCTGGTTTATGAGCTTGTTCAAGTGGCGTGGTAGTGTCATCGGTGTATTCATCAAAGGTGTGTGTATGTGTAATGGGTTCTTTGTCGTCTTCTTGTTCAGTTGTGATATGTGTGGTTTCGATTTTAGGACCTACCTTTTTCTTGATGATTCGCTTAGTGATTTTCTTTTGTTTGGGCTTACCGTCAGGGGATTTAATCTCTTCAATCATTATCTCTTCGGGAAGTTCGACGATCTCTGCCTGCTCATTCTGCTCGATGTCGTCTGGTGTCTTTTCTTCCGAGACTGTTACGGTGGTAATCGGCGCCTCATCGTCTTGTTGAACAGTTGTGATTTCAGTGATTTCTTTGTTTGGTCCTTTTTGCTTTTTAATAACGCGCTTTACGGTTTTGACTTTCTTAACGTCTCCGGTATCAGTACGCACTTGAGTGACATTGACCTGTTCCGGTTCCTCCTCAACTAGCTTAGCCCTATCTGGTTTATGAGTTTGTTCAAGTGGCGTGGTAGTGTCATCGGTGTATTCGTCAAAGGTGTGTGTATGTGTAATGGGTTTTTTGTCGTCTTCTTGTTCAGTGGTGATATGTGTGGTTTCGATTTTAGGACCTACCTTTTTCTTGATGATTCGCTTAGTGATTTTCTTTTGTTTGGGCTTACCGTCAGGGGATTTAATTTCTTCGATCATTATCTCTTCGGGAAATACGACGATCTCTGCCCGCTCAGTCTGCTCGATGTCGTCTGGCGTCTTTTCTTCTGAGACCGTGACGGTTGTAATCGGCGCCTCATCGTCTTGTTGAACAGTTGTGATTTCAGTGATTTGTTTGTTTGGCCCTTTTTGCTTTTTAATAACGCGCTTTACGGTTTTGACTTTCTTAACGTCTCCGGCGTCCGTACGCACTTGAGTGACATTGACCTGTTCCGGTTCCTCCTCAACTAGCGTAGCCCTATCTGGTTTATGAGTTTGTTCAAAAAGCGTAGTAGTGTCATCGGTGTATTCGTCAATGGTGTATGTATGTGTAATGGGTTCTTTGTCATCTTCTTGTTCAGTGGTGATATGTGTGGTTTCGATTTTAGGACCTACCTTTTTCTTGATGGTTCGCTTAATGATTTTCTTTTGTTTGGGCTTACCGTCAGGGGATTTAATTTCTTCAATTGTTATCTCTTCGGGAAGTTCGACGATCTCTGCCTGCTCGATGTCGTCTGGCGTCTTTTCTTCTGAAACTGTGACGGTGGTAATCGGCGCCTCATCGTCTTGTTGAACAGTTGTGATTTCAGTGATTTCTTTGGTAGGTCCTTTTTGCTTTTTAATAACGCGCTTTACGGTTTTGACTTTCTTAACGTCTCCGGTGTCCGTACGCACTTGAGTGACATTGACCTGTTCCGGTTCCTCCTCAACTAGCTTAGCCCTATCTGGTTTATGAGTTTGTTCAAGAGGTGTAGTAGTGTCATCGGTGTATTCGTCAATGGTATGTGTATGTGTAATGGGTTCTTTGTCCTCTTCTTGTTCAGTGGTGATATGTGTGGTTTTGATTTTAGGACCTACCTTTCTCTTGATGGTTCGCATAATGATTTTCTTTTGTTTGGGCTTACCGTCAGGGGATTTAATTTCTTCAATCGTTATCTCTTCGGGAAGTTCGACGATCTCTGCCCGCTCAGTCTGCTCGATGTCGTCTGGCGTCTTTTCTTCTGAGACCGTGACGGTTGTAATCGGCGCCTCATCGTCTTGTTGAACAGTTGTGATTTCAGTGATTTGTTTGTTTGGCCCTTTTTGCTTTTTAATAACGCGCTTTACGGTTTTGACTTTCTTAACGTCTCCGGTGTCCGTACGCACTTGAGTGACATTGACCTGTTCCGGTTCCTCCTCAACTAGCTTAGCCCTATCTGGTTTATGAGTTTGTTCAAGAGGCGTAGTAGTGTCATCGGTGTATTCGTCAATGGAGTGTGTGTATGTAATGGGTTCTTTGTCATCTTCTTGTTCAGTGGTGATATGTGTGGTTTCGATTTTAGGACCTACCTTTTTCTTGATGATTCGCTTAATGATTTTCTTTTGTCTGGGCTTACCGTCAGGGGATTTAATTTCTTCAATCGTTATCTCTTCGGGAAGTTCAACGATCTCTGCTCGCTCAGTCTGTTCGATGTCGTCTGGTGTCTTTTCTTCTGAGACTGTGACGGTGGTAATCGGCGCCTCATCGTCTTGTTGAACAGTTGTGATTTCAGTGATTTGTTTGTTTGGTCCTTTTTGCTTTTTAATAACGCGCTTTACGGTTTTGACTTTCTTAACGTCTCCGGTGTCCGTACGCACTTGAGTGACATTGACCTGTTCCGGTTCCTCCTCAACGAGCTTAGCCTTATCTGATCTGTGAATTTGTTCAAGAGGCGTGGTAGTGTCATCGGTGTATTCGTCAATAATGTGTGTATGTGTAATGGGTTCTTTGTCGTCTTCTTGTTCAGTGGTGATATGTGTGGTTTCGATTTTAGGACCCACCTTTTTCTTGATGATTCGCTTAATGATTTTCTTTTGTTTGGGCTTACCGTCAGGGGATTTAATTTCTTCAATCGTTATCTTTTCGGGAAATTCGACAGTTCGAGTGACTTTAACTTGTTCCGGTTCCTCCTCAATGAGCTCGGCCCTATCTGGTTTATGAATTAGTTCAAGTGGTGTGGTAGTGTCATCTGTGTATTCATCTGTAGTGTGTATTAGAGTAATAGGTTCTTTGTCGTCTTCTTGTTCAGTTGTTATTTGTGTTGTTTCTGTTTTCAGACCTACCTTTTTCTTGATCGTGCGCTCAGTGATCTTTTTGTTTTTGGGCTTACCGTCAGGCGTTTTAAATTCTTCGACTGTTGTCGCTTCAGGAAGTTCGTCGATCTCTATTGGTTCGATCTGCTCAGTGTCTTCTGAAACTGTGACGGTGGTAATCGGTTCTTCATCGTCTTGTTGAACCGTTGTTATTTCTGTTACCTGTTCGTTTGGTCCCCTCCTCTTCTTGATGACTCGCTTTATTGTTTTAACTGTTTTTGTTTCCCCAGTTTTAGTGCGAACTTGTGTGACTTTCACGTCTTCAGGTGCTTCTTGTATAACTTGAGCCCTGCCTAACTCGTGCAATTGTTCAAGTGGTGTGGTAGTGTCATCTGTGTATTCATCTGTGGTGTGTATCAGAGTAATAGGTTCTTTGTCGTCTTCTTGTTCAGTCGTGATTTGTGTTGTTTCTATTTTCGGACCTACCTTTTTCTTGATGGTGCGCTTAGTGATCTTTTTGTGTTTGGGCTTACCGTCAGACGTTTTTGTATCTTCTACCGTTGTCTCTTCCGGAAGTTCGACGATCTCTATCGGTTCGGTCTTCTCAGTGTCTTCTGGTTTCTTTTCTTCTAAAACTGCGACGGTGGTAATCGGTTCTTCATCGTCTTGCTGAACCGTTGTTATTTCTGTCACCTGTTCGTTTGGTCCCTTCCTCTTCTTGATGACTCGCTTTATTGTTTTAACTGTTTTTGTTTCCCCAGTTTTAGTGCGAACTTGTGTGACTCTCACCTCTTCAGGTGCTTCTTGTATAACTTGAGCCCTGCCTAACTCGTGCAATTGTTCAAGTGGTGTGGTAGTGTCATCTGTGTATTCATCTGTGGTGTGTATCAGAGTAATAGGTTCTTTGTCGTCTTCTTGTTCAGTCGTGATTTGTGTTGTTTCTATTTTCGGACCTACCTTTTTCTTGATGGTGCGCTTAGTGATCTTTTTGTGTTTGGGCTTACCGTCAGACGTTTTCGTTTCTTCGACTGTTGTCTCTTCCGGAAGTTCGACGATCTCTGTCGGTTCGGTCTTCTCAGTGTATTCTGGTTTCTTTTCTTCTGAAACTGTGACGGTGGTAATCGGTTCTTCATCGTCTTGTTGAACCGTTGTTATTTCTGTTACCTGTTCGTTTGGTCCCCTCCTCTTCTTGATGACTCGCTTTATTGTTTTAACTGTTTTTGTTTCCCCAGTTTTAGTGCGAACTTGTGTGACTTTCACCTCTTCAGGTGCTTCTTGTATAACTTGAGCCCTGCCTAACTCGTGCAATTGTTCAAGTGGTGTGGTAGTGTCATCTGTGTATTCATCTGTGGTGTGTATCAGAGTAATAGGTTCTTTGTCGTCTTCTTGTTCAGTGGTGATTTGTGTTGTTTGTATTTGCGGACCTACCTTTTTCTTGATGGTGCGCTTAGTGATCTTTTTGTGTTTGGGCTTACCGTCAGAGGTTTTCGTTTCTTCGACCGTCGTTTCTTCCGGAAGCTCGACGATCTCTATCGGTTCGGTCTTCTCAGTGTCTTCTGGTTTCTTTTCTTCTAAAACTGCGACGGTGGTAATCGGTTCTTCATCGTCTTGCTGAACCGTTGTTATTTCTGTCACCTGTTCGTTTGGTCCCTTCCTCTTCTTGATGACTCGCTTTATTGTTTTAACTGTTTTTGTTTCTCCAGTTTTAGTGCGAACTTGTGTGACTCTCACCTCTTCAGGTGCTTCTTGTATAACTTGAGCCCTGCCTAACTCGTGCAATTGTTCAAGTGGTGTGGTAGTGTCATCTGTGTATTCATCTGTGGTGTGTATCAGAGTAATAGGTTCTTTGTCGTCTTCTTGTTCAGTCGTGATTTGTGTTGTTTCTATTTTCGGACCTACTTTTTTCTTGATGGTGCGCTTAGTGATCTTTTTGTGTTTGGGCTTACCGTCAGACGTTTTCGTTTCTTCGACTGTTGTCTCTTCCGGAAGTTCGACGATCTCTGTCGGTTCGGTCTTCTCAGTGTATTCTGGTTTCTTTTCTTCTGAAACTGTGACGGTGGTAATCGGTTCTTCATCGTCTTGTTGAACCGTTGTTATTTCTGTTACCTGTTCGTTTGGTCCCCTCCTCTTCTTGATGACTCGCTTTATTGTTTTAACTGTTTTTGTTTCCCCAGTTTTAGTGCGAACTTGTGTGACTTTCACCTCTTCAGGTGCTTCTTGTATAACTTGAGCCCTGCCTAACTCGTGCAATTGTTCAAGTGGTGTGGTAGTGTCATCTGTGTATTCATCTGTGGTGTGTATCAGAGTAATAGGTTCTTTGTCGTCTTCTTGTTCAGTGGTGATTTGTGTTGTTTGTATTTGCGGACCTACCTTTTTCTTGATGGTGCGCTTAGTGATCTTTTTGTGTTTGGGCTTACCGTCAGAGGTTTTCGTTTCTTCGACCGTCGTTTCTTCCGGAAGCTCGACGATCTCTATCGGTTCGGTCTTCTCAGTGTCTTCTGGTTTCTTTTCTTCTAAAACTGCGACGGTGGTAATCGGTTCTTTATCGTCTTGCTGAACCGTTGTTATTTCTGTCACCTGTTCGTTTGGTCCCTTCCTCTTCTTGATGACTCGCTTTATTGTTTTAACTGTTTTTGTTTCCCCAGTTTTAGTGCGAACTTGTGTGACTCTCACCTCTTCAGGTGCTTCTTGTATAACTTGAGCCCTGCCTAACTCGTGCAATTGTTCAAGTGGTGTGGTAGTGTCATCTGTGTATTCATCTGTGGTGTGTATCAGAGTAACAGGTTCTTTGTCGTCTTCTTGTTCAGTCGTGATTTGTGTTGTTTCTATTTTCGGACCTACCTTTTTCTTGATGGTGCGCTTAGTGATCGTTTTGTGTTTAGGCTTACCGTCAGACGTTTTCGTTTCTTCGACTGTTGTCTCTTCCGGAAATTCAACGATCTCTATCGGTTCGGTCTTCTCAGTGTCTTCTGGTTTCTTTTCTTCTAAAACTGCGACGGTGGTAATCGGTTCTTCATCGTCTTGCTGAACCGTTGTTATTTCTGTCACCTGTTCGTTTGGTCCCTTCCTCTTCTTGATGACTCGCTTTATTGTTTTAACTGTTTTTGTTTCCCCAGTTTTAGTGCGAACTTGTGTGACTCTCACCTCTTCAGGTGCTTCTTGTATAACTTGAGCCCTGCCTAACTCGTGCAATTGTTCAAGTGGTATGGTAGTGTCATCTGTGTATTCATCTGTGGTGTGTATCAGAGTAATAGGTTCTTTGTCGTCTTCTTGTTCAGTGGTGATTTGTGTTGTTTGTATTTGCGGACCTACCTTTTTCTTGATGGTGCGCTTAGTGATCTTTTTGTGTTTGGGCTTACCGTCAGAGGTTTTCGTTTCTTCGACCGTCGTTTCTTCCGGAAGCTCGACGATCTCTATCGGTTCGGTCTTCTCAGTGTCTTCTGGTTTCTTTTCTTCTGAAACTGTGACGGTGGTAATCGGTTCTTCATCGTCTTGCTGAACCGTTGTTATTTCTGTCACCTGTTCGTTTGGTCCCCTCCTCTTCTTGATGACACGCTTTGTTGTTTTAACTGTTTTTGTGTCACCAGTTTTAGTGCGAACTTGGGTAACTTGCACCTCTTCAGGCGCTTCTTCTATAACTTGAGCCCTGTCAGGTTCGTGCAATTGTTCAAGTGGTGTGGTAGTGTCATCTGTGTATTCATCTGTGGTGTGTATCAGAGTAATAGGTTCTTTGTCGTCTTCTTGTTCAGTGGTGATTTGTGTTGTTTGTATTTGCGGACCTACCTTTTTCTTGATGGTGCGCTTAGTGATCTTTTTGTGTTTGGGCTTACCGTCAGAGGTTTTCGTTTCTTCGACCGTCGTTTCTTCCGGAAGCTCGACGATCTCTATCGGTTCGGTCTTCTCAGTGTCTTCTGGTTTCTTTTCTTCTGAAACTGTGACGGTGGTAATCGGTTCTTCATCGTCTTGCTGAACCGTTGTTATTTCTGTCACCTGTTCGTTTGGTCCCCTCCTCTTCTTGATGACACGCTTTGTTGTTTTAACTGTTTTTGTGTCACCAGTTTTAGTGCGAACTTGGGTAACTTGCACCTCTTCAGGCGCTTCTTCTATAACTTGAGCCCTGTCAGGTTCGTGCAATTGTTCAAGTGGTGTGGTAGTGTCATCTGTGTATTCATCTGTGGTGTGTATCAGAGTAATAGGTTCTTTGTCGTCTTCTTGTTCAGTGGTGATTTGTGTTGTTTGTATTTGCGGACCTACCTTTTTCTTGATGGTGCGCTTAGTGATCTTTTTGTGTTTGGGCTTACCGTCAGAGGTTTTCGTTTCTTCGACCGTCGTTTCTTCCGGAAGCTCGACGATCTCTATCGGTTCGGTCTTCTCAGTGTCTTCTGGTTTCTTTTCTTCTGAAACTGTGACGGTGGTAATCGGTTCTTCATCGTCTTGCTGAACCGTTGTTATTTCTGTCACCTGTTCGTTTGGTCCCCTCCTCTTCTTGATGACACGCTTTGTTGTTTTAACTGTTTTTGTGTCACCAGTTTTAGTGCGAACTTGGGTAACTTGTACCTCTTCAGGCGCTTCTTCTATAACTTGAGCCCTGTCAGGTTCGTGCAATTGTTCAAGTGGTGTGGTAGTGTCATCTGTGTATTCATCTGTGGTGTGTATCAGAGTAATAGGTTCTTTGTCGTCTTCTTGTTCAGTCGTGATTTGTGTTGTTTCTATTTTCGGACCTACCTTTTTCTTGATGGTGCGCTTAGTGATCTTTTTGTGTTTGGGCTTACCGTCAGACGTTTTCGTTTCTTCGACTGTTGTCTCTTCCGGAAATTCGACGATCTCTATCGGTTCGGTCTTCTCAGTGTCTTCTGGTTTCTTTTCTTCTGAAACTGTGACGGTGGTAATCGGTTCTTCATCGTCTTGCTGAACCGTTGTTATTTCTGTCACCTGTTCGTTTGGTCCCCTCCTCTTCTTTATGACACGCTTTGTTGTTTTAACTGTTTTTGTGTCACCAGTTTTAGTGCGAACTTGGGTAACTTGCACCTCTTCAGGCGCTTCTTCTATAACTTGAGCCCTGTCTGGTTCGTGCAATTGTTTAAGTGGTGTGGTAGTGTCATCTGTGTATTCATCTTTGGTGTGTATCAGAGTAATAGGTTCTTTGTCGTCTTCTTGTTCAGTCGTGATTTGTGTTGTTTCTATTTTCGGACCTACCTTTTTCTTGATGGTGCGCTTAGTGATCTTTTTGTGTTTGGGCTTACCGTCAGACGTTTTCGTTTCTTCGACCGTTGTCTCTTCGGGAAGTTCGACGATCTCTATCGGTTCGGTCTTCTCAGTGTCTTCTGGTTTCTTTTCTTCTGAAACTGTGACGGTGGTAATCGGTTCTTCATCGTCTTGCTGAACCGTTGTTATTTCTGTCACCTGTTCGTTTGGTCCCCTCCTCTTCTTGATGACACGCTTTGTTGTTTTAACTGTTTTTGTGTCACCAGTTTTAGTGCGAACTTGGGTAACTTGCACCTCTTCAGGCGCTTCTTCTATAACTTGAGCCCTGTCAGGTTCATGCAATTGTTCAAGTGGTGTGGTAGTGTCATCTGTGTATTCATCTGTGGTGTGTATCAGAGTAATAGGTTCTTTGTCGTCTTCTTGTTCAGTCGTGATTTGTGTTGTTTCTATTTTCGGACCTACCTTTTTCTTGATGGTGCGCTTAGTGATCTTTTTGTGTTTGGGCTTACCGTCAGACGTTTTCGTTTCTTCGACCGTTGTCTCTTCGGGAAGTTCGACGATCTCTATCGGTTCGGTCTTCTCAGTGTCTTCTGGTTTCTTTTCTTCTGAAACTGTGACGGTGGTAATCGGTTCTTCATCGTCTTGCTGAACCGTTGTTATTTCTGTCACCTGTTCGTTTGGTCCCCTCCTCTTCTTTATGACACGTTTTGTTGTTTTAACTGTTTTTGTGTCACCAGTTTTAGTGCGAACTTGGGTAACTTGCACCTCTTCAGGCGCTTCTTCTATAACTTGAGCCCTGTCAGGTTCGTGCAATTGTTCAAGTGGTGCGGTAGTGTCATCTGTGTATTCATCTGTGGTGTGTATCAGAGTAATAGGTTCTTTGTCGTCTTCTTGTTCAGTCGTGATTTGTGTTGTTTCTATTTTCGGACCTACCTTTTTCTTGATGGTGCGCTTAGTGATCTTTTTGTGTTTGGGCTTACCGTCAGACGTTTTCGTTTCTTCGACCGTTGTCTCTTCGGGAAGTTCGACGATCTCTATCGGTTCGGTCTTCTCAGTGTCTTCTGGTTTCTTTTCTTCTGAAACTGTGACGGTGGTAATCGGTTCTTCATCGTCTTGCTGAACCGTTGTTATTTCTGTCACCTGTTCGTTTGGTCCCCTCCTCTTCTTGATGACACGCTTTGTTGTTTTAACTGTTTTTGTGTCACCAGTTTTAGTGCAAACTTGGGTAACTTGCACCTCTTCAGGCGCTTCTTCTATAACTTGAGCCCTGTCAGGTTCGTGCAATTGTTCAAGTGGTGTGGTAGTGTCATCTGTGTATTCATCTGTGGTGTGTATCAGAGTAATAGGTTCTTTGTCGTCTTCTTGTTCAGTCGTGATTTGTGTTGTTTCTATTTTCGGACCTACCTTTTTCTTGATGGTGCGCTTAGTGATCTTTTTGTGTTTGGGCTTACCGTCAGACGTTTTCGTTTCTTCGACCGTTGTCTCTTCGGGAAGTTCGACGATCTCTATCGGTTCGATCTTCTCAGTGTCTTCTGGTTTCTTTTCTTCTGAAACTGTGACGGTGGTAATCGGTTCTTCATCGTCTTGCTGAACCGTTGTTATTTCTGTCACCTGTTCGTTTGGTCCCCTCCTCTTCTTGATGACACGCTTTGTTGTTTTAACTGTTTTTGTGTCACCAGTTTTAGTGCGAACTTGGGTAACTTGCACCTCTTCAGGCGCTTCTTCTATAACTTGAGCCCTGTCTGGTTCGTGCAATTGTTCAAGTGGTGTGGTAGTGTCATCTGTGTATTCATCTGTGGTGTGTATCAGAGTAATAGGTTCTTTGTCGTCTTCTTGTTCAGTCGTGATTTGTGTTGTTTCTATTTTCGGACCTACCTTTTTCTTGATGGTGCGCTTAGTGATCTTTTTGTGTTTGGGCTTACCGTCAGACGTTTTCGTTTCTTCAACCGTTGTCTCTTCGGGAAGTTCGACGATCTCTATCGGTTCGGTCTTCTCAGTGTCTTCTGGTTTCTTTTCTTCTGAAACTGTGACGGTGGTAATCGGTTCTTCATCGTCTTGCTGAACCGTTGTTATTTCTGTCACCTGTTCGTTTGGTCCCCTCCTCTTCTTGATGACACGCTTTGTTGTTTTAACTGTTTTTGTGTCACCAGTTTTAGTGCGAACTTGGGTAACTTGCACCTCTTCAGGCGCTTCTTCTATAACTTGAGCCCTGTCAGGTTCGTGCAATTGTTCAAGTGGTGTGGTAGTGTCATCTGTATATTCATCTGTGGTGTGTATCAGAGTAATAGGTTCTTTGTCGTCTTCTTGTTCAGTCGTGATTTGTGTTGTTTCTATTTTCGGACCTACCTTTTTCTTGATGGTGCGCTTAGTGATCTTTTTGTGTTTGGGCTTACCGTCAGACGTTTTCGTTTCTTCGACCGTTGTCTCTTCGGGAAGTTCGACGATCTCTATCGGTTCGGTCTTCTCAGTGTCTTCTGGTTTCTTTTCTTCTGAAACTGTGACGGTGGTAATCGGTTCTTCATCGTCTTGCTGAACCGTTGTTATTTCTGTCACCTGTTCGTTTGGTCCCCTCCTCTTCTTTATGACACGTTTTGTTGTTTTAACTGTTTTTGTGTCACCAGATTTAGTGCGAACTTGGGTAACTTGCACCTCTTCAGGCGCTTCTTCTATAACTTGAGCCCTGTCAGGTTCGTGCAATTGTTTAAGTGGTGTGGTAGTGTCATCTGTGTATTCATCTGTGGTGTGTATCAGAGTAATAGGTTCTTTGTCGTCTTCTTGTTCAGTCGTGATTTGTGTTGTTTCTATTTTCGGACCTACCTTTTTCTTGATGGTGCGCTTAGTGATCTTTTTGTGTTTGGGCTTACCGTCAGACGTTTTCGTTTCTTCGACCGTTGTCTCTTCGGGAAGTTCGACGATCTCTATCGGTTCGGTCTTCTCAGTGTCTTCTGGTTTCTTTTCTTCTGAAACTGTGACGGTGGTAATCGGTTCTTCATCGTCTTGCTGAACCGTTGTTATTTCTGTCACCTGTTCGTTTGGTCCCCTCCTCTTCTTTATGACACGTTTTGTTGTTTTAACTGTTTTTGTGTCACCAGATTTAGTGCGAACTTGGGTAACTTGCACCTCTTCAGGCGCTTCTTCTATAACTTGAGCCCTGTCAGGTTCGTGCAATTGTTCAAGTGGTGTGGTAGTGTCATCTGTGTATTCATCTGTGGTGTGTATCAGAGTAATAGGTTCTTTGTCGTCTTCTTGTTCAGTCGTGATTTGTGTTGTTTCTATTTTCGGACCTACCTTTTTCTTGATGGTGCGCTTAGTGATCTTTTTGTGTTTGGGCTTACCGTCAGACGTTTTCGTTTCTTCGACCGTTGTCTCTTCGGGAAGTTCGACGATCTCTATCGGTTCGGTCTTCTCAGTGTCTTCTGGTTTCTTTTCTTCTGAAACTGTGACGGTGGTAATCGGTTCTTCATCGTCTTGCTGAACCGTTGTTATTTCTGTCACCTGTTCGTTTGGTCCCCTCCTCTTCTTTATGACACGTTTTGTTGTTTTAACTGTTTTTGTGTCACCAGATTTAGTGCGAACTTGGGTAACTTGCACCTCTTCAGGCGCTTCTTCTATAACTTGAGCCCTGTCAGGTTCGTGCAATTGTTCAAGTGGTGTGGTAGTGTCATCTGTGTATTCATCTGTGGTGTGTATCAGAGTAATAGGTTCTTTGTCGTCTTCTTGTTCAGTCGTGATTTGTGTTGTTTCTATTTTCGGACCTACCTTTTTCTTGATGGTGCGCTTAGTGATCTTTTTGTGTTTGGGCTTACCGTCAGACGTTTTCGTTTCTTCGACCGTTGTCTCTTCCGGAAGTTCGACGATCTCTATCGGTTCGGTCTTCTCAGTGTCTTCTGGTTTCTTTTCTTCTGAAACTGTGACGGTGGTAATCGGTTCTTCATCGTCTTGCTGAACCGTTGTTATTTCTGTCACCTGTTCGTTTGGTCCCCTCCTCTTCTTTATGACACGTTTTGTTGTTTTAACTGTTTTTGTGTCACCAGATTTAGTGCGAACTTGGGTAACTTGCACCTCTTCAGGCGCTTCTTCTATAACTTGAGCCCTGTCTGGTTCGTGCAATTGTTCAAGTGGTGTGGTAGTGTCATCTGTATATTCATCTGTGGTGTGTATCAGAGTAATAGGTTCTTTGTCGTCTTCTTGTTCAGTCGTGATTTGTGTTGTTTCTATTTTCGGACCTACCTTTTTCTTGATGGTGCGCTTAGTGATCTTTTTGTGTTTGGGCTTACCGTCAGACGTTTTCGTTTCTTCGACCGTTGTCTCTTCGGGAAGTTCGACGATCTCTATCGGTTCGGTCTTCTCAGTGTCTTCTGGTTTCTTTTCTTCTGAAACTGTGACGGTGGTAATCGGTTCTTCATCGTCTTGCTGAACCGTTGTTATTTCTGTCACCTGTTCGTTTGGTCCCCTCCTCTTCTTGATGACACGCTTTGTTGTTTTAACAGTTTTTGTGTCACCAGTTTTAGTGCGAACTTGGGTAACTTGCACCTCTTCAGGCGCTTCTTCTATAACTTGAGCCCTGTCTGGTTCGTGCAATTGTTCAAGTGGTGTGGTAGTGTCATCTGTATATTCATCTGTGGTGTGTATCAGAGTAATAGGTTCTTTGTCGTCTTCTTGTTCAGTCGTGATTTGTGTTGTTTCTATTTTCGGACCTACCTTTTTCTTGATGGTGCGCTTAGTGATCTTTTTGTGTTTGGGCTTACCGTCAGACGTTTTTGTTTCTTCGACCGTTGTCTCTTCGGGAAGTTCGACGATCTCTATCGGTTCGGTCTTCTCAGTGTCTTCTGGTTTCTTTTCTTCTGAAACTGTGACGGTGGTAATCGGTTCTTCATCGTCTTGCTGAACCGTTGTTATTTCTGTCACCTGTTCGTTTGGTCCCCTCCTCTTCTTGATGACACGCTTTGTTGTTTTAACTGTTTTTGTGTCACCAGTTTTAGTGCGAACTTGGGTAACTTGCACCTCTTCAGGCGCTTCTTCTATAACTTGAGCCCTGTCTGGTTCGTGCAATTGTTCAAGTGGTGTGGTAGTGTCATCTGTATATTCATCTGTGGTGTGTATCAGAGTAATAGGTTCTTTGTCGTCTTCTTGTTCAGTCGTGATTTGTGTTGTTTCTATTTTCGGACCTACCTTTTTCTTGATGGTGCGCTTAGTGATCTTTTTGTGTTTGGGCTTACCGTCAGACGTTTTCGTTTCTTCGACCGTTGTCTCTTCGGGAAGTTCGACGATCTCTATCGGTTCGGTCTTCTCAGTGTCTTCTGGTTTCTTTTCTTCTGAAACTGTGACGGTGGTAATCGGTTCTTCATCGTCTTGCTGAACCGTTGTTATTTCTGTCACCTGTTCATTTGGTCCCCTCCTCTTCTTGATGACACGCTTTGTTGTTTTAACTGTTTTTGTGTCACCAGTTTTAGTGCGAACTTGGGTAACTTGCACCTCTTCAGGCGCTTCTTCTATAACTTGAGCCCTGTCTGGTTCGTGCAATTGTTCAAGTGGTGTGGTAGTGTCATCTGTATATTCATCTGTGGTGTGTATCAGAGTAATAGGTTCTTTGTCGTCTTCTTGTTCAGTCGTAATTTGTGTTGTTTCTATTTTCGGACCTACCTTTTTCTTGATGGTGCGCTTAGTGATCTTTTTGTGTTTGGGCTTACCGTCAGACGTTTTCGTTTCTTCGACCGTTGTCTCTTCCGGAAGTTCGACGATCTCTATCGGTTCGGTTTTCTCAGTGTCTTCTGCTTTCTTTTCTTCTGAAACTGTGACGGTGGTAATCGGTTCTTCATCGTCTTGCTGAACCGTTGTTATTTCTGTCACCTGTTCATTTGGTCCCCTCCTCTTCTTGATGACACGCTTTGTTCTTTTGACTGTTTTTGTGTCACCAGTTTTAGTGCGAACTTGGGTAACTTGCACCTCTTCAGGCGCTTCTTCTATAACTTGAGCCCTGTCTGGTTCGTGCAATTGTTCAAGTGGTGTGGTAGTGTCATCTGTATATTCATCTGTAGTGTGTATCAGAGTAATAGGTTCTTTGTCGTCTTCTTGTTCAGTCGTGATTTGTGTAATTTCTATTTTCGGACCTACTTTTTTCTTGATGGTGCGCTTAGTGATCTTTTTGTGTTTGGGCTTACCGTCAGACGTTTTCGTTTCTTCGACCGTTGTCTCTTCGGGAAGTTCGACGATCTCTATCGGTTCGGTCTTCTCAGTGTCTTCTGGTTTCTTTTCTTCTGAAACTGTGACGGTGGTAATCGGTTCTTCATCGTCTTGCTGAACCGTTGTTATTTCTGTCACCTGTTCGTTTGGTCCCCTCCTCTTCTTGATGACACGCTTTGTTGTTTTAACAGTTTTTGTGTCACCAGTTTTAGTGCGAACTTGGGTAACTTGCACCTCTTCAGGCGCTTCTTCTATAACTTGAGCCCTGTCTGGTTCGTGCAATTGTTCAAGTGGTGTGGTAGTGTCATCTGTATATTCATCTGTGGTGTGTATCAGAGTAATAGGTTCTTTGTCGTCTTCTTGTTCAGTCGTGATTTGTGTTGTTTCTATTTTCGGACCTACCTTTTTCTTGATGGTGCGCTTAGTGATCTTTTTGTGTTTGGGCTTACCGTCAGACGTTTTCGTTTCTTCGACCGTTGTCTCTTCGGGAAGTTCGACGATCTCTATCGGTTCGGTCTTCTCAGTGTCTTCTGGTTTCTTTTCTTCTGAAACTGTGACGGTGGTAATCGGTTCTTCATCGTCTTGCTGAACCGTTGTTATTTCTGTCACCTGTTCGTTTGGTCCCCTCCTCTTCTTGATGACACGCTTTGTTGTTTTAACTGTTTTTGTGTCACCAGTTTTAGTGCGAACTTGGGTAACTTGCACCTCTTCAGGCGCTTCTTCTATAACTTGAGCCCTGTCTGGTTCGTGCAATTGTTCAAGTGGTGTGGTAGTGTCATCTGTATATTCATCTGTGGTGTGTATCAGAGTAATAGGTTCTTTGTCGTCTTCTTGTTCAGTCGTGATTTGTGTTGTTTCTATTTTCGGACCTACCTTTTTCTTGATGGTGCGCTTAGTGATCTTTTTGTGTTTGGGCTTACCGTCAGACGTTTTCGTTTCTTCGACCGTTGTCTCTTCGGGAAGTTCGACGATCTCTATCGGTTCGGTCTTCTCAGTGTCTTCTGGTTTCTTTTCTTCTGAAACTGTGACGGTGGTAATCGGTTCTTCATCGTCTTGCTGAACCGTTGTTATTTCTGTCACCTGTTCATTTGGTCCCCTCCTCTTCTTGATGACACGCTTTGTTGTTTTAACTGTTTTTGTGTCACCAGTTTTAGTGCGAACTTGGGTAACTTGCACCTCTTCAGGCGCTTCTTCTATAACTTGAGCCCTGTCTGGTTCGTGCAATTGTTCAAGTGGTGTGGTAGTGTCATCTGTATATTCATCTGTGGTGTGTATCAGAGTAATAGGTTCTTTGTCGTCTTCTTGTTCAGTCGTAATTTGTGTTGTTTCTATTTTCGGACCTACCTTTTTCTTGATGGTGCGCTTAGTGATCTTTTTGTGTTTGGGCTTACCGTCAGACATTTTCGTTTCTTCGACCGTTGTCTCTTCCGGAAGTTCGACGATCTCTATCGGTTCGGTTTTCTCAGTGTCTTCTGCTTTCTTTTCTTCTGAAACTGTGACGGTGGTAATCGGTTCTTCATCGTCTTGCTGAACCGTTGTTATTTCTGTCACCTGTTCATTTGGTCCCCTCCTCTTCTTGATGACACGCTTTGTTCTTTTGACTGTTTTTGTGTCACCAGTTTTAGTGCGAACTTGGGTAACTTGCACCTCTTCAGGCGCTTCTTCTATAACTTGAGCCCTGTCAGGTTCGTGCAATTGTTCAAGTGGTGTGGTAGTGTCATCTGTATATTCATCTGTAGTGTGTATCAGAGTAATAGGTTCTTTGTCGTCTTCTTGTTCAGTCGTGATTTGTGTTGTTTCTATTTTCGGACCTACTTTTTTCTTGATGGTGCGCTTAGTGATCTTTTTGTGTTTGGGCTTACCGTCAGACGTTTTCGTTTCTTCGACCGTTGTCTCTTCGGGAAGTTCGACGATCTCTATCGGTTCGGTCTTCTCAGTGTCTTCTGGTTTCTTTTCTTCTGAAACTGTGACGGTGGTAATCGGTTCTTCATCGTCTTGCTGAACCGTTGTTATTTCTGTCACCTGTTCGTTTGGTCCCCTCCTCTTCTTGATGACACGCTTTGTTGTTTTAACTGTTTTTGTGTCACCAGTTTTAGTGCGAACTTGGGTAACTTGCACCTCTTCAGGCGCTTCTTCTATAACTTGAGCCCTGTCTGGTTCGTGCAATTGTTCAAGTGGTGTGGTAGTGTCATCTGTATATTCATCTGTGGTGTGTATCAGAGTAATAGGTTCTTTGTCGTCTTCTTGTTCAGTCGTGATTTGTGTTGTTTCTATTTTCGGACCTACCTTTTTCTTGATGGTGCGCTTAGTGATCTTTTTGTGTTTGGGCTTACCGTCAGACGTTTTCGTTTCTTCGACCGTTGTCTCTTCGGGAAGTTCGACGATCTCTATCGGTTCGGTCTTCTCAGTGTCTTCTGGTTTCTTTTCTTCTGAAACTGTGACGGTGGTAATCGGTTCTTCATCGTCTTGCTGAACCGTTGTTATTTCTGTCACCTGTTCGTTTGGTCCCCTCCTCTTCTTGATGACACGCTTTGTTGTTTTAACTGTTTTTGTGTCACCAGTTTTAGTGCGAACTTGGGTAACTTGCACCTCTTCAGGCGCTTCTTCTATAACTTGAGCCCTGTCTGGTTCGTGCAATTGTTCAAGTGGTGTGGTAGTGTCATCTGTATATTCATCTGTGGTGTGTATCAGAGTAATAGGTTCTTTGTCGTCTTCTTGTTCAGTCGTGATTTGTGTTGTTTCTATTTTCGGACCTACCTTTTTCTTGATGGTGCGCTTAGTGATCTTTTTGTGTTTGGGCTTACCGTCAGACGTTTTTGTATCTTCGACCGTTGTCTCTTCCGGAAGTTCGACGATCTCTATCGGTTCGGTCTTCTCAGTGTCTTCTGGTTTCTTTTCTTCTGAAACTGTGACGGTGGTAATCGGTTCTTCATCGTCTTGCTGAACCGTTGTTATTTCTGTCACCTGTTCGTTTGGTCCCCTCCTCTTCTTTATGACACGTTTTGTTGTTTTAACTGTTTTTGTGTCACCAGTTTTAGTGCGAACTTGGGTAACTTGCACCTCTTCAGGCGCTTCTTCTATAACTTGAGCCCTGTCTGGTTCGTGCAATTGTTTAAGTGGTGTGGTAGTGTCATCTGTATATTCATCTGTGGTGTGTATCAGAGTAATAGGTTCTTTGTCGTCTTCTTGTTCAGTCGTGATTTGTGTTGTTTCTATTTTCGGACCTACCTTTTTCTTGATGGTGCGCTTAGTGATCTTTTTGTGTTTGGGCTTACCGTCAGACGTTTTTGTTTCTTCGACCGTTGTCTCTTCCGGAAGTTCGACGATCTCTACCGGTTCAGTGTCTTTGGGCGTTTTTTCTTCCGAGACTGTGACGGTGGTAATCGGTTCCTCGTCGTCTTGCTGTACTGTCATGATTTCTGTTACCTGTTCATTTGGTCCCCTTTTCTTTTTAATTACTCGCTTTGTTGTTTTTATTGTTTTCGTGGCACCAGTTCGAGTGCGAACTTGGGTGACTTGCACCTGCTCGGGTGTTTCTTCGATAACTTGCGCCTTGTCTGGTTCATGTAATTCTTCGAGAGGTGTAATAGTATCATCTGTGTATTCGTCAGTTTTGTGTATGTAAATAACTGGTTCTTTGTCGTCTTCTTGTTCAGTAGTTATTTCTGTGGTTTCAATTTTGGGACCAATTTTTTTCTTGATGGTGCGCTTAGTAATTTTCTTTTGTTTGGGCTTGCCGTCAAGGGCTTTTATCTCTTCTGTTGTTGTGTCTTCTGGTAGCTCGACAACCTCCACTGGTTTGGTCGTCTCTGTGTCTTCTGGCGTCTTTTCCTCTATTACTGTGACGGTGGTTATCGGTTCCTCGTCGTCTTGCTGTACTGTTATGATTTCTGTTACCTGTTCATTTTGCCCTCTTTTCTTTTTTATGACTCGCTTTGTTGTTTTTATTGTTTTTTTGTCACCGGTTTGAGTGCGAACTTGGGTGAATTGCACCTCCTCGGGTGATTCTTCGATAACTTGCGCCTTGTTTGGTTTTTGCAATTGTTCAAGAGGTGTGGTAGTGTCATCTGTGTATTCGTCTGTAGTGGATATATGAGTAATAGGTTCTTTGTCGTCTTCTTGTTCAGTCGTGATTAGTGTTGTTTCTATTTTTGGACCTACCTTTTTCTTGATGGTGCGCTTAGTAATCTTTTTGAGTTTGGGCTTACCGTCAAGTGCTTTAACCTCTTCTACCATTGTCTCTTCTGGTAGCTCGACTACCTCCACTGGTTTGGTCTTCTTTGCTGTGTCTTCTGGTGTCTTTTCTTCTAACACTGTGACGGTAGTTATTGGTTCTTCATCGTCTTGCTGAATTGTGGTGATCTCGGTGACCTGTTTATTAGGTCCCTTTTTCTTTTTGATTACTCGTTTTGTCGTTTTTACTGTTTTTGTGTCACCAGTGAGGGTGCGAACTTGGGTTACTTGCACCTCTTCAGGTGCTTCTTCGATAACTTGAGCCCTGTCTGGTTCGTGCAATTGTACAAGTGGTGTGGTAGTGTCAACTGTATATTCATCTGTGGTGTGTATTTGAGTAACAGGTTCTTTATCGTCTTCTTGTTCAGTGGTGATTTCTGTGGTTTCGATTTTGGGACCTACTTTTTTCTTGATGATGCGTTTTGTGACCTTCTTGTGTTTGAGCTTACCATCAGGGGCTTTTGTGTCTTTGATTTGGATCTCTTCGGGAAATTCGATGGTTTCTATTGGTTCGGTCTGCTCGATGTCTTCTGGCGTCATTTCTTCTGATAACGGTGATATGGTAATCGGTGTTTTATCATCTTGCTGAAAAGTTTTGATTTCTGCTTGCATAGTGCTTCTTTTCTTTTTTATAACTTTTTCAATTTTTTTACTCGGTATTTTATCTTTTGCTTGTGTCTCTTCAAAAATTTCTTTAATTTGAACAGGTTTAATGCCATCTTCGTACATTTCTTCAATTTCTAACTTAGTTGTATGTTTTGGAATATGTAGGTACTCGTCTGGCATTTCAATTGTACTTTTGTCAGTATCAACTAGAGGTGACGTTTCATCACCATCGTATTCTTCAATATCGACAGAATGTTTGGGTTCAGGGATTACTTTATTAACTTCTTCGTCATCAATTGTTTCTTCGATCACAACGTCTCCTTCTTCTGATCTTGACTTTTCTCCATGTTTTTTCTTCCTTAGTATAGTTCTTTTTGTTTTCACTTGAATTGGCTCGGCATTTCCAGGAGCTTGTATGAATTTTGTTATTATTTCTTCAGTTTCTTCAACATCAGACACGGTGGGAGAACGTATAGTTTCACTTGGTAGTTCTGTAATTAAAAATATAATTTGTATTATACATTTTGTTAATAGCATTAACATAATTATTAATAAAATAATTAACATTGGCATTGCATTTGGCACAGCTCTATCTAACCCAGTACTATACTAAGCTTGTACTATGGAAACCAGATAGCCATACAATACTTTTATACTCCTTTTGTAAAAACATAACAATACCCCATACAGAATAAACGTCTATCTTTGTCAATTAAATATTAGTCCCGAATAGGAATCGAATTGAAACCCAATTTGTCTTTACATATTTAATTATCTGATACTGTCATGTAGTTGTTAATTCTTTTTTAAGTGCTCATGTGTCTGTGATATCTTACTTTAAGTTTACACGTCTGCTTTAGATGCTTATGTTAGGTATAATCGAGTCGAATAAGCAGTAGGCAATACAATTTGTGGGATAAAGTCTCTGTCAAGAGTATAAGGCTAACTATTGTGTTTAAATTTTGTCTCTTTGCTGGCTATTTTAATTTTACAAACTTAATGATTACTTATGTGTTATTCGTAGTTATTATGAGAAAAACTTACCTTTGAATTGAACATCGCTCGATGAAATACTGTATATCTGCTCTTCATCTTTAGCCGTAACAGCACTTAAAAAGTTCGGCCGTTTTACACAAAATGGTGAAACTTGTTCACCCACAAACTCTTCGGTTATTTTAACTTCATTCACGGTCGTTACACCTTTTGTTATAGTTTGTGTTTTAGGTTCTTGTAATTGCAAATCTGTTGCGTGTTGCAGGATTTCACTGTCTGTTATTATAAGAGGAGTTATGACTGTAGGAGTTGTTGCAGAAGTATTCCTTTCAGTGTGCATTTTTGGTGTTTTAAGTTCAGCTGTCTGTATTTCTAAGACGTTCTCCGAACATTGTATGTGTGAGTGCAGTGTTAAAGATTTTGCAGCCGTTACAGATTTATCTAAATCTGGAGTAAAAATGTCTTGTGAATCTTCTTGGTATATTTCATGAACTGTAAGTCCTTCCAATGTATTTAGTGTAATGTCTGCAGTTGCCTGTAGTTTCAACTTTTCGTTTGTAAAATCGATTTCTTTTTCTTGAACGTAAACATCTCTTTGACTGACTGGTTCTAGTTTTATTGGTGTAGGATGAATGTTTAGCTTATCGTATTCAGAAGGCATAATGGGAGTTATGTTCTCATCTGGAATAACTTCTGTTTGTTGAACGGGTTTTATTTCTACCACTTGTTTTGATATTTCTATCGGAAGTGTTTGCTTTGTGGTGATTATATTTGATTGCTCGTGTGCTATGTCATCAGTTACAACATAACTTTTGTGAGTTTCAAGGTCAATGGTAGCGTTGCTGGTATCTATGTTTAAAGTGGTCGGTATAGTGTCAGTGGATTCTAAAATTTGTGTTCGCATACCAGATAGTTCTTGTAACGTAATATGACTTTGCAAAGCGTTTTCTTCTTTATCTAAACTAGTGAAATCAAAGTGTTTGGACAACTCACCTACTATGACTTCGGTCTGCTGAATAGATTTCATTTCTGAAACAGTTTTAAGCGCTGTTTTTTGCTTAGCGTCATAATTTGATATATTTTCTGGAAGTTCATGTGGAATGTTTTCTGAAGTTTCGTAGCATTTGTGTAGCTCTAAGTCGTGAGTAACCTTTTCTTGTTCGGGGACATACTTTGTTTTTATGTCCTCTAAGCTTTCAAATGTTTCTGGTTGACTCATAACTACTTCCTTAAATACATCTGGTCTTAGAACAGCTATTTCATCTTTTACGTATTTTTCATTAAAGGTTTCGATGTCTTCTATCGGAACTGTTTCACTTGTTGTTATGTGGCCGATTTCACTTATGCCAACATGCTGGTTAGATGTCGAAGGCTCCTTGTAAAGAAGTAAGTCTACTTCTTTTTCTGGGACAAATGTGTCTGTAACAGTTACGTGCTGCTGAGAATCAAACAATATGCTACTTATTTCTTGCAATGGTTTTTTGTCTTGCTTTAGATTTGTTTCACTTTCTTTAGGTATAATCTCTTGCACTTCTAGAGGTAAAATTGTTTCGAAGGACACTTCACCTTTACGTTGTTTGCTTGATTCTTCGTTAACAATATAATCTTCTTTCTCACGTGAGTGAACTTCGGTAATCATAATGTGTTCATCAACTTGCATCTCAACCAAAGGCGTAAATGATTTTGTTATCGCATTTGCAATTAATTCGGCGTGTTGCTCTTCAGCTTCAGTTTCCGTAACTTGAAGGGATTTTACTGGTTCCACAGTAAATACACTAGTTTCTGGCTTAAGTACTTCTACACTTTCCATTTTATTTTCTTTCTCTGAAATCTCCAACATTTCAATATTTATGTGTTTGTGTGTATTAATATTGATATCACCGGTTACAAGTTTTGGAATTTTTACTTCTTTCAAATCTTCCTCTTTTTCACCTGGGATGTTTAGTGAAACCTTAATGCTATCAACAGGGTGAATAATTATATTTGTTGGTAGAGGTTTCGCATCAGTTTTACCACTAAACTCTTCCTCACCTTCTGCAACAACTGTTTCGTTAACTTTTAAGCTATTGTCTATAGAATCAATTTTGGGCGTAGCTAATTTAATATCAGCGGTATTGTCATTTGATGTAAAAACTTCTTCTCGTTCTAAAGTCATTCTTTCGCTTACAGCAATATATTTTTTGCCTTGGAGTGATGTTTGTACATTTTCCGTCTTAAATTGTGGTTTCTTGTCAAATGGCTTTTCAGCTTCGCTTGGTATAATCTCAGTAATATGCAAAGACGTTTGTTCATTTACAGATGTTTGACTTTTTTTGTGTACAAAAGCTATTTCTTCCAATTTTTCTTCAACTTCACCAATGAATGGTTCTTGTTTAAGTATTGCCTCTTGTAAATCGTGAGTTTTTGTTGCCTTAGAGGAAACAGCATCAGTTAATTTCAAATCTTCTATTTCTGAATTTACAATAATTTCAGTGTTCGATAAAGGTAAATGTTCATTTATTGAGGGATATGCGTACAAAGTAGAGTTTTTGATATCTTCCCTTAAAAGATTTTCTTTTTCAGTTGTTTGTACTTCAGTCACTTCTTTGGCTATTACACCTTCAAGTATTGGCAAAGCTTTGCGCAAATTCTTTTTCAATTCATCCAAGTTTTCTTCCTTTTCTCCATGTATTACTTCCATCTCTTGGATCGATTTTTGCAATTCGTCTCGCTGTATAACTTTAGCTACAGACTCGTCTAAAGCTTTGTTCTCAAAGGTATCAGCTACGGTAGAAGATATTATTTCTGTATTTATTGTTGTATTAAATGGAACAAATTCAACGGATGCATCAGTTTTCTCAATTTCTCTTGTGTTTTCAAATTTCTTTTCAGAATCTATAACATCCACATAAGTAGTCATGACACCTTGCATTTCAGTTACATTTTTTTTGCCCACAGAAGTAACCAATGGTTTTTCAATTACTGAACTTTCTTTTTCTGCTAATATTATTTCAGTTTGTTCAAAAGTATTATTAGGAACTGAAGTCACATTTAATGTTTGCAGAGTTACACTTTCGTCACTAAATATTTCTGCTGATTGATTCGTGATAATTTCAGATGTACTTGCAGTTTTACCATAAATTTCGTCAATTTTGGGATAAATCTGGCTTGTGTTCGGGCTGAATTCCTCTGTTGTTTTTAAATTATCTGACTGAGATAAAACTTCCGTAGTCTCTATACCATAGCGACTAATGACAGAAATATCAGCGTTTTGCTGGTCAGGTTTAACAGGCATTCTTAAATCACTTTCTTTGTCAACTGATACAGTTTCATCATATTGAACAGCTTGTAAGCCGATAAATGATACTGCGGGTATTTCCGTTTGAGTAGGCTGTTGATCCTTTAAAACTTCTTCTGAGGAGTGGACTAAGAGTTCTCGATGAGTAATAGCTTCTGAAACCACCGCACTTTGCTTAGCTTTTACTTGTATTGTACTTGGAGATTCTATTTCGGTGGACATGACACTTGTACTTGTTTCTTCTATAACGAGCGCTTGGTTAGAGTTTATATTGAACATAGCTTTAGCTTTACTGACTTCGGATGTTTCTTTGAGAATCGTTTCTTTTTCATTCAAGTCTGTCGTGCTTACCTGCAGTTCTCTGAACGGAATATTTTCTATGTTTGCCTTTTTGCCCAAGTCTCTTGTAGGTTCCGAATAAACCAGATCATTGTCAGCTAATACCTCTGACAATATTGCCACTGGCCGACCAATGATATCTGGTGTTGCTAAAATTCCTTCTGGTAACACGTCTTGCTTGTATTGACTCTCTTTTTCGTGTTGAACTACTTCTGTTACCTGCAGAGTATCTTCAGATGGTACCAAATGAGGAGTAATAGTTTTCATGGCCGGCTTATCATTTATTTTTAGAGGAGCTTGATTGTCATAAGCTTCATTTTCAGATATTTGAACTGAAGTCAAGTTTTCTGATACAATTTGTGCAGCTTCATAGTTTTTCTCCAGATCATTTAGTTTAGTTAAAGTATCACGAAGATTAACTTCTGAGACAATGGCAATTTTGTGGCCAGCATCAATGTCCATCTTAGCAAAAGATTTGGGTTTTTGTAAATCTTTTTCAAGTTCCCTTTCAGTCATAGTAACCACCGTTTCAGTAACATTTAGGGATTCTTTTCCAATAAAACTAGTCTTAGCGGTTATTTGAGGATAGTCTTCTTCGTTTAGTTTTTGTAATTGTTCGTCAACTGTAGTTTGAAGTACTGTGATTTCTTTTTGTAAATCTCTTTGTTCAGTCGCAGTTTCTGTCTGGTCTAGGGGGGTTTCTATGAAATCAATCTGATCGGCTGTATTTATTACTTGTGCCAACGGTGTTTTCAATAAATGAACCGGAGTTGTCTGTGCTTGCATAAAATCTGGCATTTTCTCTAACTTAAGATTATTTTCACTTTCTGAAGCTTCCATTTCAGTCACAGATAGCGGTATGTTAGTTTTTAATGAAGATACTACAGTTACGGGTTTCTTAACTGTATATTCTTCTAGTTTCTCTTTGTCGTGTACTATCGTTGATGACACAATTTTTGCGTTTGATGTTACGAGAGTTTCGGTTGCGATTTCTTCTTCAAATGTTTCTTGTGCTTTAATATCCCCAGTCGAAGTCATGTGTATAATTTCAGAAGTTACTAAAGGCTCAATGCCTTTAAAGTCTATATCGGCCGTGGCTGTTTGTTTATCATTCTTCAGTAACAAATCTTTTTCTCGTTCATGTACATGAACTTCTTCGACTATATTTTTGTCCAAAAATGATACTGCAATATTCGCATGAGTACCAGTTACAGGTTTCACATCTTCAAAATCTACCTCTGATTCTTGAATATTGGTTTCAATATTAAATTTGTGCTGTAATTCATTGATACCGATGGTAGCTTTTTTTCCCAACAAACTCTCTGGAGTAAATTCAGATTCCTTAATATGTGTTGTTGTGACAATATTACTTAAACTTGAATGTACTACTAAATCTTTAGTTAGTTTGATTTCAGCTGGCGTTTCTTTTAAGGGTAGTTCACCTTCTTTTTCATGTGACTCATCAATAGATATCATTAAGCTATCTTTTGATGTAAAATCAACTTGTGCTGCCTGAAGAGGCGGAAGTTTAAGGGCTGCTAACGACCCTTCTCGTTCTTGCACATCGTGAACTTCAGTTACAATTTGATTAGAAACTAGTACATCTTTCCGAGCAGATTCGGTAGGTACAATCAATTCAGGATAATATTTTCCAGATTTGTCTTCAACAAAAACTTCTCCTACTTGCAGAGATTCATGCAAATTAAAATTGAGCTTTGGAGTAGCTTCTCTTTCTATTTTTAGATTTGTTACTTCACCTTCTTTCATGTCACTGCTTATTTCTAACACACTTATGCCAAGGAGAGGAGAAAATGTTATTGCAGCATTAGATTTTTTTAATGCAGGCGTGTCCAATGGTTGTTCATCGAGAGATGCAAATTGTTCCGATATGTTAAGTGCATCTGTGAGTGTCACACTGGGTTTTGCACTATCAAAATGTTGTATATCTTTTTCGAAGTCAATTAAAGAGATATTTGCATCTATTTCAGTTGTTATCAAACCTTCTTTCGGTACAATGGTTTTATCCACTTTTTTAATAGTATCGATTTTATCAACACGATATTCATTAACTGGGCTACTTATTTCGAATTCCGTTACCATTACAGGTTCTAGTTCAGATAATGTTGGCTTTATTGTAATTTTAGTGTTTCCTTTAGGTTGCAGTGGAGATTCTTTTTCTTGAGCTTCTTGGATATCAGATATGATGGCCTGTACAGAATCAATTTTTAAGGTGGCAGTAAAATCATCGGACTTTTCTGCCATCATATGAGTCACTTCACTACAAGAAACAACTTCTATTTTATTTTCTGGGATGGCAGTAGCAATCGGTTTGATGTATGAGACGTCTTCATGCTCAAATATGTCTATTTGGTCCTCTTCATCATCATTAAGCTTTTCTCTGATTTGCTTAGCTTTTTTAGTGATCAGTTTTTCTTCTGAAACTATTTCTTCGTTTATTATTTCTTCGGAACCTGTTTTTTGTTTTATTAGTTTTTTTCGTTTTACTTCTTTGGTATCTGTGAAAGAAGTTTATTAAAGTGTTGAGTTTTGGTTATCAAATATTCAATTAATAAACGTCATTGCAATTTTATGCAAATGATTAAATACGTAACGATTAAACTTAGATGAAGAAGAGAATAAAATAAATACAAAACTAAAATATTTAAATCATTATGAGCTAGTTCAGTGTACTTAATCATTGTGAGCTGATCGTTGCATGTGTTGATACAAATATCAAAATAAATTAGATTAAAATAACTTGATACTCACTTCCACGTGTAAGTTGTAGAGCTTGAAAGATAATATGCACATCAAAACAAAATAAAAGCGCATTCTTGAAGCAAAACGTTGCACCAAATCTAACAATTAGCAAGTGTGTTATAATTAAGCGACTGCGTGTTTTTTTTTAAATGGTAATAAGTAATGAGATATTATATAATTATAAAGACACTGATGATGGTAAAACATAACGTCTAGCCATGACCATTGCAGAGCTACCTACATTTTAAAATACGAAATTAAAGCCCAAGGTATCACTGCATTAGTTACACACATTAGTTTATTACATCCGGGGGTGTCTTGTCCAGTCCAGTAATGTTTACACAGTACTGCTTGGCGACAGTATTTATGAATGCCGATGTAGTGTAGTATCTGTTAATTACGGCCACTTCCAGAATAAATATTGTGTTTATAGCCCAAGTGAGGGTGGATTGTACAAGTTATCGTATCAGGTTTGTGTTCATCTCAATTTTATAATTGATGTAGATTTACAAAACTCTTATAATCTGCAATAAACGCAACTACATATTACATAAACTGTTATTCATGTTCATAATATTATGTATGTATTCGTATTATTATGTAAGTATTTATAATCGCTTGCATGTATATAATTTTAAGAATATGTATATAATGTATATGTTATACATAGTTTTTGTGCATAATTAACTTTACTAATACTAATATTTAGTTAATGGGAATGTAGCAAGTAATTAGAGGTAAGTAATAGAAGACACTCCGTATTTGGCATATTTTGTTTATGTGTGAAAGTGATGTTCTCGAGAACTTCACTTGACAACGTTTACAATAATATTAGACCTTATCCACTCGAGATACACAAATGCCATGAAGTTAGAAGCCACAGTTTGCACGCAGCACACGACATAAGTAGCACACAAATTTGACCTTCCAAATATATTGTACACCATCAAACCGACCAAAGCATAAGTTAGTGAAGCAATGTTTCACTTGATTAGCTTTATATTCGTTCAATAATTCATAAGCGTTATGTTGGGTTCGCGGTTCAAATAATAGTTTTAAGTAATCAACATAAAACATGTATGTACGCAAATAACTACTCTTATAATCAAACACTTATATACCTTTTTTCACTGACGTTGTTTGCGTTTCGGCAACATGCTCAGCTGAAGATTTTACGGTGACCTGCAATATAATATGTTTAAGATTTGAAGCTATGTAGTTGCATGCTGGGCTTGTTTGCAGATTACTTCAGGGAAAGACCACAATTTTAGCTGAATTATAATTTATTTGGGTTCCTGAAGTGAAGCACAACATATTCAGTAGAACTCTTGGGCATGTGGGTGGGGTGTTTTGAACGTCTATAAGGATTTGTTGGAGACTTAAAGAATATACGCGTCACCAAAATGCTGGCTTCTATTTGGGGCAAAAAATTGCCTAGCA
Organism: Erannis defoliaria; assembly: GCA_905404285.2. Taxonomy (NCBI): domain Eukaryota; kingdom Metazoa; phylum Arthropoda; class Insecta; order Lepidoptera; family Geometridae; genus Erannis; species Erannis defoliaria. The sequence goes on along the minus strand of FR990067.1, from coordinate 22,170,882 downwards.
ATCCAGTGGGGCAACGCGGCCAGCAGTTTGGGCACGTTGCCCTAAATTATATAACGAAACACACGTTTGTTGCAGGGGTCTCGATAAATCGATTATAAAAACGTTGGATAGTTTAGTTAAATTAGAATTATTTGTTACTCTAGCCAGTGCCTTTCATGATATTTGTTGTTGAAAAATATAACATGCAGTTTGAAATGCGCAACGCTTAAAAAGGTTAAAGTTATTATTGTGATGTTTTCGAGGTGAAATGAAGAAACTATAGTTTCCACTTTGTTCACCTAAATGATTTCACCCAGGTGAAAAAAATATTAAAAATAAATAAAATATTCTCTTAATCCCGTATATTAAGTAACTTTTGCTTTTATTTTGTATTCTGCATATGTTAAGTAAAGATATTCAAGTTTTGGAGTCTTGATGGGCTATGATTTTCATTGTGTGATTTTTGTTCCAAGCAATACCCTAGAGTATTTTTAGAAATGATGCGTTTTTTGATGCTTAGTTAGCAGGTAAATATTATGTGTAGCGCCCGTTCATTGTTATTTAATAATTTTGTTTTTTATTATTGTCCAATAATAATATGCACCTTCTTTTTCTACAACTCGATATTTTCATACTCGATACAACTCGATATTTTAGAATTAAAGAAAAAATTAGAATTTTGAAGGTTTACCTCATGCGCTTCTTTCTGTTCCCAGGAGCGGGGCTTGAAGTCCTCCGGGTAGAAGTGTGCGATGACCTCCTCGACGGAGGTATGCTCGAGCTCGACCATCCTGAGGAAGGCGCGGAAGCCGGCGCTGGCTGCGAGGGCGGCCTCGTCCGCACTGTCTTCAGCCAGCACGGCAGAGACCAGCGGCGCGTGTCCCTGCCGCTCCACCAGTCGCACCAACGCCGACTGCGCCGTCGGCGCTCGCAGCGCGGGGAACACGCGAGCCTCGTATAGGCTCTCGATGGTTTCTGTGTTCACACCGTGCCGGACCATGTACCTGGACATCCATACATAGCTTACTATCTTTACTTTACGTAAGCTGATATGTTTTATGTACCTAATCAACGCTTTTATAAAAATTATTCCTTCAACCTCAGTCCAAAATGCCGCGCGCTTTAATTCAATATAATGTCGTTAATTCAATGTAATGTATCCATGTGCCAGATCTATTACTACTAGTCTTCTAGTCAGCCATAAGGCCTTTTAGCATACGCACGTGGGCTAGTGGTGAAACTCGCTTTTAAATATAGATGAAAACGTACTATATTTTCATAAAATTTAGTAAATATCGTTTTATCATAATTTAAAATGAGCTTTAATGTGTTCAGGAACAACATACCCAATCTTGGCAAGCTCGCGCAGCGGCGACTGTCCTGGCCCGAACTCTTTTGCGTTGATCACCTCCATCAGCTCGTCTATCTCTGCCACGACGCGCTCGCTCTCCACCATCTTAAGGATGCCCTTCTGCGTCTTAAACGCCTCCTCAAATGGCTCCACCACTTCTTCAACTTCCGGCTGAGAGGAAACTTCATATTCCAGAAGTACGACACTCGATACTTCCTTTTCCTGTTTCTTTTTACCCGACTTCTTAACTGTTTTGACTTTTTCCGTAACCTCTTCTACCTCTTCCTCTTCTTTCTCAGGTGTCTTCACTTTTTGTGTTTTTGGTTTTTTAGCTTTATCGGTTGGGCCGTACACGTGTAGTTTGGCTTTGGTTACGGCCATGCCAATGTCACTTATCGCCTTGCACATGTAAGTTCCCTCTAATTCTTTCTTAGCTATTTTGATTTTGCATGTTGTGCGTTGATTTAGATTTTCTATGACAAAACGTTCATCCGAGAGAATAGGTTTGTCGTCTTTGTACCAGATAATTTCTAAAAACAAGAATTTATCACTTAGTCTGGGATAACTACAAATAATTATAATATTTTAAGTGTTAAGCTAACAAAAACCTAAGCAGGAATAATAATTACATTCGAGTAGTTACTAGTATCTTCTCTCTTGAATCGGGATAGAATGACTTAACTTAGCTTAGCTTCGATGTAATGACGGAAACATTCAGATGGGTTGAGCTCAAAAATAATATTACTTTGTATTATTCTTACCCACTGCATGCTCAACTAATGCTACCGCGCACAAGTCGTGTAGATTGGACTGCCTTGTGTTGTAGGCTGTGGTCGAACATTGACTTGCAAAGGGAACTGATTCACTACCTACTGGTTGTGATAAAGATTGGTGTAGGTACCTGGTGTCGGGTTGCCTTGGAAGACCGCCTCGAAGGTTACTGTTTTTTCTTCGTCCACCCGCTCGCCCATAATCTCCTTCACGAAGGTGGGCACGGACTGCGTCGCTGTAAAGTCATTGTATATTTAAGCCACAGCTGCGGTACTAGCCGCAGTAAATGCTAAGAAACTAGACCAGATCTTGTTAGAGATATATTTAAAACACTATCGCCATCATTCGGCTTGGTGATAGCATAGTAGCGTTATACTACTTGGATTATGTTGAAATAGTTATAGTTTTAAAGAGAGAGAGTAATTATACATCATTATACTTTTGCTCCTTTTTTACCTGTTATTGCATATTTTAACTAAAAACTATCGATAATGCATATTTTCACGCAATATGTACACATTAAAAAGGGTTCAAGCTCGATGTGTTTCCTCACCGCCAGTGTTGAATATGACCGCGACCTATATAATTATAACAGCTGCGTGCGATCGCTAACCGTTGCTTGATAATAATAATAATAAATAGATAATAAAGATACAAATTTTATTTTAAGTTTAATTATAAATAACTAATACTTGTGTGTGTTTTTTTTTTTTTTTTTAACTTGTTATTTTTCATATTTATAATCCGGTCTCTGTTGTAGTGTTGAGCTTGAGTGTTGTGCTTTTACTAGATTCTAGGACTTAATTTATGGAATTGATTTTAAAACAACTGCTACCAGTCCGCAGATATGTGTGGTTCCGATGCTGGTGGCGCCACTGGGGCAGCTGATCCCACGATGGACCCACAAATTAACATTTAGTCCAAATAGAGCTGATTTTTTCAAAGTTTTTTATGTGAAAAATTTATTGCCAGTCTTATTACCACAATGTTTTGTGTCAATCGTTATGATGAATATTATAATGATTGTTCTTTCGAGCTAACCTTTCAGAGCGGCCTGCAGCTCCTCCATGTGCGTCACCCATTCCGGCTTCCTGTAGTCTTTCGTGCCGACGATACCTGAGGACACAGAGTTAGTCATTTATGATACTGTCACGAGTTGCAGTAACGGGCTACTCAGGCGTTGATGGACGAGTGCGGTGACGGCGCGGAAACGTGGACCCTTTTTGTTTACCGTATGTTAAAAAATATCCCTCAGGATCTTCGTTTAGGGAAGCGTTGCAAACCATAGGTACTAACATAATAACGATATTTGTGTGGAATAAAGTAAAGTCGTATTCTATGACGGTCCATCAACGCCTAATTGCCGCCTCGTACAATGTATAGTAAGTATTTTTCTCAAACAAAGCGCAGATTCAACAAATGTTTGTAGTATCTTGAAATATCTTTCATGCAAGATTTTTAAAACCAACATAATTGCTTATAGTTGTATAAGTCATCAATCATAATCATCATCAGCCCGGAGGCCAGCAGTGGACGTCTCCGGGCTGATGTAGAAATATTTGAATATAATTTGGTATAGTCGTATTATGTCATTGTAAAAGTGTGCAAATTTTGATTGTGAGTTTCAAGGAAGAGGATAGGAGCTTGAAAATATACCAAGCGGTGTCCTGTCAAGCGGAAACTGAAACCATAAAAAGTGAGTGTTATCAGAAAGTACATGAAGCACGATAAGGTAGGCGGAGTGAATCAGTCTTAGTTCTAAAATATACCAGTCCCTGTACCAGTAGGTACACCCAATAAATGTAGCACCCCCTGCACCAGTAACAGTACGGTACGGTAGTAACCCAATAAATTAAAAAAGCAATAATTATAAGAAAAGTAGTTAATAGTTCCGCCATCAAATCCCAACTTGCGCGGTTCACGTGCTTTCAAAGCTCAAGTCTCACAAATAAACACATTGTTCACTCTTTTTCTTGACACGCCGGTTATTGATCACCTGGTGCTAAGTGGCGATGTTGTCGCAGATGACAGACACACCAAGCCTAGAGGCAGCCGGAACACACCGCACCGACAAACCAAACCGTAGGTAATTGGAGCGAGTCAACCGCAGAGCCTTACTTTCCACGGAGAGCGCGGAGATGGTGGAGGTGACTCCGAGCGGATTGTGCGCCTCGAAGACTATCTCCCCGGTGTCGTCCTGGTACACCTCGGATATTATGAGGATGGAAGTCCCGTCTTCCAGCTCCTCGATCTGGTACTCCTGCGACTGCTTGATCTCGGTGCCTTGCTTCAGCCATCTAGTGCTCGGTTTCGGGATACCTATGGCTCTAGCTTCAAGCCTAGGAATAATTTTCACGTTTAAAAATTTGGAATAAATATTGTCTAATGAATGATATAGGATCCGACCGTGGCAGATCTCAAGAAAAAATAATCAAGGATATGGGGGCGGTACACAAATGTTTCGAGGTCAAGATGTCCAAACAGCTGGGTTAACTTCTCTTTTTTTTTTCTCCCCTCATGCAACACTTTAGATCAACCCTAACAAAGAATTGATTTTTTTTCAAATGTTTATCCAAAATACCAATTTTCATCACTATAACTACAAAAACAAAAAAGTTTCTGTACAAAGTTTCATCCCCCTGTCAAAAAATATTTAGAATACCTTATTTATATTGAAATGAACTACCCAAGTACCAATATTCATCAGTATAACTTCAAAAACAAAGAACATTCCATACAAAATTTTATCCCTGATTCTACCCCCTTAAATCATCACTATCGAAAAAAAAAACAAAGCCTTTTTTTCAAATGAACTACCCAAATACACATTTTCAAGACTAACCGTCATATGCATAGATCGTTAAAACGTATTTCAAATCAATTTAGTTAAAAAGTGTTTTGTCAAATTTCTTTCGAATTACGATTTAAGTTTGAAAAAAGAAGACAAAACACTTTTTAACAAAAATAGGTTTGAAATACGTTTTAACGATCTATGCATATGACGGTAAAATTTCAAAAACAAAGGAGTTTCATACAAAAGTGTTTACCCCTTTAGGGGTTGAATTTCAAAAAATTCTTTCTTAGCACACATGCGTAGGCATCAAGATAAATACACCCTCCAAATCAAGTCTATAGTCATAAGTCATAATCCTTTTTATGAACAACGGTTTAGGCTGTGCGTTGTCTGTCAGTCAATGAGTCGTCGTTGAGTTAGGACAGAGATTCGTATAGTATTAGAGATGTAGGTAATCTATTTCTCTCTTGTTAGTGTAGCTGTCGTTGGTGCACTGCATTTAATATTCTGACATAAATACTTGGACTATGTTCAGATTGAATTATTGACAACTCAGCTTCTATTGTGTATCTACACAGATACTCTCTCTCTCTCTCTCTCTGAGAGAGAGAAAGAGAGATAGGGAAAATCTAATTTTGAAAAATATAAAAAAATGGTTTCCTCTGCGTTACGCCGCCGGCACCGATAACTGCCGAGGATGCCTACAGGTGGATCGTCCAGGTGCTGTTTGTTAAGTACGGCATTAAAACTTGAATATTAACCTGGTAAGTTCTCCTTCCGTGGTAGACACTACTGTGGGCAGAGCTTTCACTATTCGCGGCGCGAACTCTTCGATGTCGCTCGTTTTCTGTGAAAAACAAACATTGGTACTACTCAAATGGGTCGTACATCATGTATTGGTTACAGTCGTTTTGATACACAGAAGAAAAAAGGTTATATCGTTATTGGCTGTGCTTACCTATTCTTTGAATGATGTCACCCATTAACGAGTGATCAAATAAATGAATTGTAAAAGACTTACCTCGTCGCTCAATATATCTTCTTCTGAGGCGCTCGGAACGTATTCGTATGCTACAAAATATAAAAAGATTACATTGATTATTATTTGATAAACAGTTCAGTAACAATTTATAATCATTGTAAGTGTAATAAACTTCCAGTGTTCATGTTTCCTGAATCAAGCCAAACTGACCATGCCCAATATTGTGTTTCTACATTTTATTCGAATGCATTGAATATTATTTGTCTATCGTACAGCGTTCATTTAACTAAAACAAAACCTCTCACTGTCACCATCCCATCATGCTTAACAGCTAAAGTACCAATTGTTTAAAAAAATTGTGCTGGCTTCTTTTATGTCTTGGCGTTGCAGTTGTGGCTAGCTTTTGTAAATAAATGAAATGAAACATAACTCATCTTTAACTAACTAACAGATATTTATATAAATTTTAAGTTTGAATGGATAATTATATACTTGTGTTATTGTGCAAAAGTTATATAACTTATAGTAATGATCTTTTGAAACTTTAAATGTTTATATTTTTGTATGGCACAATTAAGAATTAATTACCTGTTTAAAGTTGTATCTAAGTTGTTACGTATGACATAGGGAAGCTACATGTGAGAGGTCTTGTAGTAAGAATTAACTCTGTATAAACATCACAGTGCCAAACATTATTAAGCAGACTATTCACTACCAGCGATTATAGTGTGCAAGTGCTAGAGGCGAGGGTCGTGGCCTAAAAAAATGCATCAAACTTATTACTCATTCCGTGAAACACGTCCTTGAAATTCAAAATTTCCTGCCAGCTACAAAAAACTTAGAAGTTTACTTGATACCAGCAAAAGCTCTATTATGTTTTTGATTACGTGCACGAGTACATAATATTCACGTGCTTACGTGAATATTATGTAAGATAGTGGAACGTGTATTCTTGTGTTCCTTCCAAAGTCCATAGAATTATATTGTAAAGTTTTCACCACGACAAGGCTTTGAGTTTTAATAAAATTTCATTTTACACGTTACGTTATAGATATAAAAAGTACTTGGCATTGGCGAATGCACAATGAGCGACACGACAATTCTCTCAGAAGAAAAGAAGTAAGATATTATAATATGTTTTATGTCGAATTTAAAACTTAACAGAATGTACTAATTATGATAACGGTAATTATTTTAGATTTCGTTCCAACATTGCAAAAACTAGATTTTGAATCTGCTTTATATAATTTACTAAATCTGTTACGCCTTACATTTTAATTTTAAATTAGCAAGTGCTTTACTTCTTTTGTAATATTTTCATTACTTCTCAAAGTCAATTTTCCTCTACCTAAATATTAAAGTATAAGTAGATTTTAATGTTACAAACCGCACGATACCTACAGATGCATGGCAGCATCGACATCATTTTTTTTTTGTGAATCAGAAGAAATGTAGTTTTGTGCAACTCCATAATAATGCAGTTCTCGTCATTCATGCAAACTCTAACTGCATGCATTGTGATTTAAGCAAAAAAGAAATTAAGTTTTCTACCTTCCACTTGGATAACGCATTCAGTGGCGCAGCTGCCGTGGCGATTGGTGGCTACGCATTTATATACGCCCGACATTTCAGGAAACGCTTCTTTGATACAAATTTCACATGTTCCTGTGTCGAGTCGTGCGATTGTAATGTCTCTGGCTTTATGTATGAGGAGATCGTTGTGGTACCAGTCAACTTTAGGCACAGGTCTGCCGGTGACCTTGCACGCCAGCACAATAGGCTCGCCGTCCATAACGGTGGCCGGGCTGAGAGGCTCCTCCACTTGCGGTACTCGGCCCTCATCCTCTGGCACGTCAGTCGTCATCAGCGATGCCGAACACGACACGGATCCAGCCACATTTTCCGCTCTACACGTGACCACTCCTGTGTACTCTTTGGTGATATTCTCTATGCACAGGCACGAAACGTTGTCTTTGTTCGTCACATAAATATTGTTGAGCTTGTTTTGCTTAGCGTGTGAAGCTAGCTCGGTGGTGCCAATAAACCATTGCATGGACGCGCACGGTTCAGAAACCACTTCAGCTTCGAGCATTACTATGTCTCCCAAGCGGACATAAGTTGGACGGATTGGTCTGATGAAAACTGGAGGAGTGATTGTGCTTTCTTCGGGAGATTTCAGTAGTTTAATAGAACTCGCCGATTTGGCGAGCACATCGTTTCTTTCTACAACGACTTCGTATCTCCCTACTTTGCTTCTGTTGGCTTTTTGAACGATGATTCTGGTTAATCCTTCATCGTAAAAAATTACGCATTCATCGTTAGGGTGTAGTGGCTGGTTGTTCCTGTACCATGTTACTTTGCATTCTTCTTTTGGCTCGTAAGTGACAAAAAGTTCGATTGCATCGTTTTCCAGAACAGTCTTTGCTTTTAGTGGTTGTTTTATAATCGGGCCTTCTTCTGCAAAATAGTAACTCTTTGTTATGAGTACCTTTTTTGTGATTGGTTATTTATTTGGGATATTTCGTAATAAAACGTCACACAACAAATTGTGTTCATAAAATTCATCATACACATTAGTTCATAAAATTGTGCTTCAACTTGAAACGGATGGTTGAAAATATTTATGACTAAGATTATTTGCCTTAGATAATTATATTGTGTTATCACTACTGCTTTTTAGAATTTTATTCACCTATTTGTGCCAACAAAATCTAAAATAAGATTATGAAAGCATAATAATGAATACTTGGCAAAGAAAGTAGGTACTACAATTAAAATTATTAATTTAAATATGATCATTTTTACAACACGAAAATATCATAGAGTCAAATTATGCCATGCATCTGTACGAAATAACATTTTTCGACATTGATATTTTTCGGCAAATAGTCCTTGTACCTAGTCAAAGTTTATTATTATGATGATGAAACATAATTTATTTAATATACAAATGGGACTTTAGCGCCTTTTACATGTGTATACTTGTGGTGAGTGAGTGTGCGATTGTTTTTGTGATTAGCAGTAAATGATGTTGGTAGTTCTTACCTTTTTTGTCCTTATTGAGCACTTTCTTCTTAACTTTTTTCGAAACAGCTTGAGTAACTTCTTTTTGGATCTCTTCCTCTTCCAGCGGTTCTTCGTGGACTTCTTCCTGAACCACAGTTTCTTCTACCACTGTCACAGATTTTTCCTTCTTAATTTTCGACTTTCTCTTTTTATCCACTTGTGGTAATTCTTCCGGAGTTTTCGTTATTTCTATTACTTCAGTGACCTCCTCCTGCTGAAGTGTTGGCTCTTCCTGAACTTTTTCTTGAACTGTGATTTCTTCGACAACTTTTACAGTTTTCTCTTTCTTTGTTTTTCCTTTTTTCTTATCGGTATCTGGAAGTACTGGAAGTTTTTCAGGTTTCTTTTCTTCAGGTTCTTCACGAATTAATTCAACGACCACTTCCTGTTCACGGACCGGTTCTTCCAGTACTTCTTCTTGGATAGCAACTTCTTCTACCACCGTTACAGTTTTCTCTTTCTTAGTTTTACTCTTTTTCTTCTTATCTGTTTCTATAGGCGTTGGAACTTGTTCAGGTTTTTCTTCTGAAATTTCAGTAATTGATTCTATAGTTTCTTCTTTTTCAGGAACAGTCTCCTTTTCAACTTTTTCTTCACTCGAAGTTTCTTCGACCACTTTAACAATTTTTTCTTTCCTGGTCTTTTTCTTCTTATCTTCTAATACTTTCTTTTCTACTAAGATTATATCTTCTGGTTTCTCCTCTTCTTGTGAAGGTTTTGGGATTGGTTTAAGAACAACTTCTTCTGGTTTTTCCTTTTCAAGTGGTTTTTCTTTTGGTACTGGTTTAAGCGCCACTTCTTCGTTAACTTCTGTTAGTTTTTCGGTTGTTTGCTTTCTAGGTACTGGTTTTAGAACTACTTCTTCTTTTGGTTCTCGTTCTTTCTCTTGTATTTTACTAGGTCTCAAAGTAGGTTGCTTAGGCTCAATTTGTTCCAGTGCTCTTTCGATTTTGACAGTTTTTTGTGGAACATCCTCATGTTTTTGTACTTTTTCCTCTTCACTGCTCTTCTTAGGTACTGGTTTAAGCGATATTTCTTCAACTGGTGTATCTTCTTTAAACTTTTCTCTTCTTACGGGCTTTAAATGTACTTCTTCAATTTTTTCTTCTGTGGACTTAAGTGTTTGTTGATGTCTTGGTACAGGCTTTAGGACAACTTCTTCTTTAATTTCTTCTTCTTCTTGTTGTTTCTTTTTACTTGTAAGCCATTTTGGTTCATAAGGCTTTTCTTCCTTTGTTTTTGTTGGTACAGTTTTAGTAACTATTTCTTCAGTGGGTTGATCTTCTTTTGGATGCTTTTTCTCTGTGCGCCATAACGGCTGTTCGGGTGTTTCCTCCAACGGCTTGTCTTTTTTAATAGGTTTTTGAGTAACATCGTCATTGGGCTTTGTTTTATCAGTGTGCCATGTTACTTCTTCTGGTTTCGCTTCTTCTTCAAGTTTTTCCTTTTTGACTGGTTTAAGTTTGATGTCGTCTGCTTTTTCAAGTAGCACGTCATCTTGTTTTCCAACTGGTTTTAAAATAACTTCTTCTGGCTTTTCACCTTTAGAAACTCTTCTTGACATTGACCGTTTGGATTTTTCGATTTCAGTTTCTTCCTTTTCACTACTGATTTTTAAAATTACAGTATCTTCCTCACGAGTAAGAGATTCTTCGATTACAATAGTTTCTGCTTGCTGTATTGATCCTTTTCTAAATTCTTTAAGTTGAACCTCTTCTAATTTCTCTTTGGGGATCACAGATTTCTCTACTTTAGTTGGACGCAATTTAATACTCTCTTGATTCCAAGGAACAGGTTCTTTCTTTTCCTCAACGGGCAACTTTGGTTTTTTCTCCTCCGGTCGAGATGTTTTCCTGGTAGGTGCATCAACACTGTCCTTTTCGACAGACTTTTCTTTTTCTGTTTCTTCAATGCTCATGCCGACTGAAGCATCTTCCGTCGTTACTTTCTCAGTAACTGGTTTCTGTAGTTTTGGTTTTCGCCAATGTTTTGTTTCCAATGATTCTTGTGTAGTTTCTTCTGTCACTTGAGAAATTTGTAAGTTGTTTGAGTCCTCGGTCGAGGATTTCTCTTGAACTCGCGGTTTTCGCCACGATTTCGTTTCGAGTTTCTCAAGACTTTTGGAATCCTCAGATTCTTTACTTTGCACGTCTAACAGATTGCTGTCCTCTGTGTATAATGGTTTGTCCAAAAGCTTTTGTTTTTCCTGTATTTTTGTAACCTCATCTTGTTTCTGTTCTACAACTGTTGCTTCTTCGCGTTTTGCTTTACGCCAGTTCTTAGTTTCTAGCTTTTCTTCTGATACAATTTCCGTAGTTTGCACGCTTTTCCTGCGCCAAGGCACATCTGGTCTCATTGTTTTTGATTTTATATCTTGCGCGCTTTGCACGTTTAGAATGTTAGAGTCGTCGGAGGATTGATACAATGTTTTACTTGCGCTTATTTCGGTATCGTCAGTAGAGAGCGATTCAACATCGATTTTCTCCCCGAATGTTTTCTTGGTAATGGTTTTGGGCGTTTCTGTAAATGAAAATATTTTATTTGCCAACATAAAGCATAGACCGTAATAGTTTTGGGTTATGTAGATATCCATCCTACCCCTACTTGCCTACTCCTATTAAAGGGGTGGCCTTCGTCCGGTAGTGGACGGCTTCTGGGATGTGATGGCGATAATTGGAAGCGGGGCGAATTTCTGGGTGCTTCCTCGTAGTCAAAACGGATGTCTTTCCTCGCCAGATAAATTACTGGATATGAAGAGGTTTAACATCTAATATCTCAGGGTGACGAGCGCAGTGCAGTACGGCGCAGGATTGTGTTCGCAAGTTCACAATTCTGGCACTTTTATTATTATACAGTCAATACTCTCTTGATTGTCAGTCAAGTGACGAGACGAGCATGGCGTTCGCCTCGTTGTAAGCATCACGCCTGCCACTAATAGTAGCAGAGCCAGAATTGTGAACTTGCGAACACATTCGTGCACCGCACTGTACTGTGCTCGTCACCCTGAGATATTAGATGTTATATCTCTTCATACCCAGTACTTTCTCTGGTAACATTACCCTTCAAATCGGAACACAGTAATGCTTGCACACTACTGCTTGGCGGTTGAATAACTGGCAAAGGTGTGGTATTTCCCCAGGCTGACTCTACAGTAGAGTCCTACCACTACCAAAACTGCTACTGTTAGTGGCAGACGTGACGCTTACCACCAGACGAACTTCTTGCTCGTTTTGTCACTTGAATGCATTTAAAAAATTAAAAAATCTTGGTTGAAGTCGCGGGGAGACCTCTAGTAAACAATATAACCACGGTTATGTTATACTCAATGTTTTTTTTCGATTTGTAAGTGTTACTGTAAAATCTGATTTATTGATTAATCTTGTAAATACTAGATACCACATTAATATAATACCCAGGAGTATTCCTAGGTCCTTACCTATAAAGAACTAAAGGCTACGATATCACGCGCGTGGTCTGGTGGTGACATACCCTTATACCTAAATTTTAACCTACTAGCATCAAGCTTATTACTTACAACTTGCATCAAGCATATTACTCATTCAGTGACAAACGTCCTTGAAATTCAAAATTTCCTGCCAAAAGCAAGAAACTAAGAAGTTTACTAGATACCAGCAAAATCGCTATTACGTTATTTATTAAGTGCACCGAGTTACCATCTTACAGTATATTCACGTGCTTACGTGAATATTACGTAAGATGGTGGAACGTGTTTTCTTGTTTTCCTTCTAAATTCCATAGAAATTTAATTGTAAAGTTTTCACCACGTCACTCAGACAAGGCTTTAATTAATATATAGCAATATTTCATTTTACACGATACGTTATAGATACAAAAAGTACTTGGCATTGGCGAATGCACAATGAGCGACGCGACAATTCTCTCAGGAATATTTATGACTAAGATTTTATTTGCCTTAGATAATGATATTGTGTTATCATTACTGGTTTTTAGCAGTTTAGTCACCTATTTGTGCCGACAAAATCTAAAATAAGTTTATGAAAGCATAATAATGAATATTTGGCAAAAATAAGTACTAAAATTAAAATTATTAAAAGATATTATCATCATTTTTACAACACGAAAATATCATAGTCTAATTATGCCATGCATTCGTATGAAATAACGTTTTTGATATTGATATTTTTAGGCAAATAGTCCTTGTACCTAGTCAAAGTTTGTAATTATGATGAATGAATATGAATATGATGAAACATAATTAATTTAATATATAAATGGGACTTTAGCACTATATATGTATATTTGTGGTGAGTGTAGGGTTGTTTTTGTAATTAGCAGTAAGTTATGTTGGTAGTTCTTACCTTTTTTGGCTTTTTTCGAAACAGCTTGAGGAACTTCTTTTTGGATCGCTTCCTCTTGCAGCGGTTCTTCGTGGACTTTTTCTTGAACCAAAGTTTCTTCTACCACTGCCACAGATTTTTCTTTTCTGGTCTTTTTCTTCTTATCTTCTAATACTTTCTTTTCTACCAAGATTATATCTTCTGGTTTCTCCTCTTCTCGTGAAGGTTTTGGAATTGGTTTAAGAACAACTTCTTCTGGTTTTTCCTCTTCAAGTGGTTTTTCTTTTGGTACTGGTTTAAGCACCACTTCTTCGTTAACTTCTTTTAGTTGTTCGGTTGTTTGCTTTCTAGGTACTGGTTTTAGAACTACTTCTTCTTTTGGTTCTCGTTCTTTCTCTTGTATTTTACTAGGTTTCAAAGTAGGTTGCTTAGGCTCAATTTGTTCTAGTGCTTTTTCGATTTTGACAGTTTTTTGTGGAACATCCTCATGTTTTTGTATTTTTTGTTCTTCACTGCTCTCTTTAGGTACTGGTTTAAGTGATATTTCTTCAACTGGTGTATCTTCTTTAAACTTTTCTCTTCTTACGGGCTTTAAATGTACTTCTTCAATTTTTTCTTCTGTGGACTTAAGTGTTTGTTGATGTCTTGATACAGGCTTTAGGACAACTTCTTCTTTTATTTCTTCTTCTTGTTGTTTATTTTTACCTGTAAGCCATTTTGGTTCATATGGCTTTTCTTCCTTTGATTTTGTTGGTACAGTTTTAGTAACTATTTCTTCAGTGGGTTGATCTTCTTTTGGATGCTTTTTCTCTGTGCGCCATAACGGCTGTTTAGGTGTTTCCTCCAACGGCTTGTCTTTTTTAATAGGTTTTTGAGTAACATCGTCATTGGGCTTTGTTTTATCAGTGTTCCATGTTACTTCTTCTGGTTTCGCTGCATCTTCGAGTTTTTCCTTTTTGACTGGTTTAAGTTTAATGTCGTCTGTTTTTTCAAGTAGCACGTCATCTTGTTTTCCAACTGGTTTTAAAATAACTTCTTCCGGCTTTTCACCTTTAGAAACTCTTCTTGACATCGACCGTTTGGATTTTTCGATTTCACGTTCTTCCTTTTCACTACTGATTTTTAAAATCACATTATCTTCCTTATGAGTCAGAGATTCTTCGATTACAATAGTTTCAGCTTGCTTTATAGATCCTTTTCTGAGTTCTTTAAGTTGAACCTCTTCTAACTTCTCTTTAGGGATAACGGATTTCTCTACTTTAGTTGGGCGCAATTTAATACTCTCTTGGTTCCAAGGAACAGGTTCTTTCCTTTCCTCAAAGGGCAACTTTGGTTTTTTCTCGTCTGGTCGAGATGTTCTCCTGGTAGGTGCATCAACACTGTCTTTTTCGACAGACTTTTCTTTTTCTGTTTCTTCAGTGCTCATGACGACTGAAGCATCTTCCGTCGTTACTTTCTCTGAAACTGGTTTCTGTAGTTTTGGTCTTCGCCAATGTTTTGTTTCCAAAGATTCTTGTGTAGTTTCTTCTGTCACTTGAGAAATTTGTAAAGTGTTTGAGTCCTCGGTCGAGGATTTCTCTTGAACTCGCGGTTTTCGCCACGATTTCGTTTCGAGTTTCTCAAGACTTTTGGAATCCTCAGATTCTTTACTTTGCACGTCTAACAGATTGCTGTCTTCTGTGTGCAAGGTTTTGTCCAAAAGCTGTTGTTTTTCCTGTATTTTTGTAACTTCATCCTGTTTCTGTTCTACAACTGTAGCTTCATCGCGTTTTGCTTTACGCCAGTTCTTAGTTTCTAGCTTTTCTTCTGATACAATGTCCGTAGTTTGCACGCTTTTCCTGCGCCAAGGCACATCTGACCTCATTGTTTTTGATTCTATATCTTGCGCGCTTTGCACGTTTAGAATGTTAGAGTCCTCGGAGGATTGATACAATGATTTACTTCCACTTATTTCGGTATCTTCAGTAGAGAGCGATTCAACGTCGATCTTTTTTCCGAATGATTTCTTGGTAATGGTTTTGCGCGTTTCTGTAAATGAAAATATTATATTAGCTAACATAAAGCATAGACCGTAATAGTTTTGGATTATGTAGAGATCCATCCTACCCCTACCTGCTCCTATTAAAGGGGTGGCCTTCGTCCGGTAGTGGACGGCTTCTGGCTGTTGATATGATGGCGATAATTGGAAGCGGGGTGAATTTATGGGTGCTTCCTCGTAGTTAAACCGGATGTTTTTCCTCACCAGAGAAATTACTGGGTATGAAGAGATTTAACAACTAATATCTCAGGGTGACGAGCGCAGTGAAGTGCAGAGCAGGATTGTGTTTGCAAGTTCACAAATCTGGCACTGCTACTGTTAGTGGCAGGCATGACGCTTACCACCAGGTGAACGTCTTGCTCGGCTTGTCACTTAAATGCATTAAAAAACAACAAAAAAACGTGGTTGGAGTCGCGGGGCGACCTCTAGTAAACTGTTTAGTACTCTATGTTTTTTCCCGAATTGTAGCTATTTTCATCAAATGCTGTAAACGTGACGTACTGTAAAATCAGGTTTTTAGATTAATCTTGTAAATACCGTATACCACAGTAATATAAGGAGTATTCAGATTCAGATATTTATTGCCATTCCGTTCAGTACATGGTGTTTATAAAAGTAGGTACATAAGTTCAACGGACCCCGTCGGGCACAGCAAATTAGAAGAGAGGAGAATATTCATCGATTGATTTGAGATTTTTTTTTATATATTATATTATGTCTTATTGGTTATACATGTATATAGATTGAAATAACAGATCAAATTATTAATTATTGTTTTAATTATTAAGTTAGATTTTATAAGTCAATTTTATTAATTTGGTTTACCTATACATTACAGTCATGCAATAATTTCATATCGGTTAAATATTCGGCCATAGTATAGTAGGCTTTGTCAGTAAGGTACTGTTTTAATAGTCGTATAAATGTAGTGTCATTTTTTATATTCCTTAAATAATCTGGCAGACTATTGTAAATCTTTACGGCCATAACTAACGTACCAGATGAGTGCATCTTTATACGTGATTTTGGTAAGACTAAACGATTTTTATGATGAAGAGCATCGTACGAGTGCGCAGGTATTTTTTTTCCGCTATAAACAACTGTGTATGATTTCGAACAAATTTGCTGATTTCGAAAATGTATAAGCATTGTAATGTTAAGATTTTATATTTTTTAAAGTAAGGTTTACAGCTGTCCATTTGATCAATATTGGCTATTATTCTGACTAGTTTTTTCTGAACTATGAAAAGATCATTTGCAGCGCTGGCATTTCCCCATAAAATAATCCCATAGCTTAGCCTTGAGTGGGCATTCGCATGGTAAGTAATGAGGGCAGTTTTGATATCAGTTGTTTTTTTCACTTCACGGTGTGCGTACGTAAAGGATGATAGTTTAGATTTAGTTTTCCTAATGTGCGATTGCCAGTTTATGAGGGTGTCAATTACAATACCTAAGAGACAGCACTCATTAATTACTTCTAGTTTAGTGCCTTGGAAAGTGAAGCTAATATCGAGAGGCGGTTTCTGATATGGATAGAAAGGAACAATTTTCGTTTCGGACAAGTTCAGCTCAAGGTTATGTTGGTGCATCCAGTTAGTTGTTCGATCGAGCAATGCGGTGAGTTTTAAGTTACCGTCAGTACTTGTTTTTGTAGAAGTAAGTAGCGAAATGTCATCCGCAAAGCAAGCGCAAGGATCTGTCATTATTTTCGGGAGATCATTGATGTAAAGTAAAAATAGAAGACATCCAAGGACGCTTCCTTGGGGAATTGAGGCATTTATAGCGATAATATCTGAGCGGATATTTTGAATCATTTTTTCCTTATAATTGTAATGTACGATTACTACGAGTTGTTTTCGATTTTCTAGGTATGATTTGAACCACTTATGGGCTTGGCCCCGGATAGATTCCTAGGTCCTTACCTATAAATAACTAAAGGCTACGATATCACGCGCGTGGTCTGGTGGTGACATACCCTCACACCTATATTTTTAGCCACTAGGCCCAATGTCTAGACTCACCTAAGCTCACTAACAATAAACCGATCGCTAATTAAAATTACTAGAAGACTTTTGGCTGCTGCTCGATGTGATGGATGGAATGCTATATACTTTTGACAAAACAGGAGCCAACTTTTCCCTAACATGACATATCTATCAAACGTTAGTCCAGCAGGGCTAGGATAACGCACTATGAGAAAATCTTGTCGTATCTTTAAGGCGTGCAAAAACGAGACAGACTTATACAGCGTCGTATCCTTGTCCTGTTTTTAAGAACCGAGAAAATGTTCTTGCATTGGTTCTGTAGGTTCCTGAGTCCTAGACCTCAGTACCTAAGCACAATATTTGTTGAGATTTAAGGATAGCGTTAAGAGTGACGTATCACGCTTCAATATCTGCTGGGCTGGGTGGTAATCGCGTATGACGGCGGAGGTCGGAGAAAAGTTATTTTGAACGCTAAATAAATCATGTCTTGTAGATGAAAACGGACCAAATCGATGGAGCAAACTCAGTGGCAATTACGTAATAACCCAATGACAGTTGTTAATGTTGATGTTTTACGTGCCAATTTTTTGGAGATCTAGCATGTATGTTAGACGCATTCACCTCAATTTCTCAAGAAATTGCACTTTTTTCGATACTAACTCGAGCTGATCCTCTAGCTATGTAGTCCAAGCTACAGATATACCCACGAACACAGTGTACCTAGTACCATGCCTTGTTTATGATATACCTATAGATAATACAAATACAATTTGACACCGAGCCATGTCCTTCTTATCTACCAATCTAGCATTGTAATAGAGTTGACTGCCAACACTCCATCTGTTCAGTAATGCTAGTCACTCGCCTCCTAGTACAGTTTACTACATAGAGATAATAACGTGCTCAAAAAAATTCGTGTTATTAAAATCAAAATACCATCCTGTACTTTATGGTAATAAAATATTGTATAGGTACTTGGACCTTGACCTACCTATAGTTAATAGAAAAACTATTCATTCAGTGCATCTCTATTAAATTAAACGTGTGTTTCTGTTTATAAATAGAAAGCGAATACGTGCGTGAATTTCTACAATCTTCTAAATTAACAATATTGGCCAGGGAATACTTATTTCAAGAGAACTTAAGCCTGTGCTAAACGGAAATCTTACTACGGTGACCTTGTTGATTTTATACTGTCTATTGTAATGTGAATTGGTAGTTTTGCCCCAGCGACGGTGATAAAATGAATGGACGGGCCGAGCGCTTGCACATCATTCAAAATTAACATTTCAACACAATCAAGCATACCTAGCTATAAGTATACATATTACATTTGCCTGCAAATAGACATAGCAAGTCTAATTACTGCATGACAAAAAGAGAACGTCTGTATTTGTCTATTACTCTCGAACATTGACGAGTATTGACAAAGGATTCTCGAAGTCTCTCTATCTCGTAACGTTACGATCGTCTCAAAATGGCGATAACCTTAGCATAATTATTTTATTTAAAGTTATTGCAGTTGTGAAAAAAACGCTGAAATTAATTTGTGTGCTTACTTATGGAATGGTGATTCCCAAATTATTATTCCGAATTATGCTAGGGCTTCACCTGCGTGTAATGCCATTATTTAGCGCGGTATTTGATACATTACGTAGAACTGGCCGAGTGTTAGCGCGCTAATAGACTAGCGACATTATTAACGTCGTTAGACGTTAAGCGATATTCAAAGTAAAATGATAGTGTGGGCCATCCGGCCACACTATATACATGTGGTACATGGGTATGTAGCGCATCGTTTATTGCACGTTAATTATTAGGATAATTTGCCGTAAACCGTTACGAAGGTGAAGCCCCAGCATTATAGTAGTGTTCTTACACTAGGGGAATGCACACGAAGGCATAATTTCGATTTGTTTATATTGTTGTATCGTATGGCTCGCATGTCGCAAAGACAGAGTATGACTGACGCGAGTGGAGAGCTGGCGCTCAATATTATATATTTCATATATGTCCATTAATTTTATCACCTTCGCTGGCTTTACCTCTGTCTACAAGAAAAGTCTCATCGTGCAATAAATGATTATAAAAAAATAGGTCCAACGTACCACGTCCTCCGCCCTTCCTTACGTATTTCAAAACAATGTAAGTTGTAGTAGTTAACAACTTCATAAACATTATCATAATTTGAAATACCCTTCAATTTGTTAAAACAAGTTATCCTTTTTCTAATTAAATTTAATTTACTTTTTTTTTACTTTTTGTGTACCTACTCGAAAAAACGAACGCACGGTTCGACTCTCACCGCTCCGATCGTGCTATTATGCTGCCAACAGCTGATTTGATGATGGACCGTGGGGATAGACATTAGACAGTGGACCTACCTGGGGCCGTACCGTGAACCGCTTCTTGCGGGACTGAATCGGCTCAGCTACCGAACCTGCGTAACCGCAGACCGTATTGCGAGGCGATAAAAATCACAGTCGCGTAGCGTCGTCAGCTGAGTTCGAGTCTCGCAATGAGCGGTTCACGGTACGGCCCGCAAATCGTAAACCCGTTACATCCGCCAACCCGCAACTGAGCCAGCGGCAGCGTGGTAGATATCGCCTCACGAGGAAAGGGCTAATTATAATAATATATCGTATTCCAAATGATCAGTCACCTATTGTATTATAGTACATTATGATACGAGTGTGCTATGTTGGTCATTACACTAGAGGCGGTATTATGCGCGCGAGCCGCAGGCGAGCGCGATAAGGAAGCCGAGAGCGTAATGACTAATAGCACAAGAGTTACATACGATTGTTTTCATCATACTTGCGAGGAAAAAACTAACTTTTTTTGATAATAATCAACCACACAGCGAAAATGTCAACAAAGATTTGCAGAAAATGGCGCCCAAACCAGCAATGCGCGCGCAGGTTGACATTTACTTCAGCGGCATAAGAACTCTTTGTTGGTATTACAAAAAAACTGTAAGTATTACCCGGCTATATTAAGAGTGCTTCGTATACATACGTCTAATTTCAGTCACGTACAAACTTGGCTTTACCGGGTTATACCTATTATAGCACCACAAGTGGCGTAATGTAAAGTAAAAAGCACACGTGCGTAATAGCTTCGATTATGAGCCTAAAACCGATGTAATAAGATCCACTTTACGAGCAAGTGTGATGAAAAGTAAGTTTCGATGCGGGCTAGGATCGAGCAAAAAAAAGATAAAGTTTCTAGGGAAAACTATGCGTTTTCCCTAGAAAGACAGGCACGAAAATATTTTTTTACATTGTATTAGCTTTAAAAGTATGTAACTAAACCTACGTAATAAAATGTTTTAAGTCAATTTTAACGTAGTAAGTAAGTACTTCTAAATTAAATATGCAGGTTATGTAGTTCCGAAGACAATGCAATTATTTGGCTCATAGGACTGACCTGATGATGGAACCAGGAGGTGGATAGTGGAACTCATCAGCAGCTACTACTTACACCTTGGGAATTTGGGCTCAATTAATTTGTTGTAACGAGTCCCGTATTATACTATATATCTACACAAAAAAAAAAAAGTTTTTTTTAAATATATATTAACATTTTTGGATAAAACTTTCCCAAGAGAGTGAAAGACAGCAAGTGATGATAGCTAGGGGGCGTGGGCGCCGGAAGCAGGGTACAAAGGGGCACACTTGCACCCCCCTGTCAGGAAAGAATACACATAGTTTTTTTTTTTTAATGAAAACTGACGGCATCTAGGTTACTCTCTAAAGTTCATCACCTTGTCAATAAATATAGACTACAGAGATGAAGTATGTTTTAGATGAGCGAAATATATTCAATCTAATACCCGCGCCTCAGACCCGCGCATTTGAAAGAATGGAATTTGACATTACATTTGTCTACATAATATACAATTATACGTGTATAATTCCATATTTTATATTATTTATCAAAGAGTCACAATCTCTAAGTGAAAACAGTCAAAAAACGTCCGAGTGCCGTTGTACATACCTACCTATACGTGCATTATATAGTTCCCAATTTTATTATGAAAACTGACGTGGTTTTGACACATTTTCACAATTGTTCGAATTTAGACGTTATGTCGCTTGTATAGTGTTCAATGTATGCTTGAGCGCTTGTGTCTTATCGTAGTTTAAGTCACTGAAGAGAGAAATAGGGCGTTTGCTTTTCTGTGGTTAAGTCGTTCAAAAAGTCGGCGCACTGCATAGCGTGCGCCGAGTTTTGGCGCGTACATTTTTTTTGCACGTTTGTGACTCATAGATATTAGCTCAATGTTATTTATAGATAGATATATATTTTTTATTGTCATAACCTTAATCTGTTATTATAGCTAGGTATAATAACGTTTTGCGTACTATGTACTCGTCAGGGTTTACAAATTGATTTAAAATAGAAATGCAGTGTAATTAAATAATAAATATCTACATCTCTAAACGCTGTATAGAGGCAGAATAAATTTAAGCTGTAAATGGGCTTCGACATTCAGTTTAAAAAAATAAAATTTAGTATAAAAGTTTGTAAAAATCGAAATAGTCTAGTTAGTAGATTTTAATAATTTATAGTCCCGATAATCATGTGGTGTTTTATATATTCTTCTACTTGATATAGAGTTTGCGACAGCAATAGATTTCGGACATTAGAACAAAACGTATTGTACGTACTTATTACAATTTTTAATACAGTTCGGCAGTTTATTGTAAAGTTGCTGGCCAATCACAACCGGGGTTTTTAGTAGACTTGTGCAACCTATGCTTTACTGACAAAATACTATTTTTGTTTCGAAGATTTAAATCAGTATATTTACCACGACATTGATACATGTGATGTATTTAAAATTTCTAAAATGTATACTGACACAAATGTAAGTGTATACCTAAATTCTTGAAAAGATACGATTCTCTGTATTAGTATAATGTACCTAGATGCACCTCCATAAAAGTAATGCTGGCGGCGCTCATGCTCGGGCGTCTCTGTCTCAACAACCTGGGACCTTATTATTGAATCGTACGCAAGCGTTGCGCATGCGAATGAAGCTGACCTTCGAACGATATTGCTTCTTCCAAGTAGTACCGCGACTTTGATAAGGGCTTGAGGAAAATGTGCCTATTAAAATAGGTGCACCTCAGTACGTATCTATCAGTATATTATTTTTACTCTGTACGGTCTAAACCAAAGAGTATACTTATCAAATACTTACCTACTTTTAATTATTAAATTTTAATTACTAAATACTTTTAAATATTAAATTTTACTTTTAAGTATTAAATATTTATGCTATAGATACTCCTACGTAAAATTTACAATTAGTATCGCTCGAACTAGAACTCTAAATGATATTATGGGTTTTTAGAATGTGGAAAACTGGGGTACTACCGGAGATATGGGTGTCGTTATAACAAGAGACATCACTGAAAAGGTTCCTTCTTAATATGGTTTCTCCATCATAGACAGAGCTGAATCCTCCAAGTCCTAGACAGCATCTTTACAAACTTCAAGCAGGATGTGATCAATCAAAATTTTATATGGTTTAAATTTAAATACGTATTTATCTATGTGTTTTTTTAACTAGAGCGCTTCTAACTGTATTTATTGTCACGTGCACGTGGTAGTGTTAGCGCTGGCTGTCCTTTTCTAAATGATCCATATCCATTTAATTTGACACTATTCCTATTCATTTTATTTGTTTGAAAACTATCTCGAGCCACAACTAAACTACATGCGAATGATTCCAAGAAAATCCTAAAAAGATTATTGAGTCCATCCATTTTAATAATAAGACATTGATATAATTATGATTTACCACAGAAAGGCCCTACTTTACTTATCTCTTCAGTGTGATTTACCATGTCATTTTCTGTAATTATATTTTGACTGTATTGACAATTAGTTTTTTAAATATTATTATTCATGACATTGTAACTATTTTAATCATGTTATGTTTTAGTTATAAATATTCTATTATATTCTATTCAATTCACAGAGGAACTTGATACAGACGAATAGTTTATCTTGAATGTTCTAGTAAATCTATCTATAGTAAGGACTTACATTCAGCTCGGGACCCTAGCTGGTAATTCTATAATTCCATCCTGTGAAGATCCTCAAGATGAAACTGCCTCAAGAGTAAACCGAATTTGGGATACTTATGATATCATGAAGGGACACCATATTCCACTAAAGGAGCTTTTTCTTTCTTTCAGGTACCGAGGTTCTGATGAGCGCGGAACACCGACCATCACAATGCGCACCACTCTGGCACGACCGCGACCGCAACCGTGACCGTGACCGCGACCGTGACCGCGCCGGCGACCGCGTCCGCGACCGCAACCGTGACCGTGACGGAGACTGTGACCGCGACCGTGACCGCGACCGTGACCGCGACCGTGACCCCGACCGTGACCGCGACCGCGACTGCGACCGCGACCGCGACCGTGCCGCGAGCGCGACCGTGACCGTGACTGCGTCCGCGTAGCTCGAGGTTGCAGTGAAGTCTCAGTGATCGCACCGGCAGACAGTGGAGTGCCGTGAGCGCATTTGCCATGTTGGTTTTTGGATTTTAACGTTTCGCCTTTTATTAGCGCTTATTCGTATTAAATACAAGGGCGGATCCAGCTTTTAAGTCAGGTCATATAGTCTAGTCGAGGTCTAGTTAGCAGTCAGGCTCCAATTCCATTACAACTAGAAAAGCTATCAGTCATGTCAGGTCATGACCCCATGACCCCTGAATCCGCCCTTGATTAAGTATCGCGTAAGACGTAATGAGTGCATAATCTTATACCACTAGATGGGAGACCTCACGTTGGTTAAGAAAATCAAAAAATTGTGTACCGTAAAAGTTGCATAGTTTTCGTGTTATTTGACATTTCGAGTTATTCGAATAACGTTGCAAATCAAGGAATTTTCTCAATCTGTTTTTTGGTCAGATGTGCTATCGAATGTGTATGTCGCATCCAAATAGCAGACTACGACGTAATACATAACGGCTAGCCATTTTAAAAAACAGAGACGTTTTATATAGCGACGTATTAACCTTTAGCCGGATTGTATTAAGGCTGAAAGTAAGTCCGTCGCATTGTATGCATGCTTCGCGTTCTACAACACGGCAAGCCATAATGTAATTGAGCGGGTCATGATCCGCCGCTTTGGCAATCTTTAATTAACATTTTGGACACTGCCGGCGCTTTGGTGCATGTCACTTTTTTATTTGCTTAATACATTTTGTTTGCCTGCTGCTAACTTACGGAGTGCCATTTTTTAACATAAATTTTTATTTATTGCTATATTATTGAACACCATTTTTTTTTTTATTTGATAAATATTTTGCATTGTACCTTTGGCAAAACATAGGCCGTACGTATTGTAGAACGCTTCGCAATGACAATTTGATTGAGTGAAGTTGATTCGCCGTATAACAATACGGCTCGGTTTTTTAAAATGGCTAGCCATTATGTAATACGGCGAATTCTACAATTCGGCTGCGACATATACACTGCCATTTTTGTGTCACGAGTTTATTTTTTGTTTTATTTATACGGGAATAGTGTTAAATTATGTAGTTGGAATTATGTAGTGGTAGGACTCTACTGGTCCGCTTGGGGAAGTACTACACCTTTGCCAGTTATCAACCGCCAAGCAGTAGTTTGCAAGCATTACTGTGTTCCGGTTTGAAGGGCAATGGTATGAATACTCGACGCTACTACTATAATACTCTATGCTCTACTGGGTATGAAGAGATTTAACATCAAATATCTGAGGGTGACGAGCGCAGTGCAGTGCGGCGCAGGATTGTGTTCCAAGTTCACAATTCTGGCACTGCTACTACTGTTAGTGGCAGGCGTGACGCTTACCATCAGGAGAACGTCTTGCTCGTCTCGTCACTTGAACGTATAAAAAAAAAACAATTATTTAAATCAATACTCCGACTATAGTTTCGATCACATCCGGTGATCTATTTCAAAGAGTGAAAACAGAGCCCGCGCGTGCGACCGCGTCTTGCTTCGCACTGCGGGCCGCTGCGCGTCGCGCGTATTATTTTTGTTTCAGAAAAGTATTTAACTCGTTTCAACAGGTCTATAATGGCAATGATGTTATATGTGAATTTACTCTATGTATAAGGGTCTCAACTCGAAAATGATGTGACTTTTATGGAATATTTTTTTTATTTTATGTAGCAGCACTATTTATTGTAGGTATATGCTATATGGTTATCCACTCATTACTCCACACTATGTATACGGGCATTGGTTCTCGAGAATGGTTGTGCTTTGCTCTACCGGGACCGTTCTATCATCACGGACAGGACTATCGTCCCCAATAAGCCTGATATGGGTGATTTTCCCAAACACATTTTTTAAGCGGCGTGGCTAAAAATCGTACTTTTTGTATAAATGAGGCCGAGTTTTTTTATTCCCAAAGAAATAGACACAGATGGTTGTATTTGACTTTTTTTTTACTTCTTTAGAACTTAGAAAAAACAATGTTTTTACTTCATTACTCTAAGCTTGGTAGCACGTCCACAATCCATTTTTTTTACATTTGTATCGCTTAGGTGAAATTCCAAGAGCTTTACGTTTTTTTTTTTTTATAATTTTGCACTACCTAGTTTTCTATCTAATAGTACTATTATTTACCTATTTAGTTCAATAGCTAAGATTACAGCATACAAATACAAAAGTTTGTATGCTGTAATCTTAGCTTAAAATAATTAAATATTTTAAATATTTAAATTTCATTAAGTATGTCACAAAAAATAATCACTTAATAAAATGAAATAATAATTATAAAAATACGTTAATAAACTCTTATTTTAAAATAAGCTTCAATGTCATAAAACTAATTCTCTTGTAACCACGCTCTGAGCTTGGTTTTGAAGCACCCGGTGGAAGGAGCATCCAGAATGGAAGCTGGTTTACGGTTGTAGATCGCGGGCCCCAAAATATACACTGACCTCTCCGACTTGACGAGACGGTGCGTCGGGGTAATCAGTTGGTCTTTCTTTTTATTGCTTCATAAATCTGTGCTTCAAAAAAACGTGCTGTGAACGTTGGAACGTTTCTAGGTTTACATGGGTGAATAGGGCTACCTGGTAAATAAACTCATACGGCAAGGGCAGTATCTGAAGTTCTCTAAATAGATCTGCGCATGAGACGTCGTTCTGGATACCACATATAGCACGTATGGCTCGTTTCTGCATGACAAAGACTCTGTTCCGATCGGCAGCGCGGCCCCACAGCTCCAACCCGTACGTGATGTTACTGTGGACGGTCACAAAGTAGCAGGAGCGCACCACGCTGCGGGTGGCGGTGCTCGCAAGCCGCCGGAGCGCGAAGCACGAGCGGCTTAGCTTCCCGCAAAGCTCGTCTGTGTGCGTCTCCCATGTCAACGTACCGTCGATGTGGAAACCCAGAAGTTTCGTACTATGTACCTGTTGGAGCACGGTATTGCCGACTGCTACCGAATAAGTCTTTGTCGAGTGGCCATTGAGGTTGAATGCAAGGAAGCAGGTCATGTCCTTATTAGAAGCTAATCCGTTAGAACGGAACCAGCTGTCGAACTTGTTTGCTACCGTGTTCAGTTTCGACTCCAGCTAACTGTGCGTCGGCGCGGTGATCACCGCAGCAACGTCATCGGCGTACATATAAATCTCGGCGCCATCGATGGCACCTGGTAGGTCGTTGAGGAGGAGACTGAACGAGGTGTTAGATAAGCAGGAGCCCTGTGGGACGCCCATCCCGTTCTCCATCTCGGAGGATACTACGTGGTCTCTGTCACCCACCACGACATGCGTTCGCTTAGGCATGAAGGACGACATCACGGACAAAGCCTGACCGTGGATCCCGTAAAATCGTGGTCTATTTGCAACGAGATCGTGATCGGCAGTATCGAACGCGCTCGATAGGTCGCAACAAGAAGTCTCTTGTTGAGTCCGACCCCAAACACTTTACTGACGGCAGGAACGAGGGATATGGGTCGATAGCACTTGATCTCTGATTTTTTGCCCTTCCATTTGTACAAGGGGCATATTTCAACTTTCTTGAGTGTTGTAGGGTATATTCCTTCCCGCAGGCATGAGTTAAACAAGTGATTAATAACGGGCGCTACTGGTGCTATACCGGTTTTTAATATGCTTGCGGACAGACCAGACCATAGAGATCGGTACTCTTCTTAGGAGCGATACGTTTTGGCGCTATAGTAACCACTTCAACTGGGGAGAATGGTTTTAGCCTTAGAGACACGTCGCTCGCGGATGCCTCGTCCCCAAGTGCAGCTAAGGCGCTTGCGCTGTTAGGTGCGGGTGCTCCGCATACTCGCCGCCGTCACGAACCCCGAGTTAAGCGCGTCCACTAGATCCTTCTTCGTGCCAAACGCTTGACCGTCGGCGTCCAGCACCAGGTCCGTGAAATCGACTCTCTCGCGAGTGCCACGACTCAACTCTGAATGTATTACACTCGACATGCGTCGTGGATTATTCCTGACTAAACTAGAGTAATGACTGACTCGTTTTTCTTTCAATAAGGCGTGATATTTAATTGTAAGTTCATCGCACTTAATACGGAGTAAATCACCGGTGGGAAATGATTTCTTTAATTGTATAGTCTCATGTAGTAAGTGCTTAAAATTGTGAATTTCCGCGTCAACCCAGTGTTTATTATGAGTAAGCTTTTTTTCTGGAAAGCGGATTTTAATTTATTTGATAAAATATTGACTACTCTCGGCCAACGCGTAACAACAATTAGTTACTCGATTTTTCAATGATATTGTCCCAGTCTGTTGAATCCAGGGCAACTATAAAGTTATACTCGGTCGCATATTACCAAGCGCCGCGCCGTCCACGATGAACTTATAATTTTGGTGGGATTTATAAGACGTTGAACAAGATTGCATAAAACGATCCGAAAAGAACAACACTATGTTCATTTGCCTATCCGGATCGATCAGTTGAGATGTCACTGGCAGTGGTGAAAGAACCGAGTGTTTTCATCGCGGTTTCCCGCAAAAAATGTACTTAAGTGTGGTGATTTTTGGAACACGGACAAGAAATGTGCAATTTTGGTGTCCGTGTTTTATTTATTTTTCTTTTAATGACACTATGGTAATATTTATATAATAATGTAGACATTTGGTGTGCTTAAATAATTATGAAATGTTATTTATTGTACTATCAATAGTTTTCAATTAATTTCGTGTCTTAGACGCAGTTCTAAATTTGTTCGGTCAATTTTGGTGGTTTTGGTGGTGTTTTCGGATCACCAAAATTTATTAATTACTACAAAATTGTAATGTTCATGTGATATGGTTTATTGCGGTGGTTAGTAATAACCAATTTCAAATATCAGTGTTAAATAGACTATTTTTAAATCGATAGATAGGTACTTTAAATTTCTTCAACGAAGCAAGTTTAAAGCCTAATCTTATACACCGTGCATTTTAACCAGTTTTAAAACTGTGTTGTTGGTGTTGTTGTGGTGATGTTGATCACAGCACAACAACAACAACTACCCACAATTACAATCAATAACTAACAACAACAGCTTTTTTCTAAAAACTTTTGTTCTACCACCTTTGAAAAAAAAACATGAAAAAAACAGCTATTCGATACAGCCGGTCTCAGGTCAAAGAACATTTTGTATGGAAAATTGATGTTTTAACACATTTTAAAAGTCATAGTCGTAGTCATACGTCATCTTCACAACGGATTCCCATACAATTGATAAACTAACTGATAAAATTGCAAATTGATTTGAGTTAGCATAGTATTAATAAGTTGATTTACTAAATATTTTGATGCAGATCTATATTTCGGATATACATTTATATTTTGATCTTTTATTCCAACTACTGAGTTTTTTCCTTTTTATTTTATTTTAGTAGCTACCTACATATTTTATGCTAGTATATTTTTTTCTAATTTTGGTGTTAAAATCAGTTTCAATTTTCAGTCAGTCAGTGTCTTACCATTCAGGTAAATATCATGAATACTTATATCAAAAACTCATGTACTTAATAAAATCCCTGTCACATTTAATGTAATGAGATACATTTCTCCATCACTTCATTATAAAAAGGTACTGAAAAATATTAGATAGATTCAGGCGTTACTTCAACCGAACCAAACCAACAAAAATGAATATCAAAAATTTTCACCAAAATTAAGCAAGACGCTTTTCTAAAGACACGCTAGCTAGCCACGATACTCGTACGTGGCTATCGCACATGACGAGAATACCCTGACTTCGCTCATAAGATAACCGCCGCCATGTGTGGGGATGAATCGTTTTCTCAGTAGTCGTCACGGATATCCGCCTTTTAATGAAGAGCCCCAACCAACACCTTAAAAGATTCTCACTAGTCTGTTGGGTGCTATAAAACTAATATGCATCTGTTTTATTTTTATTGACTCACAAAAAAGCTGACTGACAACAAAACAAATCATCGAAAGTAAAATTTTAATATGTGCACAAATAACGAAGTTATAAACATTTTAGTTTCATGTTAGACAGGGAGGGCACTATACTAGGTTTATGACGTCATAGTTCACGATTCCAAACAAATTCAAATTATGCACGTGTTTTGCTAGAAAGGGGCAGATGACTCCCTCCCAAATACTTTGAACGCTTATTTT
This sequence comes from Erannis defoliaria, assembly GCA_905404285.2. NCBI lineage: Eukaryota > Metazoa > Arthropoda > Insecta > Lepidoptera > Geometridae > Erannis > Erannis defoliaria. The sequence goes on along the minus strand of FR990067.1, from coordinate 22,140,963 downwards.
TCAGCACTTTACCAGGCGATTTCAATTATTATTATTTTTATTTTTTCAAATATTATTTTTTCGACGTAAGCGTCAGATTCAGTTAAGCTTTCCATTTATCTTATTATTTTTAATAATTTAAACACATGCATATTCCCAATTATTAAGTCTAGCAGGGTGGCAGAAAAGTGTCTGCTACCCATTAAAAAAAACGGTTAAGGAATTCATACATTACTAAGTATTTCATCAGTTATCTGGTACCCATCATAGGTATTATATAGTACAAATGCTTATTTGGGGCTAAATGGCGCTGTGTGAAATGCTCTATGGTGTTTTTAAAAGGCGATCTACAATTGCATACCAATATCCATTCGGAATGCTCATTCCACCGCGCGCTTCAAAACCAAGTTGAGAGCGTGGTTACAAGAGAATTAGTTTTTAACATTGAAGCTTATTATAAAATAAGAGATAATTCTAGAATTATTTTATTAAGAGTTGATTTTTTTGTGGCATTTAATGAAATTTGACGTGTAATTTGGGTGTTATCAACTATTGTTTTGTATTTTTCACCTCTGCATTTATATGCTTTTGTTAACTTTTTTTCAGAACCTCTCTCCCTGAAATGGATGTCGAGTTGAATGCGATTCGCCCCTGTAGAGTAGCTGAGGGTAAATTTGCCGACAGGGGTATTAGTTGGCTCAAGGGAAACGCATCAAACAATAGCATCCATCCTTTCGGGCGTCAAGAGCCAGGTTCGTCACTCCCATTCGCATGCATCAATACAGCTACTTATTGGCACGTAGATAATCATTTTACTCATATGGTGATAAGCTTTTTAAATTGTTGTTATACTGAATACTTAACTCTTCTTTTTCTAATAAGCACCTATTTCAATTTTCATATTTTGACTGTAGTTGACTGTGGTACATGTGCTGTTTATTATTTTTTTATAAATTAATTACGGCATTTATTTCTCTTATTGTAAACGAAATTTTGTTATCGGCCTGTCCATTTGATATAATTAAATATACTGAGTAGGTACTTACGTATTAGAAACTATATCCTCCTTGGTTGGCTTCAGCTTTCGCGTTGTATCCACTGAATTCCGCCAGATAACGAAAACCCACTTGAACTTATCTTAGTATGCTGACTTGGCTTCTTGCTCGAAAAGTTTAGACTTATTGAACTTTTAATGAAGTCGATACTTTGCAGTTGAAATACGAGTAAAAGACAGAATAATATATGTTCTATCTTTTGGATCTAACATAGAATTTAATTTATTGTCCCTGACATTCCAACAGCCAGGAGCCATTTCAGTATTTTCACATAATTCTGGAACGTTTCTAGTTCTACTAAATATTGTATTGCACTGAAATATGAATGTACCTACTTAGCAGCTCCGCTACATGTATGATGTTTGTTTTTCATCTACTTCGATCATGTTGTAATACGAGCCTAAATTTATAAACGTTGAATTTAGTTAGTTTAGTTATATTTTCTTACTGGAAAGGACAATCGGACAAAAATAATAACAAATTAAGTAATTAATTTAAACATTTTTAAACTGATTGCGTATAAAATACGCCAAAAAAGTTAAAACGGCCACTTTAGGCTTTTCCATTACTGGCGCTCCTCATAAATACTCGGAAAACCAATCCTGTGATTATACCACAACCTCATCGTTGAATACATCTAAGATTATTGTCAATAAAACCTTATTAGCGTTAAAGTTAATCAACTTTTTAGTTACGACAGTAACAAAATGTGATACAATTAAATCACAACTGCCATTCAATGGAATGAAAGAAGAATATAAGAGTTTAGATAGAAGTGTAATTTGATGAGGAAGCAACTGTTAGTGGCTGACTGTCGGTCGCCGGTCGCGGCCGTGCGTGAGTCGGCGTGGGCCTCGAGCTCGCCAGTGACCACCGGCCGCACTCTCCCCATCTTCCCCCGATATGTATCGATGTGTTGTGTGTTGAATAATGCGAAAAATTATTCATTGGATTTCGTTTATTTAAAATTGTCACATAAATTAACATACAATTAGGTTTTTTTCATAAATAGGTCAAGTATTATTAATAACTATTCTAATATTTTAGTCATAAAAAAGTGCCACGTCTAATAACTTATTATAATTAGGAAAACATACAAACACATTTCAATTTGAACAATATCGTGCACTTAATTAGGCTCACTTTTACGTTACACTATAAAATCTCATTCAATTCGGATATTTTGTACTTGCAGAAAGAAATGTTTTAACTCGAGAACAACGGCAGAACATAGAAACTGGCAAGGCAAGTGATGCGTGCGTACTGCGTACCTAGAGTCCGGCGCAGAGGGCGCACGGATCGATGTTTCTTTGTGGGGGACAGTTGACAGCGATCCCGGGACAAGCACGGCGGAGCCCTACCCGCTCCGCGGCGCGGCGCGGACTCTTGCGTTAGTGGTAGCCGTTAGGAGCGAGCGGTGCGCTCGTGTTAGGTGGGCGATCGGTCCACGATCTACAGGTACACTGACAGTACAAACATGCTCGAGGTTAAAGCTGAAGCGAGGCGGCACGCGCTGCCTGCCGGCCGGGCCGGGCCGGGCCGGAACCGGAAGTGTACAGGGCGGCGCGGCGGCGGAGCGCAGGCGCCGGCGCCGCACCCGCCGCCGCGCCGCGCCGCCCCACTCGTTACTGAGATCATTCGAACAGGTTCCAAGGAGCAGATCTCAACACAAAAAGCGTAAAACTTTACTTTATTATTCTTATTGTTAATATGCCAAATAAATCTAAGCGCAGGCTTAAAATTATTTCATGAGAGTATTGGGTGAAAAATACATTTCGACGACGCGTCCGATACGACGCTGCTCGGTTCAAAGTAAACACAAACATACTGGTCGTTCTAATTTACAATATGATCTATAACAATAGATACAAATTTAGTAAACATCGTAGCGGTAAAAGCAAAACAAAACAGTCGTAGAATGTCTCGTGTTCGTGTTAATCACATGTTACGCAGTGTGCGACTAGCGCGGCGGTGTCGCGCGGTGTCGTGTGGCCTCTGCTCGCCGCTCCCCAGGAATCGATGCTCCGTCGCGTCGACTAGGTAGATATATACACAAAAAGCTTGTATGTACAGCATTGTTAATTTGCCCAAATAACGGTATGCATTATGTATAATTTGTTGGTCGAAGTGGAGTGTTAGTGCGCGTCGCAGTCGCGTGCGCGCTTGGCCGCGGCGGTGCGGCGTGCGATGCTGGGGTGACAGTCGTGGGGCTCGCGCGGGACCTGCTGCGCCGTGTCGCTCCACCACGCGCCGGACGCAACGAACACTCCGACACCGGGCGGCACCTCCGTACTGTACAAGCTGGCTCCACTCGACGTCCGGCATCGGAGTGTCCGCCGCGTGCAGCGTTTGGTCGCATTCTACTTATATAACCGCGGACGAGGACACGTGAACAGGTCCCGAGGAAGTATCTAGCAAGCGGGCGGAAAACGTTATTGCGGGAACCGCTACGATTGTGATTCGATGAGCCGTATGTCGTGTAAAGATTCGCTTGTCAACTATCGTTCATGTAAAAGTAGTTTTCACCCGATCTCTGGTAGATATAGGTAGAAGTGAAACAAAGAAACACTACATTAATGTATTAAGTGCGCGACGCGTGCTCGCTGCCTGTGTCTATGTCTTACTTTTGACGACTAGTTTGGCGGAGACCTCAGCCTGTCCGGCCGCGGTGGTGGCGCGGCACGTGAACACCCCGGTGTCTTCTTCGAACGTGTTGCCGATCAACAGCACCGCGTTGTTGCCCTCGTGGATCATCTGCGACAACACAACACAAGACACCATTATAGTGCTGCGCTCACTACACTCGCGATGCGGTGCTTAGCTACTATAGTTTTATAGAAATTTAGATTAGATTTAGATGTTGTTTTGATTAACTAAACCAAACATAACTATTCAAACATTGATTATTACATAAACAATAAAAGATTTAAATAAATTAGCTAATGCTAGGTCTGACAGTAATTGCAAAATTATGGAAAACTGATTAAAAGCTAATCAAAAATATTCACCTGGAAGTCGGGAGTTTGAGGTATCAGCGCGCCCTCGCGCAGCCACTGGATGGTCGGCTTGACTTTGCTAGTTATGTTGGTCTTGAACTGCGCGGGTTGGCCCTCGAAGACGTGGACGTCGCGCAGCGGCGTCAGAGCCGGCAGAGTGTCGGCCTGCTCGGGTTGCGCCACGCGCAGCTTGGCGGCGACAGTGACGCGCCCCGCCGAGTTGAACGCCACGCACTTGTAGTCGCCTTCGTCCTCCGGGAACGCCTCCGAGATGCGCAGCGTGTACTCGTCCGCCGCGCGCGACATTTGGAAGTACTTGGAGGGCTTGATCAGCTTGTCGCCCTTGTACCAGTGTATGGTGGGCACCGGCTTGCCGACGATCTTGCAGCTGAATTCAATCGCCTGCCCCTCGGCCACCGCCTTGTCCTTGAGCGGCTCGATGATCTCTGGTGGCGCGTTGGCGGCCTTACTCTGTGGTTTCGGCTTCTCCTTGGTAGCGGGTGCGTTCACCGAACACTCTGCGTCGCACCGCGCTTCGCCTGCGCTGTTAATCGCCACGCACTCGTACTTGCCCGAATCTTGAGGGTAAGCTTCCAGAATCAAAAGAGTGTAAGTGCCATCCTCCTCGAGGATTTTGTTTCTGATATCCGCCTGGACTTTCTTGCCGTTCTTCAACCAGTAAACGTCGACGGGTTTCGTTCCGGTGACTTTGGTGTCAAACCTGACCAGCTGTCCCGCAGCCACGTTGACGTTCTGCGCGGTGAGTGTGAAGCTGGGCGGTGTGACTCCTCCTCGGCCCTGGCGGCGGCGTTCCTCGACCACGAGGTTGGCGCTACACTTGGCAGTGCCTCCCCTGTTCTCTGCAACGGCAGCGAACACGGCAGAGTCTTCAATGAACACTTGTCTGATGATGAGAATCGATTTGGTGCTGAACGTATGGATTTGGAAATCGGCCGAGTTCTTGATGGGGAAGTTCTCACGGTACCATTTGATCTGAGGCAGTGGGTCGCCATCGAACTCAACCTCGAACCTTGCTTGTTCATGCTCGAAGACCCGGCATGGCTGCATCTTCTTGGTGAAGACAGGTGGGTTGCTCGGTTTCACCGGCCCTTCAACCACCCTCTCTTGCGTCTGTGCCTTGTGCTCTACCTCGGTGGTCTCAGTGGAGGTGATCTTGCGCGTGATTTCCTTGTCACCGATGACTTCTTTCTGCGTTTGTTTCTGTTTCGCCACATGCACCTCCTTTCCGTGCACTGTGGACTCCATGGGGTCGGGAATTCTCGGTTTTCTTACCACCTTCTTCTGTACCTGTTGTTCGTCAGTAATTTCTTCAGTTTCCCTAAAAAATAAAGAAATTAGATCTTCGAGTTTCAGCAAACAAAACAAAGTTAATTATCATAAGCACGAAATGTATTTTCCTTAATTTTTCTGTATAGTTCTGTTTGTTGTCATATCACGACCAAAAAGCTAAATATAATAGAATACGTAATTTTAAGTATTGGTAAGAATTTAGTTAGGCGGTTGTGTAAGTGCACAAGAACGGTTACGAATATATAATGTTCCACATGGATAATAAGGGGGACACTGGAAACCGCTATACGCAGCTAGTAATCTAAATACCTATACAAACAAATCTCAGATAGATAAAAGATAAAACAAAATACTAACAAGCTGTCTTCATATCGCTGCGCCATGCCTTTGGCTACAGAAGTTTTCGTAATCTTATCTCCAGGAATAGCGAATTGATGTGTCGATTCCCTTATTTTGCTTTCTTTTATGACTTGTTCGTTTTCCAACTCTTGGAGTTTATTGTAATAAACTTCGCTCTTCTTCTTTTTTACAGCGTGCTGCCATTCAGTCTCGGGTTCCTTGACAACCTTTGGTTTCAGCTCAGGTCTATGGTCTATTACACCTTGACGCTGTAAGGTTTGCCTTTCCTCAAAGGTCTTTTCTAATTCTGTCCCACCACGTTGATATTGTGTAGTCTCATCATACCAAGCTGCAAAATTTAAAAGATTTTAAAAATGGCTCAGAGTTTAATAAAAAGCATTGGCATTCTCAACATACCTCTCTCAGAATCCGATGGTAAAGCTGGTAGAAGCAGGTGAAGTTGCACTTCATCTTAGGAGAAGAGAGGGGGAGAGAAGGGCAGCGGGGTGTCTTGTGCAGAAGCGGTGTGTGGATGTGCGTGTATAGGTGTTAATGCAGCATAAGACAGTGTGTCAAAAATTCACTTTATGGCCGCTATCCGTACAATGGACAGCGTCGGTGCTGGATGTGAAGTGCGAAGTAAGCGTTAATGTGTCGGCCTCCGAGAGTTGTATACTCACGTCGTGGCGCGTTCTTCAGCACTCCTCGGTAGTCGTCATGTCGAGGTATTATCTTGAGTTCGGTTGTAGCGAGAGCCTCGCCGGCAGAGCTTCTGGCAATCACTTCGATTTTGCCAGTGTCGTATTGCCTGGTCTTGGGAATGTCGAAATGGTACATTCCATCGTACGTCAGTTTGTATCTAGATCCCTGCAAATAAACACCCGTAGATGATTATAATTTGATAACTTGAATAAATACGATCGTAAGGTGAAGGCAACGCTGATAGCTATGGCTTTGGTGTGATTGGCACCACACTGTATGTTGCGTATAGCTCTACCCTCGAAAGCTGACTGCGCTATATTCCATCACACATAACCAATACGTGTTAACAGATTAACATATTATATACCATCGATTTCTATGATACTCTGAAAAGCCAATGATTAAATTCATATGTCAATTCTGAGAAAACCATTGTAATGACCCCGGCATCGACCACTGGTGGCCTGTTGGTTAAAGGTCGTTAAGTTATCGATGATGGAGATGATGATAACTTACGTTGACGATGGTGTTTCCGTTCAGGACCCACATGACCCTGGGCTTGGGGTGTCCGGTGACGCGGCAGCAGAACCGCGCCCACTCGCCTTCCTCCACGGTGACGGGATCGGGCCGACTCACGAACACCGGCGGTGACCGCGCCTTCGTCTCGTCGACCACTTGTTCGGGAGCCCTAAGCGATCAAATGAACATACCCAATCATATCATGAATGATTCACATTGTAGCGCTCATAATAATTAAAACCCGACAAAGTTTTACCAAAAAGCTAACCAAAATTACAATTACAACTGAACGACACCGCAGATTGTGTTGCCAACCCTAGTTATCTGTTATTCAATTCGGCATCTGCTTTACACTATGACAGACGTTAGGGCTGACCAATTCGACGAACTTATTGTACCTAGCTGATATTTTAATCACAACGCGCAACGGTCAAAAAATGTATGAACTGGGACAACGAACCAGTCGAGTTATGTACTACTCAGACGACCAAGTAGAATAGGGATTTGATTAACTTTGGGCTGCAAATAAAGAAAATAAATATATCATAATACATGGGGGTAATGGAGTTCGATACGTACACTTGCCAAGAGGCCTCCATCTCCCTGATCCTCTCGATACTCTTCATGTGTTTGGGCAGCTGGGAGTCATAGACGATGCCGGGCTTGCCTGCGGTCTTGATCACGGCTTTGGTCTCGTCCATGCCGTAGAGATTGGTGGCGCGGCACAGATACTCGCCGCTATCCTCCGGGTACACCCACCCGAAGTTCATAGCGACGTAGCCAAAATCGTAAATAGGAGTGAAGCGGTTCTCTGTGCAGAGATAAATACTTGCATTAGTAAACAAGTGATTTTTTGTTTTAAATGTTTCTAGTTAACAGCAACCCAAAACTCATTAGTTATTATCTAATCCATGCCAGAATAATAAGGTAATTTGCAATTCATATAAGGAATAATAAATGCCTCTCATTTTCGTAAATATCATTGAGAGACAAATTTAATTTTAAATCTGCTTAGTAATTATTAATAATTATAATAACTGGCATGTAAATAATCTGGCTACCTTATTAATTTAGCTAACATTATAACCTTAAATGTCTAACTTCCTGCTAAACCATTTCATGAATTCCCGCAATAAACTAAAGTGTCGGATAGAATTTATGAAAGAATAGAATACTCACTGTGCAACAGAGGTTTTCCATTGAAGAACCATTCGACCTTCATATTGGGGTCACCAACAGGTGCCAACTGGCACTCAAACTTGGTGGAGTTCATTTCAACAAGGGAAGTCTGACTCAGTATCTGCGTAACAAATCGCGGCGGTTGCTTCTTATCAACGTCGTACAAGTCATCCTCAGTCAAAAAGATCTCGGAAGTATACTTTTTGATTGTGGCTTCCATCTGTGTGAGGGCTTCTGACTTCTTCATACCACGTGGCACTTGGTTTTGCAGGATGATATCTGGCAGCTCTGTTAACAAAATAATTAATATGTATAGCTGGCGAATACATCACTAATAAAGTGAAGGTTTCTTAAACTTATTTTTTTTAACTCACGTTTGCATGACACGGTTGCCTTGGTGAAGTCCTCTCCGAAGTCGTTAACGGCGCGGCACACGTACTCTCCCGAGTCCTCAGCGTACACGTACAGGATGTCCAGCGACACGAAGCCCATATCGTACACGGTGCGGTACCGATGACCTGACGGCAACAATTTGCCGTTCCTGTACCACTCGATGCGCAGTTTGGAATCTTCTTTAGGCTCCACGCGACATTCGAATCGAACGCTCTCAGACTCCTCTACGGTGTGCGACTGTATCTGAGTAATGAATTTAGGCGGGGAGGTAATAAGCGGCTCTTCCTTGGGTGCGTCAGTCACGCGTCCACGCTCCAGTTCCTTGATCTTTTCGCCGCTCATTCCCTGAGGCAGCTGAGATTCTAATACGATGTCGCGTTTGGCGCTGCAGGTGATCTTAGCAGTGGTAGTTGCCGAGCCCCATTTATTGGTGGCGCGGCACACGTACTCGCCCGCGTCACGTGCATAAACGTAGTCTATGTCCAAGGCAATGAAGCCGAAGTCGTTAAGCATGTGCACGCGAGACCCCGTCGCGAACGGTCGTCCGTTATAGAACCAGTCGATCCTCATGGTCGGATCTCCGACAGGCTCTACGCGACAGTCGAAGTGAATAGGACCACCCTCAGGAACGTCCAAGTTGTCCTTGATATCCACGACAAATTTCGGTGGGTTAGGCTTCTCGTCTTCTTCAGTGATTTCTTCACGCTTGTGAAGCGTTTCTTCTAGTTTTTGAATACTCTCTGTGCCCGATTTGAAGTGAGAAGGCAATTGCGGTTCTAGAATAATTCCTTGTCGTCCTTTTACTTGAAGTTTGCAGGACACGGTGGCTTCACCGTGGCGGTTAGTCGCTTTGCATGTGTAAAGTCCGGCATCACGCTGGTATACGCCAGCAATTTCCAAAATAACAAATCCGAAATCGTTAATAGTCTTCACGCGGGATCCGGTAAGCAGAGGCTTGCCATTGTGGAACCATTCCACTCTCATGCTAGAGTCGTTTACGGGAATCAAGCGACACTCGAAGTGAGCCGACGAGTTCTCCGACAGAAGGAGATCAGACGGAGTGGTGGTGAACTCAGGTGGGTTTCCAGTCTCCGCTTCTGGAGTCAACTGGTCGACAGTACCGGTGTAGCCCTCAAGAGCTGCAATTTTATCAATTGTTCCCTCCATGCCCTTCGGAAGTTGTGACTCTAAGATAATGTTACGTTTGCCCGCCACCTTCATCGCAGCGGTGGTAACTGCCTCTCCATAGTCATTGTAAGCTCTACACAGGTATTCGCCGGAGTCTTCTGGGTATGTAGGTGAAATTTCGAGAATAACGAATCCAAAGTCGCAGAATGTCCTGAACCTTGAACCAGCTTTGAGTGACTTGCCATTCCAGTACCATTCGACCTAAAATGGTAAATAAATATTGCAATAAAGTATTTTGTGTACACTCAATTTCATTGTATAGATTAAAGAATTTAGAACTAATACAAAATAAATAGATATTTTTATTATTACCTTCAACTTAGGGTCATCGGTAGGAGTCAGCCTTGCTTCGAAGTGTGCGTTCTCGCCCTCTCTCAGATTGTCAATGTTAGATAAAGGCACTGTAAAGACTGGCGCTCTACCGCGTTCTTCTTCTACTGTCGTATCTTTCCTGCGCACCATCGAATCTTCCAATGTTTGCAACTTCTCTAGCCCTCCTTCCATGCCCTGCGCAAAAACAAAAATAAATGAATAACCAATAAGTGTCCATAGTGAACAACCGTGATACTTTAAAACAGTGTTTTAACAAAAATAAGTATCGTCAAATGGTCAAAAATGAAAATTACTTGCTTGACTTAGTATAGATTAATTTGAATAACTCACCCGCGGGAGTTGCGAGTCTAAGATCAAATTTTCTTTCGATGTACACTTCATCGTAGCCTTGGTGGAGTCCGTGCCCAGCTTGTTGGTAGCGATGCACTCGTACACACCAGAATTCTCCTCATAACAGTACAAAATGTCCAAAATAACAATACCGAAGTCGTGGAATGTTCGGTATCTATGGCCGTGGGGCAGTTTCTTTCCGTTGTAGTACCATTCCACTTTCAGGTCGGGGTCATCTACTGGCACTAATCTAGCTTCAAAGTGAGCACTCTGCCCCTCTGCCAACTTGGTGACGTCTTGGATCTGTGTTATGAATTTAGGTGGTTCGGCAGAACGGGCGGCCGGCGCCTGTTGTTGTTGTCCCTTCATGCTCTCCAATTCTCTGAGTTTAGCCAGAGAATCAGGCTGTAAACTTTCTAAGAAGACTCCACTTCTTCCGTAGGCGTTGATTGTAGCTTCCGTAAAATCTTCACCGTATTTATTGAAGACACGGCATACGTATTTGCCGCTGTCGTGATTCTGTGTGTACGCAATATCAAGCATAACAAATCCAAAATCGGAGACGGTTTTGATTCTGTTTGAATGACGCATGAGTTGCCCGTTATGATACCATTCGATCTTCAGGTCAGGGTCATCGACTGGTACGAAGGTACATTCAAAGTGTGCGGCTTGACCATCTTTGACATCATCGAGATTTTGAATGTGAGTAGTGAACCTAGGTTTCATTCCCTTGCTCTTATCGACGCAATGTAGCTTGCAGCTAATCTCAGCCTGACCCCATCTGTTAGTGGCCCTGCAAGAGTACACTCCAGAATCCGTCTCCTTCGTTCCCAGTATTTCTAATACGACCATACCGAACGCATACACAGTACGAATGCGATGGCTTGCTTCGATAGTTTTTCCATTGTAGAACCATTCGATGACCATGCTTTGATCACCGGTCGGAATCAACGAAGCTTCGTAGTGCGCTATCTGGCCTTCAGCAATGTCAATGATGTCCTTGAATATGGTAGTAAATTCAGGTGGTCTACCAGTATCGTCATCGGGTTTCTGGCTGGGTTCCTTGTGAAGAGCATCTTCCAGGTTCTGGATCTTCTCCAACCCTTCAGTTCCTTTAGGATGTTGAGTTCTTTCAATAAGATTTTCCTTGCTGGAGCAGACTATCGTCGATGAAGTGAATGCTTCACCCCTCTTGTTATAAGCTTTGCATGTATATATTCCACTGTCTCTCTCGTAAACGTCAGTAACGTCCAGCGTGACGAAACCAAAGTCACTAGTGAATTTAAATCTAGAACCATGCTCGAGAACTTTGCCGTTAAAGTACCATTCAATTTTCAGGTTAGGGTCATTCTTAGGCTCTACTTGACCTTCGAGATGTAAAGGCTGGCCCTCGATGAGTTGATGTTCGGGTGCTACAGGTACAACCCATTCTGGTTTAGCATATTCAGCGTCAGGCAGAGATGATTTCCTTCCCTTTGCTAGCCTGGCCTCCTCAGCTTGTTCCACTGCTTCAAGACCAGCCTTGCCCTGTGGGTGCTGTGTATCGAAATATATGTTCTTATCACCAGTGCACCTCAGAGTACCGGAAGTCGTAGCTGAACCTTTGCTGTTAGTTGCCTTGCAGGTATAAACACCAGAGTCTTCTTCATATGTGTGAGTAATATCTAAAGCTACATAGCTGAAATCGTGTGTGTCCTTGTATCTAGTACCAGATGGCAAAGGTTTGTTGTTAAAGAACCACTCTATCTTCAGAGTAGGGTCTCGTGATGGCTCAACATTGCATTCGAAGTGAATGTTTTCACCTTCTTTGCAGATTATATTGTTCAAGTGTGAAATGAAGACAGGGGTCTCATAAACTGGTTCAGGCGCATCAGGTTTACCGGCTTTGGGCTGTTCTAGAGCACCAATTCTGTCCAGAGATTCTGGATGCAGGGAGTCTCCAAGCAGCCAATGACGATCTTCGATTTTAAGCGACGCGGTGGAAACTGCTTCTCCTAAAAGATTTGTCGCTTTACAAGTGTATATTCCAGAGTCATCCATTCTCAATCCGTTAACTGATAATGTCACTAGACCGAAGTCGAACGAGCTCTTAAGCCTGGATCCAGTAGTCAGCGATACGCCGTTCTTAAACCACTCGATCCGGAGATTAGGATCAGCTCGTGGTTCGACCTGGGCCTCCAGGTAGACATGTTGTCCTTCTACTAGTTTGTCGTAGCTCTGAAGATGAGTAGTGAAGATCGGCGCCTGTTGCACACCCATATCTACGAACATCTCCGGTACTTTGTTCATGGCAGCTTCCTTAAGCTGAATCTGTTCCCAAGCCTCTGGCCTCACAGACGAGTCAATGATGGTAGACTTAGTCTTAACCTTCAGAGAAGTCGAGGAGACCGTGCTGCCAGCCTTGTTGATGGCCTTGCACATGTAGATGCCTTCATCTGACTGAACGACTGAGTTGATATCCAGTGTCACAAATCCGAAGTCATGCGTAGTACGGAATCTTGATCCTGTAAAATAATACGTAAAGCATTACTCATCCGCTGAAATGTACCAACCTAATAATCTCTATTTAAAATACAACTAAGTAACATGAACCATTAATTATACAATGATTGACACTGACGCCCCCTAGAAACGATTAAAGGCTAATAAGATGTCAAAGATGCGGTCTTTTGGCCTGGACGATGACACTAAGATTTTGAGGGTTTTCTTTACAATTACGATATCGGAAATTCTTCATGTTTTTATATTAGCTGTCTTTTTTATTTCAGGCAAAAAAAAAGTTCCTATTGGTACTTAATATAACAATCAAGCGAAAAATACACTAAGTACTGATAATTATAATAATTCAAGTCGTTACCCATTTTAAGTTCCACTCCGTTGATGTACCACTCGAACCTCATGCTGGGATCGCCGACAGGGACGACGCGCGCCTCGTAGTGGGCATGTTGCCCCTCCCACAACTCCGAGGGTCCGGTCAGCACCTGTGTCATAATACTTATCGTAAGCTACTATAATAACGCACCAGACACCTATATTTTTTTCTAGAAATACACATAGACATGATTTTCTAAACAACTTATTTTGTACACAAGACAATTAACATAGGAAATAGATAATTTATACGATAGGTACAAAGTTGTTTTTACTCACTAAATAAATATACTTACTTAAAATGATGTATTGAACTAAACTCAAGGATAACTTTGTGTAGATAGCAGGTAAATAATTATGAATTGTCTGAGCCGACTTTAAAGTAAGTGCTATGTTACTAATATAATTATGTAGTTCACTTTATGAGATTTTACTGTTATTAATTACCTACCTATAGCTACCTATTTTTAGTATAAAGTCCAGAATAGTGTTTTGTTTAGTAACAAGGAAGGCACTGAATCTCACGACACAAGGACGCCCCCTAGGGGCCGACTCGGGCTACCGCCATGGATATTTATGTATCTACCCTCGAATAGTATAAATAGTTATTGCAAGATAACCTAGTAAAACTTTATTATTAAATGATTTAGATGGGTCTCTCTGACATTATGTTAAAATTCACGCATCTAAACATCGAAAGGCATTACTTACTTATCTAGTTAGAATTAAACCAGTAGTTTGACCCGGGCTAAGATCTCGCAACCCATTTCGTCACAAACCCTTTTAAAACTGAATTTATTTCACTAAAAATAAATATGTATAGGTGTGCTTCGCGTAGATCATCTTGAAGCAGTTATGTTTATATTTGAATTATCTCCCGATGCGATAGAGTTCTATATCGAGCATACCTGGGTGAAGATAGGCTTCTCAAACTCGCGTTCGGGCGCGTCGGGCCTGGCCTGGAGGGGCTGCTCCAGCTGCTGAATCCTCTTCATGCCCTCAGGGTGCTGCGTGTCCACTTGGATCGCTGCCTTGGCTGCAACCAATCAATAAATACTGTCACCAGTGCTCGTACCTTCACATTAAGTAACTATATTAGTATTTATTTTTTGTGTCACATACTTTCTGACTAAAATGATTATCACTATAATTACTTAGTTAAAATTTATCTGCAATGTGTCATGAGACATAGGTACAGTAATATGAGCAAAGAAATTACGCTACGAGCAACAATAGGCCCTACTGCTACGTGTTACGAGCCACACGCCGGCGCCGATTTATGTACTGCTACGAATCACTTGACGAGATTAAATTTAATACCCGTTTTCTATTTATCTTATAATTTATAGTTTTTTGTATGTATGTTACGCGATTACTCCGCCAATTATGATTTGATTTTGATGATTATTTTTTTGTTTTGGTAGCTGATTCAGAGATGGTCCCATCCCATATAAATTTAATCGAAATGGGTTCATTAGTTTGGTTTTTAAATCAAAATTACTAGAAAATATGAAGATGTCATCCAGGTATTCGAAATTGAAGTCGGTTGTATTTTAATTAAAAAGAGTATTATTAGTTTATGAACTTAGTATGGGTTCGTATAAATTTTTTAACCAACTTTAAAAAAGGAGTAGATTTTTGTTCGTCTGCGGCATGTTAGAATATTTTTATCATGTTTTTTTTAATTTTTATTCACTGATTTCTCCGCTGATTTTAAACATTTTTTTTTCGATACCTTCGAGGTGGTCAAATAATATATTGAAGTCGGTGTTTTTTTTTAAACTACTTGATAATTATATTTAGAACGTGTTAGTCAAGACCTGCAAGTACGTTACGATATTGCAATAAATTAATGAGTAAAGCGATACTCACTTCGAATCTTCATGGCAGCCGTCGTGACCGCTTCTCCCAGGAGATTGGACGCTCTGCACATGTAGACTCCCTGGTC
This sequence comes from Erannis defoliaria, assembly GCA_905404285.2. Classification (NCBI taxonomy): domain Eukaryota; kingdom Metazoa; phylum Arthropoda; class Insecta; order Lepidoptera; family Geometridae; genus Erannis; species Erannis defoliaria. Next base: position 22,125,820 of record FR990067.1, on the reverse strand, counting down.
CTCGTCGCGCACGTGCGTGATCGTCATCGACACGTAGCCAAAGTCGTGGGTTTTGGTGATCCTAGAACTGTCCTCAATCAGCTTCTCGTTTCTGAACCACTCCACCTTGAGCGTGGGGTCGCCGACGGGGATAAGCCTGCAGTCCAGGTGCGCCGTCTGTCCCTCCTGGATATTGTCAATGTTCTGCAGCGGCTGTGTGAACACTGGCCGCTGCCGGGTCACCGGCTCCGGTACCTCCGGCCGCTTGAACGGCGCAACAGATTCCAGTTCTCGGATTTTCTCCAAGCCTTCGGGACGTTGGGATTCCGATATAATACTGCCTTTTGCGGTTACCGTCATCGAAATAGCAGAAGTGCACTGTCCGAGGGCGTTGATAGCCTTCACGGAATACTCGCCGGCGTCTTCCGGCACGCAGTGCTGTATATCGAGCGACACGTAACCAAAATCAAAAGTGATATGGAACCGCGAGGCAGATTGCAGGGCTTTGCCGTTGTGATAGAACTCAATGCGCAGGTTGGGGTCGTGCACGGGCTCCACTTGGCATTCGAAGTGCGCCGTCTGGCCTTCGAACACGTGTGTCGTGCCGCGGAGCTCCGTCACGAAGCGCGGAGGGCTTACTTTTGGCTCCTCCACCTCCATCCTGTTGTGGTGGCCCTGGGCCTCCAGTTGCCTGATCTTCTCCAGGCCATTGGGGTGTTGAGTGTCGTATATTATATTTCTGTGCCCTGTAATAACAAACATTTTGTGAGCGTATGTACATAAAATCGGAAAACTGACGAAAAGCTAGAAGAAAAATAAGCAAGAAGAGTAAACCAGTGATATTGTAAAAAAACCCTCAATTCCTCACCTGCAACCTTCAACGTGCATGTATTGACTGCTTCACCGAGTTTGTTAGTAGCTTTACACATGTACGTTCCGGAGTCTTCAGCGTAGCTGTACAAGATATCCAGAGCGACATAACCAAAGTCGTGGACAGTCCTGTATCTGTGGCCGGTTTTGATCTTCTGGCCATTGAGGAACCATTCAATCTTGAGATCGGAGTCGTTGATCGGTTCCACACGGCACTCGAAGTGCGCGCGGTCGCTTTCCTTCAAATGCTCCAGACTGGTTAGAGCGGTTAAGAACACTGGTCTTTGGCCAGGTTTCTCCTCTTCGACCGCTTTCGGCCTCTCGTACCTCTCTAGTTCTTGAATTTTCTTCAATCTTTGTTCATCTAGTGTGTCCAGGTATAATCCAGATTTAGCTAAAACATTAATAAATAAAGTAAGATACCGTAGTAAAAAACTATTAAAGTTTTTTTTTAAATTGGAAGTTCACAAACAGCTTTATGCACAAACTATATAAAAAAGTACAAAAAAACGATTCAGGGTGCATAATTCCTAAGTAGTGAACCTAACTTACAAACTTTAAAGTTTTATCTACCATAATTATTACTGTTATTATCTTACAAAAACATAAACTGTATTTCTTATTGTAGTGTCAACCGATTCTTTATCCCAATTTTAAGAGAGATAAGCGGACCAAGTTTTAAAATAACAATATTTTCCCGTATCGCTTCCTTATCGTAGCTAGCACACATACGGGCCAATGGAAAATGTAATAACATATTAGTGCGACATCTGGGCAACTTGAATGACTCCTTCCATACCAATCTACTACGTGGTAAGGGAACTCTAATGTAGATTTGTTCAAGGACATTAGGACTGTCTACCAACCCGTTAAATAATGTATAAAGCATTACTATGTCTGCCATCACGCGACGTTTAATAAAATATTAGAGCTATCCTACTTAGAAGAGACACTTACCAGCTACTTTAACTGAACCAGTGGTGACGGCTTCACCGACAGCGTTTGTTGCTTTGCACATGTAGGTACCGGTGTCTTCTGCGTATGCGTACAGAATGTCGAGAGCGACGTATCCGAAGTCGTAAGTGGTCTTGAATCGATGTCCTTGCTGGATGGGTCTGCCGTTGCAGTACCACTCGACCCTCATCGTGGGGTCGTTGACCGGAGTCAGCGTAGCCTCGAGATGAACTGGTTTGCTCTCAGCGACCTCTACGTTCTTCAGAGGTTTGCCAAATTGAGGCTTCTCAGCGATGAACGCTTCGTCGTGTTGGACGCGCCTGTTCCTACTATCGTCTTCGAGGTACTGGATCTTTTCAAGCGCACTCTCGTGTTGAGTATCTCTGATTATAGATTCTTTGGCTGAAAATATACCACAAAATTAAATTTACACAAAAGATACCTTCATAGTTTTTTTTACTAATACTTTATTATAGTAAGAGGCCTTACATTGCACATTCAGCTTGATGGAAGACGTTGCTTGTCCCAAATTGTTAATGACTTTGCAAGTGTACTCCCCGGAGTCTTCTCCGTACACGGTCAGGATGTCTAACGCCGCAAAACCGAAGTCGTTCGCGGTGCGGTACCGGTGTCCACTCTGGAGAACCTTTCCGTTGAAGTACCACTCGACGCGCATGTTGGGGTCGGGGTAGGGCTCAATGCGGCATTCATAATGCGCGCTCTGGCCTTCCATTAGCTTGGACGGCCCATTCAGCTGTGTGATGAAGCGCGGCGCCTGGTTCACGGCTACCTCCACATCTTCTCGCCTCTGGTGGCGAGACGTATCTTCCAACTGCTGGATCTTTTGTAATGCGGTCTCGTGCTGCGACTCAAGCTGTAGCGACGCTTTGGCTGCACAGGAAAACACAACAATTTATCCAAGTAACATAAAACGCGATACTTAATTAAGAGTATATTATTATATAAACATCTTACATTGGACGAAGAGTGTCGATGATGTGACTGCTTCTCCCAACTCGTTGATTGCGCGACAAGTGTAGGTGCCGGAATCTTCAGGATTCACATACTTCATATTTAGGGCGACATAGCCAAAGTCGTGCATTGTTGTCAGACGGTTTGCTGAAATAAAAGCAATTGATGTAGCCAATCAACATTTTTAGCAAGGCAAAGTAAGTTTCATAAATCAAACACTTACAAGCTTCGATAGGTACTCCGTTGCGCAACCACTCCACTCGTAATTTGGTGTCGCCTACAGGAATGAGCCTAGCTTCAAAGTGAGCGGCTTGGTTTTCAGCCACGCGGAGATCCTTCATCGGCATCGTGAACAATGGCGCCTGTGTGACCATCTCATCCTGTACGCCGTGCCTCTGGTATCTGGTCGTATCTTCAAGTTGGTGCAACCTCGGCAACGCTCCTTCGTGTTGCGATTCCAAATAAATGGACTTTTTGGAATGTACAATTGCAATTCCTGAAGTGACTGCCTCGCCCAGAGCATTGATAGCTCTGCATGTGTAGGTACCGGAGTCTTCAGGTAAGCACGACATGATGTCCAGGGCAACGAATCCGAAATTATTGGTCTCCGTGAATCTGGAACCACTCTTAAGGGGCTTGTTGTTGTGATACCATTCCACTTTCATGGTAGTATCAGATACGGGAATCAATCTGCATTCAAAGTGAGCCCTCTGTCCTTCCTTGATCTCGATATTTTTCAACGATGTCGTGAATATTGGCGCTTGTGTAGTAACTTCGTCAATCATGTCAGTCCTGTGATATTTAGACCTGTCTTCCAAATGCTGGATCTGTTCCAGTCCAGCCTCATTTTGTGTTGCTCTGATAATGTCTTGAGTGCTGCGGCAGGTCAGTTTGCAGTTTACTTCATCAGTTCCAAGTAAGTTAACGGCTCTGCAAGTGTACACACCGGAATCTTCCGCGATCAAGTCAATAATGTCAAGAGCCACGTAGCCAAAGTCATGGATTGGCCTGAATCTATGACCAATAGTAACTGGCTGTCCGTTCTTGAACCATTCTACTTTCAGATTGGAATCTGTGACTGGTTCCAGTTTGCATTCAAAGTGGACGTGTTGCCCTTCTTTGACGCTCTCGATTGACTTTGGCCGAGTGACAAAGTGTGGTTTTATCCGGACTGTTTCATCGATGACGTCGGATTTTTTGTAGCGTGAGGCATCCTCTAAATATTGGATCTTTTCTAGCCCAGAAGGATGCTGTGATTCAAATATCAAATCCTTTTTAGCGATCACGCGCAGAGCACATGACGTTACTGCTTCACCAAGCTGGTTAGTGGCCTGGCAAGTATATACACCGGAGTCCTCCGGGTATACACTCAGCAGGTCGAGTGCCACGTAATCGAATTCATAAGCTGGTCTAAATCTGTGTCCCGTTTTAATAGGTCTTCCGTTACAGAACCAATCGACTCTCATGGTTGGATCACCAACCGGTTGCAATCTGCATTCCAAGTGTACGTTGGTGCCTTCAACAGTTTCAATATTGTGCAAGGCCCTTGAAAACTGAGGCGCTTGCTGCACTGTGATATCTTCGTGTGTTTGTCTGGTTCTTCGAGCAGCATCTTCTAGCATTTGGATCTGTTCAACTGCTTGCTCGTTTTGAGTATCGGTGACAATATCCGATCTCTCAATGACGCGAACCATTGCAGAAGTGTGTGCGGAACCCAAATGATTGACCGCACGTACCGTGTACTCTCCGGAGTCAATGGAGGTGGCATGAATGATATCGAGCGCTACAAAACCGAAGTCATAGTAAGTTTTGAATCTCGAACCTACAGTAACGGTTCGGCCGTTGTGGAACCATTCCACTCGCATTGTAGGGTCACCCATAGGTTCCAACCTGCATTCAAGATGAATATTCTTGCCCTCGGACACAGGTGGAGGGTCGGAAAGTGGCTGTACGAAGACTGGTTTGGACTTCGATATTTCTTCTATCTGGTACATGGGTTCCACAAATTTAGATTCCTCCATTTGTCTAGTTTTTTCATAAAGTCCGTGATGAATGCTCGACGTGTCAATGCTTGATCTCGCTGGAAAGAAAATAAAGATTATTGATGGAATATATTTATAATGTAAAATTACCTAATCTAAACTGTGAATTAGACTTACTCTCGACAGTCATTGAGGCACTCAGCTGTGCTTCTCCCAGAGCGTTACGCGCGACCACGGTGTACACGCCAGTGTCTTCGGCGCGCACGCTTGAGATATCGAGCGCAACGTATCCGAAGTCATGGTACGTAGCAATTCGGTTCGCGCTCTTTATCTGCTTACCGTTGAAGTACCACTCAATGGTCATAGTCAAGTCACTCTGAGGTTCTACTCTCGCCTCGAAATGTGCGCTCTGGCCTTCTACAATTTTATTGGTTCCCTTCAGTGGTCCCAAAAATCTAGGTTTCTGAGTGACTCTCGTTTCTTCTTCTGTTCGCCTCAAGTACTTGCTAGAATCTTCGAGGTGTTGAATCTTCTCAAGACCGCCGGGGTGTTGCGACTCGGCGATAATATCTTTCTTTGTGACGATGGTCAGCTTGGCGTTCGTAGTCGCCTGTCCGACAGCGTTATACGCTCTACATGTGTAATGTCCTGCGTCGTGCACAGTTACCGATTTAATCGTTAAGGCGACATATCCGAAGTTAAAGAATGTAGTGATTCTAGAACTAGCTTCGACGGGGCGCCCGTCTTTCAACCACTCTACTCTTAATGTGGAATCGCCGATTGGCTCCAAACGAGCCTCGAAGTGAGCGAAACCTCCTTCTTTAATGTTAATTTGATCCTTGATTGGCGTTTTGAACTCAGGTCTCTGTGTGCTTTCAGGTACCTCCTGGTAGTATTTCTGGTGCTGCTGTTGTTGATATGCTTCTAGTTGTTCAGTCTTTTCGATGTATCTTCGCTGTTCTGGTATGCCCAGATCTGCCGTGACTGTGCTCCTGGCGGCCACTCGGATGGAAGCGGTACTAACGGCCTCGCCTAGCTTGTTCACAGCCCTCACTGTATACGAACCTGCATCTTCAGCCCGTAGGTGCATGATGTTAAGGGAGACGTAACCGAAGTTGAAGATTGACGTGATTCGCGAGCTGGCTGTGATGGGCCTGCCGTCCTTGTACCACTCTACTCTCATAGTGGGGTCGCTGACAGGAGTTAGTTGGGCTTCGAAATGTGCATTTCGTCCTTCTTGAAGTTCACCAAGATCCTGTAATGGCCGGATGAACTGTGGCCTCTGAGAACTCTGTTCTTCAATGGATTCTTGGTGTTGGTATCTGGAGTAGTCCTCTAATTGCTGAATATACTGCAAGCTTTCTGGGTGCTGGCTTGTTCTTTCAATGGTAGCCCTCGGAGTTACTTGGAGCATGGCTTTCGTTTCTGCCACGCCCGTTGCACTAACCGCTCGACATGTGTACTCACCGCTGTCTTGGATATTCAGACTGAGCATATCTAGCGAGATGTAACCAAAACGGAATATTGACGTAAATCTAGAACCTGAAATAAAAACATACGTTTTTAGAGCTTATCAATGAGTACCAGAGCATAAGCGGAGCTTTATCTGATTAATTTCGAAATGTAGATTCATAAGAAATTAATTAAGTGATTAGTACTTACTGGCTTCGATACTTTGTCCATTCCTTAACCATTCTATCTTCATGGTAGGATCGCCGACCGGCTCTATCCTTGTTTCGAAGTGTATTTTGCCACCTTCCATCTGGGAGACGCTTTTCAGTGGCACTATAAACTGCGGTGGAGGATAGACGCGGTCTTCTTCACCAGGAGGTATGTAGGGTCGTGCCCTTTCCACGTGCCTTAGGTAAATAATTTCTGGTCCAGGGGCAGGCCTGATGGAATAAACATTCAGTATCAAAAATATATCATTAAACTGCGTCTATTTGCTGCCATGTTAAAAAAGAAATATGTATGCAAATGAAACTTACTCTGGCTCAATTATTTTAGTAGGCCTTGGAAGGTGCAGACGCTTCTGCTCGGGCGGAGGCTCCTTGGGTACTTCGACGTAGAGCCTGGCCCGAGTGGCTGTGGAGCCTGCGACATTCTGGGCGGTGCACTGATACCATGCCGCATCCGACGCCTTGGCTCGCGGAATGTCCAGCGTCGAGGCCCCACCTTCGGTATTAATTCGTAACTCTGGATTGGGTATAATTGGGACGCCGTCCTTCTGCCATGTGATGCGCGGTGTGGGCGTACCGACCGAGCGCGCGTTCAGCGCCACGGGCTCACCTTCACGCACGCTCAGCGTGGTGAAGCGCTCCACGAACTTGGGGGCGACCACTTGTTCCTTCTCGATCACGTTCAGTCTACTCTGGAACGAAGTCTCGCCCGTCTTGTTGCGTGCTACACACGTCACCACACCGCTATCCCCGAGAGAAACGGTAGTAATCATAAGCGCATGATTACCAGATTCGTTTACTAATATCTTATGATTAAAATCGTCTCGTATCTGTCTGTCGTTAATGAACCACGTGACTTCTGGGTAAGGCCTGCCTGTAACGCGGCAATCGAATCGCGTCATCTTTCCTTCTGTAACATCTCTGTCTTGGCAGACCTTCACAAATTGCGGAGCGAGCGCTTTTTCACTTACTTCTAATCTTGCTTCAGTCTCTATTTGTTGAGAATCCGTAATATACTGTGATTTTTGGTCATGTACATAGCTTTCTTGTGGAGATTCGACGGCGAGGTACGCCGACGTCACAATGCATCCGTTAGGGTTCTCAGCCAATAGTGTGTAGTGGCCGGAATCAGACTTTTGCGTGTTTCTTACCCTAAGTGCGGTTTGATTGTGACTCGTGATAATTTCATGTTTGCTCGAGTTGACGATCCTCTGGCCGTTCTTGAACCAGGAGACGCGCGGGCGCGGATTGCCCGACAACTGCACAGCAAACTGCGCGTCGGCTCCCTCCTGCAGCTTCGAGTTCCTCGGCTTTTGCGCCACCTTTGGCGGCGAGACCACTCCCAAGGACTTGTCAATCTCGGTGGTGATGTTGATGTCGCTTTCTCCCACGTATCTCTTCGTAATCGACTCCCTGAACGAGACCTCCCTGAGGAGTCTGTATTCAAAGGTGTCGACTTTGAAGTCTTCTATGGAAGAATGGTCGGTGCCGTTGGTGTAGCCGACCTTCTGCGTCTGCCGAGACTGCTCGGTGGAGTAGCCCTGCGTACCGTAGGACTTGTGTTCGACGCTCTCGCTTTGGTGGCGGTAGGTCTGGTGGTGCGCGGCGTGTTGCGCGGGTGCGGGCACGCCCTCGGGCTGGATGTACACCGAGCAGATCGCCTCGCCGTACTGGTTGCGCGCGGTGCACGTGTACTCGCCCTCGTCACCGGGGCCGATCTGTTTGATGAGTAACGCCACATCACCGGTCTGCTCGTTGTAGCTCATGCTGTACTTGTTGCACTCCACTAGCGGTGCCTTCTTGCGCGTCCACGAAACCGCGGGCGTGGGATTGCCGCGCAGCTTGCCCTCGAATTTAGCGTTGCCGCCCTGCGCGAACCTCGCGTTCTTGAAGATTTGCTCGAAAATGGGCGGCGAAGGGTCCCCGGGCCGGCCGGACGTCACCGGCAGCGGCGCCTCTCCAGAACTCGCAACTGGAACAATGGAAAATATTGTCAATGTAGCGACAGTTTTTTTTTGACTGAATTGGTAATTTCGCTATTAGATGAATGGAAGCTGTTACTGCATGGCATCTACCTTCTAGGTGAGTAATAATCGCGAACGCATCTTTGTTAATCATTATTACATTAGAAATTCAATTACTTGCGTGTTTTTTCCACCGTATAGGTATACCATAATAACTTTATGTTAATAATAATTCGCTTGTATAAATTCGCCTAAATAATTAACCTGGGTATGTCCTAAAACTGCATCCAGAACCACCGGAGGACGGGCAGCAGTGTCTTTTTGGTTAAAGGTGGTAAGCATTCTGCGATTCCCAAGCCACTTGCCAAGCGTGGGGATTATGGCAAACCCTCCCTGTTAAGAGGGTGGCTTTCGTCCAACAGTGGACGTATTCCGGCTGTTGATGATGAATAATAATTCATGCATAATCTATCTTTTAATAGTCCACTGCTTGACATATAACCCCCTATTTTCGAGGGTCAAGTAGGCTACATTAATTCAGATTAACATAATATTATAGGTACTATGTTTAACTTGAAAACGCCAATCTTAAAATAATACTTAAACAAACTTCTTGAAAACATGATTTATTAGAGCATTAATTAATTTCGCAGACGGAGAATTTTTCATCGCCATTTAAATTGTTCCAATTCGCAATCGTCTAAATTAAAAGTGATCTTGCCATCATATTGTACTTATTATCCACAGTTGTTTTCCACGCTGTCAGTGCGCCCCCGCCCTGCCCCCGTTCCTGCCGGACATGTAGGTCAGCAAGCACGCAGGACACGACACGTTTATAATTGGCAGGCACACAAATAATATGCGTGTACTGTACGAGTTCGAAAATAGTTGTGCAATAAATAAGACATTCCTGGAAGGAGAGCGCGCCGGCTGACTCACACTCTCGCGGCTATTTCAGTAACCGGCATTCGGATCTTGTTACGTTCGCCATTTTCGTGGAGTATGCGTGATTTATCGCTGCAGTAGGGACATGCATCGAGTACGTAATGCAATGATAGCCGTAGAGCCGAGCCGACACCCGCGACTATCGCTCCACTGGAAGCCTTTATTATTTTCAAGACTCTCCGGTGACGACGCTTCAGCGGTAATCGTTGTATAATCCACCATCATAATCGTCAGTAATTCCTATCCCTTGTGCCATTGGTCCCCGTCTCAGGTTAGTTTCATCCAAGTTAACCGCGCCAAGGCATATATTATATCGATGATGAGTTTACATTGTCACGTAATATCACTACGCCTAGCCACGTGCCTTGCCCAGCGGCAAATCTTATAAATACCTATAGTTCAGTTCATTCTAGGGGTCAAAGCGAGGCTCTGCAAGTCTCATAAGTTCAGCCTACAACAACTACGGTTCTTAGTGCAAAGACTTTACAGTACACGCATGCCCTGACATTTTTATAGCAGTGGGAACGCAGACCGGTTCCAGCGAGCACTGAGGTCGAGATTAAGTCTTACCGCGGCATGCCCCTGATACTGTATGAACTTAGGTATTGCATAAAACCTGATAAGTTTCAAATTGTTCGAAATTTAAAAAAACGGCCAAGTTAGTTTAATTAAATTTATTAAACCAGCCAACTTTGAGTTGTACCCAGCAAGGTTTAAGTACCACCTTAAAACATAAATAAATGATTTACTTAAAACTTAGCCTGGGCTTAGTATTTTTTGTTATTCTTTTCGTGCTAACGGTGTAAATCTATGGTACATTGGACACCTTAAGAGCTAGATCCTCCAAGCATGACACAGAGCAAGCCGATGAGGAGTTAGCATTCCAAGTATACCTCCTATTTCAAGGCGCTAATAATTATAGTAAAGAACATAAACACTAGAATAAACAACAATATTTAAAATTACTGATTATAATGTTCCATGTGTAATAACTGGAAACGCAAAGTGTTTACAAAATCTCCATCATTTGGAACCGTTCGTCACCAGTGAAATAAATGTTCTATTTCAGCTGTTTCAAGGTTCCGCGTTTCTAGGTCAAGGTCACTATACCCAAAGAAAAAATACAATTACTGCATGCACCATAGCACCATAGCCCTATGTTATATACTATATATACGATCTTATATGCTATCTTAATGTCATTCATATGGAACATTTTAATTTATTTAGTCCTCTACTTGTAGTTAAACACACATGCCATGAATTAAATTATTTCTAAGAAAATTTTATGTTTAGTGTTATATGAAGCTATTTACTAAAAACATCACTTTTAGCATTCACTATCTCGTGTTAACTCGCTTTTTATATACAAAGAAGAAAAACATTCGCAATCCGCATAAATATGTATAGGTACAACATAGTATAATTACGATACTTCTATGCGATCTATATAATACGATCTTGACAGCCATATAGCTCAGTTGGTAGCATGTCTGCCTTCAGAGCTGTAGGGCGTGGGTTCGATCCCCACCCAGGACAAAATTTTTAGTGACTAACATAGATGTTTGTTCTGTGTCTGTCTGTGTAGTATGTATTATAAGTAAGTATTTACGAAAAAAAATGTATATAAGTATTCTATCAGCTATCTGGTTTCCATAATACAAGCTTTGTTTAGTATGGGGCTAGATGGCGCTGTGTGTAAAATGTCCCCCAATTATTATGAATATTGATTGAAAATATGATTATTGTTTGTTGATTTATTTTATTTATGCAAAAAATAAGGCTGGCAAGTGCACGATAGAATTATTCCAACTACAAACCTACACTACTACAGTTCTACTACAGTTTTGTTCGACTACTGGTTTGAACAAAAAACCGACTTGAAATCAGTAGTCGAACAAAACTGTTCATATTAATGGACTTGGTTTAAGGACTGCTTCACGGTCCAGTCCGGAGCTTAACCAGACCAAGGTCAATTGGTCAAAGTTGTGGCCGATCGTTTAGACCGTGGTCTAATCAGACCACGGACCGTTGACTACACGGTCTAAATATAAACCAACACAAGTGACTTTGGTCTGGTAAAGCCCGCAGTATCGGACCATGTAGCAAGGTGACTATTAAAAAGGCCAACATTGAAATAACAACCACTTAAAAACGGATTAATTTGAATATTAATTTTTGTTGTCAGCTCCCGGCCTCCAGACCCGACATCTTAATTCTAAACGAACTAATCAAAATAAACGTAATCTCTGCACTATTCTACATTCTACTCTGTTTAACACAGTAGCGCAGAAAGGTAGAGAGCAGTCGAAGGTACCGCTGGCGTCCTGCCAAATAACTCTGGAGTGTTTGTTATGAAACAGCATTCTGGAAGAACTTGCAGAGTTACAGGTTATGCAACAGTGCGTTCGAGGTGGAGTGGACCATTCGTCTTGTTGGGATCAAAGATCTACAGCCTTATAGCTCACCGATAGATCGATGTGTCGGTAAGTAGGTCAATTAGAGCAGCACGATTAAAGCTTGTGCCACACCCGTCCTCACCAGGGTGACCTTTGTGATATAATATTACCGTGGCGTTAGGTTTGTTAGCTGGGCCTCTGTCTACACCCGTCTACTACCTTTTTTGTCGCACGTGGCACTGCAGCGACAACTGTTACATATTATTATGTTTTTATACCTACTCATTTGTTATATTGTATTTCTGTGTAATTGTTTTTGTTGTTGTAGTGTCTTGTGTGATAAAAATAAATAAATTCTTTATTTTTTTCTTTACACGGTTTCCCGATGTCGCGAAGGTTGCGTTCGTTATTTCAGTGTGGCACATGCTTTAGGAAACGAGCTGTAAGATTCCCGCGCTTTTGATAACATCACATACTTTCCAAATGAATTGTTATAATCCATTCTAATTCTAAATAGAACTGTGGCTAACTAAGGCACGTATGCGTAACCCGTCCAGATTTTTGTTTTTGAACTTTATTTGATAGTGCTAAGGGCTATGTTTCAACGATGTAGATGGGTATCAGAGAGTACTGTGGGCCAAGTTGTCGTGCCATATGGTCGGCGGCCTCACGTCACGCCGCGCCGCCTTGGAGACTTGTACGGTGTAATTATAGTTTTTAGCGCGAATCTTACACATACGCTGTTTACGTTATTTCTTCATTTCATACGATTATTTATTTGAGGGAAATAAATGAAACCAACCTCTTCAGGTGGAATAAAAAAGAAAGATTTGTTTAAGACACTGCGACCGTTGTCTTTAGAAACGTTTTACGTTCTAAACGAGAAAAAATACGGTGGGGAAATTTGAAAAATTAATTGGCAAATATAACAAGGGAATAGAATAGCAAATAAAACGAATTATTTATAAAGCTTATATTAAGTTAACATACATAGTATATATTTCTTAAGCCCATTGACATCTCTTATCATTACGTCTATAGTTTATAGATGTATTTATTTTGTGAATTGTAACAGTTTACAGCCTATAGTAAACAGATGTAGGTATGTATGTATACAACTCTCGACCACCTGTTCTAGCATTGAACAATTTTGGAATACTCAATGTTATTATAACCGTTCCATGAGAGCGCAATATAAAATTAAGGTAATCTCACAACCGATCAGACAAACTGTCTTATTATATTGTATTTATTTATAGTAGGGAAAATTGTAGACCAAAGTTATTACCAACTAACAAAACAGTTTTGAATTTTATGATAGCTATTGATTATATTATTAATATTTCTTCTATGTTTTATACGTAAGTCATTATTATATATACCATATATATTATTATAGGTACCAGGAAAACATCAACTGGCAACTTTTAGACGGCCGTCTCAGGTTTGATTCCCGGCGATGAATTTGAAAGTATCATTACAAAACAATATTTTGTAAATTAGCGAAAACGATTGGTTTATTGATTTGTTAAATCTTTATTGTTCACACCAAGAATTACACAGAAATAATTTATAAACTTAAATATTGAAACAAGTGGCGGCCTTATTCCTAAAAGCAATCTTTTCCAGGCAACATTTAGATGGAGAGAATTGAAGGATATGGTGTAAAATCGAAAAAAATATGCATTTTTCATTTGTAATAAATAGAGCGTTAATAAAATCGTGATTTTTTTTTTCACCTCGTACACCTATCCCTTTCAAGGTATCCCTACTGGTAGGGATAGATGGAAAAAACCACTAAAATCTACCGGTACCAATAAGTGAAAATAACGCCGTCAAATCCGAGGACTCGGACAACGAGGGTTCCGTACCACTCACTACAAGTACTAGATAATCCGCGATAGTTAAGTGTATAGCGAATATTCTGTGAGCATTTCAAGCGGCTATCTATTACGATTCACGAGATTATAGGTCAGTAAAGACCTATAATCAATCATAAGAAAGGACAGACAGACAGACCTACATGAGACCTACATGACATACACGAGTACTACTGGTTAATATAACTCTTTAAACTGAATCTTCCATCTTCTTCTAGTTAGTTATGTTCTATTATTTAAGAACAACCTTCGCAACCTGACCTTTGGTCTGAATGACCTCTGATCCCTGATCACGTCTCAGCGGGTTACATAATCTCTTGAAACACATTAGTTGCATTGAGTTTGGATTGCACATTTAACTGCATCTAGGTACATAATTCGAACGATGTTTGAAGTATGTTGGTTGTAGCGCTCTGTTGCACCTAAATACCACAAGGAATCTACCGCAGAGTCCACCTGGGGAAGTACCACACCTTTGCCAGTTATTCAACCGCCAACAAGTAGCGTGCAAGCTTTCCTGTGTTTCGGTTTGAAGCGCAATGTTGCCAGAGAAATAAGTGGGTATGAAGATATTTGACATGTAATATCTCAGGGTGACGAGCGCATGCATGTTTACATTGCACTGCTACTGTTATGGGCAGGCGTGACGCTTACCACCAGGCGAACCGTTCGCTCGTCGCGTCACTCCATTGCAAAAACAAATGTGATAACCCTTCCGAATACTAATTATAACGTCCACACTTCGCTTTAACGATACCAGTGACGTCACATCATATAACTCGTACATCTGAATACGGCAGGAAGGTCGTTAAAATTTAATTGTCAATCATAGATTAGGTTGGCAGTTATCTGGCCGAAACGGCTACTCGCCATATTTCATACTTTAAATTGGCTCCGAGCTCTGCAGATTTACGATCACACAAATTATTGCTCTCAGACGTCGTAGAAGATGCCGTCCGGACGTTTATGTACAGTTGAAATAACTCGGCGTTCGTGGAATCTCGGAATAGAGGGGTAGTGACATTTATAATAGCTGGTAGACATGAAGCGTTGACTCCACCGTTAGCAATAGCCGCCTCGGGCAGTCTAAGCTGCGGTCTCCAAGCAGACCAGATTATTCAGTAGTTACTACATCAAATTCCTTCTTATTATTTGTCACGAGCGATAAATCCGGCCCGAGTAGCTACAGAGCGTCAAGGTGTTTGTCAAACATGAATTAGGTAGGTACCGTACTAATGATTAATCTAGATATAAAATAGCCAAGTAGTATGTATTAAAAAAATTCTTACTCCTCTCAACAGAGTTGTACAAATAATTATTTTGTTTAAGTTATCAAAGAACCAAATCGAATCAGTCCAGATCCTGGGAAAAGAGCACAGACACAAATTCTCGAATATCGTGTGATCGGTAGTGGGTTTAGGGGAATCATATTTCTAGAATGTAAAAGTTGTCGACTTCTCTGAGTAGAAATTACTCGGTCATTTTATTTTAGGGTTCCGTAGCAAACTACAGAATTATTTCCTGTGTCTGGTGGTATTTCTACTTAGTTACCATTAACCATTTTGCTGAAATGTATGCCAAGAACAAATTATTTGTGAACAAATTATTTATTTATTTTAGAAACTTGACAAGGGATAAAAACAATACACCTATTCTTTCTTATCTATAAGTAAAGATTTTTGGAATTGTAATAGTTTTAAAATTTGCAATTTTTTACATTCTTGGTAATATATAAATGTATATATTCTTAGATTGAAAAATAATACAAGATTGAATAAACAATTTAATATTTAAGGACATGACACTGACTCAGCAAAGCTACGGAACCCGTAATCGAAGTGCACCGACACGCATTTTGTATGTGGTTTTGACAAATCGTCAGTAATAATTTTGTTACAAGTACTTACACACATTTTTTGTTTAATTAAATGTCTGCCTCGTTTGAAAGATTGAGATGTTTAATCATCATTGTAATGTTGGCATATTTAGTGTAAGTCGGTGATGAATATTTTAACAGACGTTTTTTTATTCATGTTAGATGCATAATATTGTAAGAGCCGTATATAAGTACCGCGACAAGTATGCCGACTCAGGAGAAAGGAAAAATAAGTTCTCGATAACTGTTTGCCAGATTAAAAAACTGGAGGTAAAGATAAGAGAGGTAAAAGCGGCCGCGCAGAATGTCTCACTTTAAAACGAAGTTTACGAGCGATCATGTTGTGGAGCCTGCAGAACGGTTCGTGCCAGGACTCCCGTTTAACTCTTTTGTGGGCGAGTTTCGTGCGAACAAAAGAGTTCAACGCGCGCACCATCGTTTCCGTGATTCAACCGTAATATTGATTTGATTACCTCGGATCATACGATCGAAAGTGTCGACTTGCGCTTTCATTGTGAAACGCGCATCGATGACTATTTGTAAACACGTATGAATATCACTACTCATACATAAAGGAGAATAGATTACTGATTTCTCTCTGTGGAATACAAACAGTATAGTAAGATATAAGCACATGCTTTACGGCTGTACGCAGCTTTCTATCTACCGGAATCCACGCGGCGCCGTGCAATCCCATTACATAAGTCATTCTGTCACGAATTGAAAACGGAATTAATAATTGAAACAACTTCAATGAAAATAAACCTACACTGTAGTCATGCCTATACGAGTGCAGTCCAGTGGCAGGTACACACGCATGTATATAAGCCATCGGTATATAGGAGGCGGCGGCGCGGCGGTAGGGGAGAGTGCTGTAGTGTATTTTAAGTTTATTTACAAAAGGTTCCTTTCTTCTTTCCTCCTTAGGGGGTATGGCGTCACACGTATTGCATGTGCCAATTTGTCATTGTCAACCAGTGAAAATGAGAGTCACGCGAAGCAATCGAGACTGCGTGAGGCGCCGATCTAGTTTCGGAAACTATCAAAGTTCATCACATTATCACTTGCCTGTATTCACCGTAAAAGCAATTTTTCACCGTAACCTCAGGGTTAGAAAAAAACCGTTAGGAATTTGTATTTTTGGTCCACACATATTTATAAATTGTGTTTTTTTGTCCCTCTAAATAAATTGTTAATTGTTAATTAATTGTCTAATAAATTGTGTAATTGTTAAATAATTGTTGAACATGTTGTGACCACTGACCACTAACCATGGTGAGCTGAATCAATTGATTCAGTGTACTATTACACTATTTTATTCTGTGGCAAGAGATACGGAGAGAGAGAGAGAGAGCTAGATTCTCCAAGAAGTGAACAAATTGATATACCTAAATAATGTTGTTATTTTTTACTGACGTTAGTAGAGGAAGGCTATAGAGATGATCTCTATGAGCATCGGTTACGGGTTCCGGTCTAAACAAGGTGCTAAAAAAAAAAAAAAAAAAATTAAAAAATAAGGGAAAAAAAATTAAGTAAGTTGAAAAATATTATACTGGCTATTTACTTACCTACTGTACTGTACCTATTTACTTAATATTCAATTTGTGTCAAAATTTTATAAACAAACATACACGCTCTCCGGGGGGGGGGGGGGGGTTGTTTGGTGGGCCCTAAAGGGCAGCGCCGGCAAGGTCGCGGATGTATGCGAGAGCGAACCCGTGACCTCGACAATAGGCGATGTGTGGGAACACCGTTGGGTTTGGTTTTGGGGGGTAAAAACGTGGTGAATTTTGGGAGTGGGCCGAATTTGTACCATACGCGGACTAAGTCGCGGGTGACCTCTAGTATAGCTATATTCATATCTCTTTTTTTCCGTTGAGCAGACGACGTGACGGCGCGGCGCACGCGCACGCCGCGAACTAAACCGTCTGTTAGTGCTATTAGTTTGGTTACCCGGCGAAGCCAGAGCTACGTTTTTACTCTGTAACAAGTTGTTTCTTTATGAATTGAGTCGTTTTTGTTGATAAGCGAACCGCGACCGCGCCGGGTACAGTTATAGCGAGTTACGTTATAATGTAGCTCGCGCTCAGCCGCCGCCGCTGCTGTGGCGCAGGCGCAGGACCGGGCCGTCTACGCACACTGCTTCACGCAACACTAGGGACGTAGTCTGGATCGCCGTTTCTCAGGGCTGAAACGGCGCTGGGTCAGGGCTGTCAGTACATCAAGCAATAAATCTAAAACCCATTTTAAACAATTTTTAATAAAACTATGAAGTTTAAAAAAATAATTTTCCCTATTACAAAAAAAACTTGAACGCAATTTTTATCTATTTTGTTTAGTCACATTCCATAATACCACAAATCTCTGTTTGCTGTAGATAGAATTAATTGGCGCGGTACAATAAGAAAAGTTGGCGCCTGGTTTAAATGGTACCCTGCCGGTACAAAAAAATATTTCCATGAATTATTCCCTCACTCTACGAAGAAACGACACGAGCCAGACGCAAGGACACCCAGAATTCCAATACGAAACCAAGGTAAACACTTGATAACCTGAGTTCTGTCACCCTTGATCCACATACTCGTCTTTAACTAGTATTCATTATAAATAGTATCAAGATTTAGAAGAGGTATCATATCTAAACACTTCCACAAAAACTGGCGATTCCGAGAAGCTCGACCAATCGTGTCTAGTTTTCACGGTTGCTTAGACCCAACATCAGTGATCGTCACAAGCCATCATGTCATGCTGTTTACTTCTAATAATTAATTAATAGTCAGAAATCAAAGAAAAATATCTTCAATCCAGTGAGTATAGAGATAACAAAGTCTAAATTAAGCTTCTGCGCGGGTGGCGCGATCTATTTAAGTCCATTTTAACAAGGACTAATCTCCGTTTGATGCGCTCATATTATAGGAGCCTTCTCAAACACGTTTTTGTATTGCGTAGAACTGGTGAATACTGCACTCTGCTATCTCGCATGCATTAAAAAAATTTTTTAGATAGAGGATTGAATAATTTTTTTCTGAAATCTTAATACCTAAAAAAAAAAGTCTTTTAACCGATTACCATTTTTGTGACGATATTCAGTAAATGTACCTTATTGGACCTGAGTATGTCCTTAAACTGCAACCAGAACCATCGGAGGACGGACAGCAGCGTCCTCTTGGTTAACGGTGGTGAGCATTTTGCGATCTCCAAGCCGCCTGCCAAGCGTGGGGATTATGGCAACACCCCTCTATTAAGGGGGAAGCCTTCGTCCAGCATTGGACGTTTTATGGCTGGCGACGACTTTATTGGAATGCGCGAGCGGGATAGTATAACGCTTGTCAACACGTTGATATAAAGAAAATACACGAATCGTCCGTTTATTTGCGAAAAAGTTGTATATAAAAAGATGTACTCAACAAACGGAGCGAGCAGAAAGTGTGACTTTAGTAAAATATTATTTAAATACACACAAAATGTAGCCGCTTCTACTCTTATATATCGCGTTCGCATTTTTTGTTTTAATTAATCTAGTAAACAGCTAGTGTTTCATTCACATTCTTTTGCGATGTTTCTACTTGAAGATTTTATTACTTGATCATTTATGCACATTTTTTCATGTTCCATATACTCGTTGGGGGGTTCAAGTTTATGTGTAATGATGTAGGTACCCAGTAGAATTGAGCTAAGAGCTTTCGCGTGTTTACTGCTGTTACGTGCTTTTGGGCGTAACATGGAATACCTTACTAATAATTAAGTTGCCATTTGATAATTTTACCAATGAATCACAAATTTTATAAAACCTAGAACGCTGTTTGCTTACAATACTTTCTGCAAAATGGAGATTTGTGACGAATTAATTAACCTTTACCTACCTGTGAAGAATTTACTCTTGTCATAATTTTAATGTTGGGGCGAGTTTAAAATATGAATATTCAAAAGTGTGGCGAACTTACTTTGAGGCGAGTTTACACTTAATAAACCTCCAATTCGCCGGACTCCTAATACATCAGCATAGCTTTGTACTGAACGAGCATTAAGTTGTTACCTTTTGGTAATGTTATAAGAATTAAGTAATTTACCTAGCAGGCCTAGCATGAAAGTGTTGTTAAAATATGGTGCCAAAAACAACCCGCCAACAACCCTCAGGCCAGAACGTCCCGTGGTTGCGACTTAACTTTCGGTAATTCATTGTGAAAGTGCAACAAGCCTGAATCTTACATGCTTTTCTTAAATTTCTTGTTATAATAAACGTAAACCAATAACATGAACACACGTTCCACCGAGTGCGTCCATTGAGACGCCGCTCCGTAAAAAGCGAACGTGAATCGCGAATGACAGGTTACCTATAGTTTCTATAGTAAGAGTGAAAACGTAGTTTTTCACGACTAATGATGCCATTATTCCGAGTTCTCAGTATGTTGATAGAAAACCGATAATTAAAAAGAGAAAAAGTTATACTAAACCCTGAACATTGCTTGCTGCCTCATCTAGTGACATACAACATCAGGATAGCCAATGCCAATCTCAAAAGCATTTTTAATGTGCTGTCATATATATTTGTCTTGCTCCTTTCGTTTGTAGAGAGAACGAGACAACGTTCAATGTAAATAAGAACGTTTTTGAGATTGTGATTTGCCTCTTGAGACTCTTGAACCCACAGACAGAACAGCAGTGAATGTAGTACTATGAATGGGTTACTAATGAGCACGGTGACTGTCTGATGTTTATTTAATAAGCTCTTTGAGGGAATTAACTTGATGGATAATGTCCACTGCAAAGAACGATTAAGTCCATTCAATGTTTGTATTTTTACCTGAGTAACAAACAGTTTGATGAAAGTCGTAAAAACCAATGGCATATAGTCGCTATCGTTTTCAAATTCTTTATTGTATGGATGGATGTAGGTAAACTAATATTTAACCAAACGCATTTTAGACTTTTGCCAGATCACGTGATCACATCCAATCCTGTCTTGTACCCATTGAGTTGCTTCTATGTTAAGTCTTGAAATACGTGTAAAGACAAATAGCTACAGTCCATGGAGTAGTAAGAAATCCGATGAATAGAACATAGTGTTCGTTCGGCGCGGATAAGTGAACGTAAGTGAAATATCTAATGAGTGCGGTATCAGGCTGTATAGCAGCTGGAGCGAGTGAGTCATGCGAATGTCTCGTGTACCCCCGCCGCCGCCGCCGCCGCCGCCGCCGCCGCCGCCGTCGCTGGAGTTTGAACAACTGGCGCCAGCGACACCACTGTAGCTACCACCACAAGCGGCTCACTTTACCTACCACCCTACTTACATCCATACATTCTGTATCTCTGACATCGCTCTAACACTAACACTCTCGATGCGCAGAGCTTGTAATAAGTAGAATAAGTTTTCTATCGACCGCTCCTTTTGTAAAGTTCCTAGTTTATAATATTAGTTAACAACAATTGTTAAGTTTTGACATTATTCACAGACTCCTGAGTCCATGGCGCTAAGCAATAAATAAATAAAATTTAGGATTTCCTGGGCTCGGATTTTTTATCTAACTAACAGGTCAAGCAAGTCCCTCGTTTGACGGTAAGAGTCAAGCTTGCTTGTTAGTTCAGTGCTAATCAATGTTGAACATTAACAGTTGGAACCTCATCATTCTACATAAAAGAAAGGCATGTAGTTGTCATGAAACAGCACGTACAGAGGTGTTGATGGCTTGTTATCTAATGAACATAGCTACAAAAAATAATGTGTCAAGTAGATTCCATAATAGGGAGAACCGATTTGAATTGAGTTTACTCTAACGGCAGGGTCACAACGGGTATTAGTATTATGAAAATGTACAATTTGACTATTAAAAGTTATTACTTATAAGTAAACAGAACCACATTAATTTTTTAATTCTTAGGCTTAGGGTTCCTTAGAGTAGTATAAGATTTTTTAGGCTTTTAAATAAAATATATATGCTATAAGCAGAACGTTACAGTCGAGTTACAACGCAATACGCATATCAAACTAAATAAACTTTTGTTACATAGTTTTTTTGCTTTCAAACAACTTTAATAATGAATATTTTGTGGGATTAAAAACTACAAAATGGTGTCGATGTTGCAATACAGACATTAACTAGTAATTAATGTCTGTATTTGAATTTTTCGTTTTTAATTCCCGACTACAAAGGGGTGTTTTTGTTTAATAGGTAACTTGATCGAGAGTGTTCTTAGCTACGCGAATGAACAGATTTTGATGCAGTTTTTTGATTCAATAAAGTCTGTCGGGGGATGGTTTAATATTTTTTATAGGGTTGATAATATTCTAAGACCTCTAGCTTTCTGAGGCAACGAGCTTTCCTGCTTAAGACAAAACTTGATTGATCCATCAATTGTTTTTGAAGTCCTTGAGGGCTCGTTATGCTATTGTTTCTCTTGTATGGAAAAAAATTATAACGAATAATAATTATAAAAAGGCAAAAAACTAAAGTTGTTTTATCATACTAAGTGTATAGAAGTTGTTTAATTATTAATAGCTAGTTAGCTAGACAGGCACGTATTCCTAGTGCAGTATTTTTGTGTAGTTCGTTACCGATGCGCATATTTCACGAGTCAACATTTGACAGCACTACCAGATCCAATTTAGATAGGCGGTGTAGCGCGATAGAGGCGCATTCCTGACGGTTTCTCTGAGAGCGATGTGATCAGCTTTCTGTCCCGGTTCCAGCCCAGTTGCAACCGTCGACCCACCTGCTTCACGCAAATCCGTGTTTGTTATGCCTCAGTTACAAACACATGTTTGTTATTTTGAAAAGTCGAGTTTCCCTAGCGTCGCCCTAAGAACGCCTTCAGGCAGTCTCGTGAGTAACGGTTCCAACTGAGCCGGCCCGGTACCGATCCGTAACCTCGCTCCTCATTAGCATTCGTCCCACTTTTTAGTCTCTTAAGCTGTTTATATCAAGTTGAATTAATCCTCGAATGGTAACATATTTGTTCAGGTCCCATATAAGGGGGCATGAGCGTGCCTTATACGTAAACAAGTCGTGAATGCGTTCGCCGCGGAGCCTGCTGGGGAGGGGGCATGCAGGAGCGCCCCAGGGACATCGCCAGCAGAAGCGAGCGGAGCGGCGGCCGGCGCGCGAGTGGCTTCGGTTTCTTCCTAGTGCGTAACTTTATTTGTGCATAGCGCTTTCCCGGCGGCGAGATAGCGCGGCTATTCTAGGCGCAGCGTGGGCGAGCCGCCCGCCCGCCCGCGCGCCGCCCGAGCCGCTCCGACCTCCCCACACACACACACTATGGCGGATGAATTTCAGGGCGCTTAAATGTTAAAATTCGCATCAGCATGTAGAGCATCGACATGTTTTAGAAGCGGGGATGTTGCATGAGATGTGTGAGAGATCGAGGATGGGGTACTCACTCTGCTGCTGGGAGAACATCTGGTGGGAGTAGTGGTGCTCGGTGCGCTGCACGCGCTCCTGGCGCTGCTCCTGGCGCTGCTCGGAGCGCTGCTCCGTCCACCGCGACTGCTTCTCCATGCCGCACAACCACTGATTAACTGTCACTCGACGCTACTGGTCCTTATACTTCTAGGAGTCACGTCGTCGAGCCGCTCGCTCGTCTTATATTTACGCCACTGCGGAAAACTTATACTAGTGCACGGGTTCATTTAGCAGAAGTCAAGTCATTATAACCCAAGTCCAACAACCAAGACGTCGGTCGATCGCGAATAGTCAGCGGATAGTGTGAGGCGGCGCGAGCGGCGGCGCGGCGGCGGGCGCGCGGGGGCGACCGAAATACGCGGGTTATTTCGAGCGCACGCGCAACTCTCCCGCCACCGGAGCCCCGCCTCTCTCCCGGCTCTCCCCGCGAATTTTGCATGCCTCGGTGCCTTCCGCACCATCACTTACTGCATTACCCGACCGTCCATCTCGACACTTAATAACCGTGAATAACACTTAGGTACTTATGCAAATGCAATCATACCTATTTGCATTTCATCAACTGATTTTTTAACAAGAAAATTCAAAACTAAATTTAATTGTTAATCTTATAAAAGTCGACAGCTTTCAGCCGATCTAGCAGACCGTATCTTCGTCCGCAATGTTGCCTTCCAACAGAGTTGTTGAGAGGTCAGACGGCGACCTATTCTATGTATGTGTTCTATGTAGGCCTATTCTAGACCTCCCGGTCCTGTGAATCATTCTTCACATCATTCATTCATATGAAGGGTCTCCTCATTCGTAAGAACCGAAGGCCAATCCTCTTTTTGTAACCGTTAGTCAAACATATACTTACATTAAAATACTGGTTAAATTAACAAACGTCATGTAACTTTAGTACGGTCTTTAGTATGCCATGTAATTGTAATATATGTTATTTATAAAGCCTCTAGTTTATTAAATTTATCATCGAAGTTTCTGTAAAAACTATATAATTCCATGAACAACATAAGTATATTATACCTAAGTATATAAAGTTTAATTTTACTTCATAATGGATTATTTACAAATACATTATAGGTACATATGTACATAACTTAAAATAAATATTTAAACTAACTATAAACTACTTATATACAATAAAATATATATATAATAATGAATAATTATGAATATGAAAAAAAATCTCCATGTGTTTTACCCAATATCAATATTTATGTTTATTTATCTGACTCTACTAACTTCGAAAAATTTAATAAGTCGTAAACAACACCGGTTGTCGTTGGGAACGATACTCTCGAAGTTGTTCACCGCTACAACTACCTTGGACAGATTGTTCAGTTAGGTAGGTCCAACTTCGACAAAGAGGTCGCCCGAAGAATCCAACTCGGATGGGCAGCGTTCGGAAAGTCGGAGTCACGCAACGGGCAATGGAGAGAGCTATGCTCGGAGTTACTTTGCGCGATAGAATCCGGAACGAGGATATTCGCCAAAGAACCAAAGTTACCGACATAGTTCGCAAGGCTTGCAAGTTGAAGTGGCTGTAGGCAGGACACATCGCTCGAAGAACTGACAACCGATGGGGAAGAAAGGTTCTTGAGTGGCGACCGCGAACCGGAAGACGCAGCGTAGGAAGGCCTCCCACGGACCGACGACATTGTAAAAGTCGCGGGCAAACGGAGGATGCAAATGGCAGGTTGTCGTACAGTGTGGCGGTCTAAGGGGGAGGCATTCGTGCAGCAGTGGACGTCACCGGGCTGATGATGATGATGAAACAACACCGATAATTATATTATTTTTTCGGAATCATTGTGTGGAAGTAAATATTACTATCGCCACCATCAATGTAGCACACCATGACGCTAGCAGGGACTTAGAGTATCTAGCCATCTGAGCGAAACTTAGAGATAAACCTTAAACAGGTTTCGTCGTCTATGTACCTAAGTGTGTACCTTAAAGTCACCTTCGAGAATAATTAACATGAACTAATATCTCAAAACATTTCCCATACATCCCTAACTAAGTACTGGTGACACCCTGTGGTCGATTTTTTCTATTTTTTATTTATTTAAACTATCTAAAGTATTGCTGTTCTTAGCTAACATGCCTAGTAAAAAAGTGACAGCAAATATTTTACATTGGCAAGCAGAGTATGGAAGGTTCCAGTAGGACAAAATATCCTAATCGTTTTCGAGCTAGGTTTAAATAATTATATGACAACTGCAAGTTGTTTTCTTTCGTTTTTAAATAGAATAAATACATTATGGACAATACTGGATCAAGAATCAAAGATGTTTTGTGAATCCGATGAATAATTAAAAAAACATATTTTTTTAATGCATTCAATATGCCGTCTCATGATTTTGGTTTGGGCGACTTGCTCTTTCCCTAGATTTTCTTACGAGAGAGCATTATTTGACTGTAAAAATAATAAGTGCCTAGTGTTATTTTACGTTTGCCTTTACTTTTACAACTACCTAAGATTTCACTGTTTTAAACTATCACGGTAAATATCTATAATAATAGAACTTTACCTAAGAATTGTCCCATGGTTGGAATTTTTGAACAAGGGATGTTTCCATATAAGTAGATAGTTTGCGTACTTATATGTAGGGGTACATTTAAGAAAGCTCAAAAAGCTCAAGCTCTAGGCAAGATAACGAAAATTGTAGCATGAGTATGTAGGTACGTACGTACGTAGTAGTAGGTAGTGTTAATATTATTTAGAAGGAAGTTGAGACTGTGTGAATGAATAACAGATATTGACTGATATGACGTGTCTACTGTGCAAGTGTTACTTTTCATTTCGATGATGGATGCATCTGTGGAATCCATATGAGGAATCCTATTCTCGCCCTACGATTGCTGCTGTATTAGCCACTATCTCCTTCGTTAGAATGGTCTGAAAGGGACAGAGATAGCGCCGAGTGTGCCAGAATAGATTTCTAACTATTCCTAACTATCGGCAGCACTTGCCAACAAGTTTTCAGCTGTGTTTGTTCAGAATTTGTACACTGACAAATTGATCGCTTCGGGAATTCGGAATGTAAGCTTTTCACACTTTGTTCTTCAATAACAAACAAATTTTCTGAGAAGCACTATTTTCATTGCTTTAATAACAGTTCTAGCGTTAAGCATTTCCTAGATCTCGAACGAAACACGCTATTATGCATTTAAATTATTGACTGAGCTAAGCAAAGGTCTCCTGCTCTGTAAACTACAAAACGTCGATTATACACAAAAATAAATTGGATATTTGTTGTGTGCCAATTTTTATGAAGTTAAATATAAATAGCTTGGTAAAAAGCTCTTTCTAAGTTCAAATATAAGCATGTTCGGAGATTACAAAGGGTTGCGAGGTCACAGTTCGGAGTATACTTTTACTAATTTTAAAAGCCTACCAACAACGCTTGAGCTCCCATTGAAGGACGACGTCGTATCAACGACGACGATACGAGTATATATATCGTCGTTAAGCTTATAGTGAAAAATTTTTTGAACTCTGAGTGGAATAAGTTATCTCCTACTACGAGTGGATCCTACTCTATTTGTCTTCATATCAATAATTGACCCCGATAACTCTTTTTAAAACTCCTTGACCGATTTCGTTCATATTTATATTTAAAAGTTCTTATAAAATTAAATTCGATTATGGACTAAACTTAAAAGTGTATTTAGCATAAATTAGGTGCATACTTGTCAACAAACTCATGAAGATCGGATCAACTTTGCTCAAGTAGTCGTAAACAAACCAATAAACCCGTCATATTTAACCGAGCGCAGCGAAGTTATTTGTGTCTACTGACACAGATCGGTGTTAGTATATGTTTTGTGTATTTACCTACGGTTACATAGAGTCCTGTTTACTTGAGCGCAGTAGATGAGAGTGTAATACGAGTGCGTCACCGGGAGAGAAATGCTTGTTCTAATTGATTCACCGCAGAGTCACATTGTCACGAGCGTTCGGACTGTGTTGCACTGGAAGAGTGAAGCGATGGGCGAGAGGAGACGATAAAACTAAATCACTTGGAAGGAAAAAAGGAAAATTACTTACTTAGTTAGTAATTGTAGGTTAAGATTTCGTGTATGCCCGGAGCACTCATTCACGCTTAAAAGCTCCTTCATGTGGCGGTGTCGTTTGTTGGGTCGCCCTCTTCCCTCCAATATGGTTGAGGAGAGCGATGGCTGGCATACGCGTCATGCTCGTGAACGGGTGCTGCTTGCGGGAGCTGGGGCCGTACCGTGAACCTCTTATAGCGGGATCGAATAGGTTCAGCTGCCGACACTGCGTAACCGCGAACCTTATTGCCAGGCGATACAATTCACAGTCGCGCAGCGTCGGCAGCTGAGCGTATTTGGTCCCGGAATAAGCGTATATACGCAACATAGAATAAGGAATATCTTGTCGTGAATGCCATTGTGACTAATTAATAACGAGACTGAATATTACATGACTGTAAATATTAATAAAAAGCACGGACCCTCGTGTCTGTGGAGTGTAATAAATACTATGATTATTGTCCCGATAGTCGTTTCGGCGAACGGTCTTATAGCGAAGAGCCTCGACCAATACCTCAAGAGGCTCTCGCTAGACGGTTGGGTCAAGGGTCAGTTACAAAAAGCAGTGGTTCTTGACACGGCACGCATAGTCAGGAGGGTGTCAGTTCCTCACTCTGCAGCCCTAACCAACGGCAGCTTGAGCCCTGCCCCGCTGCTGGCGGCACCCTAGTTTTTATCTTTAGGTGGTGGGAAGCCAGTGAGAGTCATTTTTATTTAATGAAATATCAATCTATGGCAATTACTTCAATTGAAGTTTATCGTGAAATTTTCATAATTAGCATAGCGATTAGTTCAAAACTTGCTAAAGAGACAAATGACCGGCCAATCTCAAGGTAACATTTGTTTAAAACCACCAAGAGAAAGAAACACTCGCAAATGTTGGCTTAGATGATGTATCTTTACTATTAAAAACTTGTTTGTAATGTAGCAAGGTGGAGGTGCGGCTCGGCTGCAGATTGCGGCGGTGACGCATGACGACTGCTATTCCTGGCGAGTGCAGCTCCCCGGGACTCATGCGCTCCATCATCATAAAAAAACAACACAAGATGGCTCACCGACGCACTGAGCTGGCGGCCACTGCACGTCCTAATTTAGCATATGACTGAACAGATCTTAATTAATAATATTAATATGTATTATAAGTATGTATTTACAAAAAAATATATTATATACCTAAGTATTATAACAGCAGCTATCTGGTTTCCATATTACAAGCTTTGCTTAGTTTGGGGCTAGATGGCGCTGTGTGAAATGACCGCCGATATTTATTTAATTATGATATTTATTTAATTTTCCATACCCTACTGGAGTATGACTATTTTTTATGTATCTGCAAAAACGGTAAAAAGTAACCTTAATGAGAGACACATAGACATTTTATCAACCTGACTGTTACGTGTTATAGTCAAGGGCAATCGTTTGAAAACGGGCTTTTTTTTTTTTTTTTTTTAACACTTATAAGTGTGCGTTTGACCACCAACTCGCCTGTTGGTAAGCGACGATGTGGTCGAGGATGAAGCACGCAGACTTAGAAGATACCTATTCACTCTGACCTTGAAGAGGAAAATATACATATCATTACGTATTTTCACCAAATATTTGCAAGCATAGAATCCCTCTATGAGTGGAAGTGACCGCCGAAAATCTTAATTCATCTATCAGTAAGATAACTAGGTGAAGTAGACCCCAAAACATTTCTAGTTCGCACTTTTACAATATTCGTTGGATTCCAACTCTATTTTATTCGCAAAACTATTCAAAAAGCATTTAAAGCTATATCTAAATGACTGTTTACGATAGATATGAGCAAATTTTCGATATAAGGCGAAGTTTTTGTTTAGATTTTTTGTTGACTGGCTACTTTGATGTTTAGGTGGTTGATCGCAGTTTACATGATGTTTAGAGACGGTTTAATCAATGACTTGGAGGATCTAGCTCTCTCACTCTCATCGATTTTTATTTTATTTTAATGATGATAAAAAGTTAGTTTAAAGAAGAGATAATATAATACTATATTAATAGTAGTTTAAAGGATGATTTTACTGGCATTATAAAAATAAGCAGTTCGCAGCGCGAATGCAGTGTAGATAAAACTTATAACGCGATCCCATGTAGGTTCTGAAATATATGCCATTACAAGACATTCCACCGGCGCATTTTGTTTATGAGCCTAAATAGAATTCTGCAAGACTGTGTTTAATTAATGAATGATAGGCGCGTTACCGATGCGTTTGGCACGGAACCGTCCCCGGTTCAATGTATTGAGTAGAACGCGACCTTGCTGTTGTCACAAGTTGTTCCCGGTTTCCGCTGTTCAGTTAAAGGTTCTTCGGTGCAAGTACACCACTTGTTTGTTCGTAGTCGGAGGCTCGGGCGCTTCCATAAGCTAACTATTTGTTTATTTTAACTGTTTATCAAATTAGCATTTTCTATGTCTTTGTTTACAATCATGTTTTACGGCGTTATTGTTTATTTTATTTATTTTTTAATATGTGTAATTTATTGTAAATAAGTAGTTTTTAGTATATAGTTTAAATATTTATTTTAAGTTTTGTACATATGTAAATAAATTGATAATATTTTAAAAAAAACATGTTCAATGATGCCCATATTATTAAAATATCGTTTTTGTTTCTCGTACACGTATAGTTTAAATAAAGAATATGCAGACTTAAACTTATCTAGAACCATAGAACTTTTTTTTTGTTTCTCAGCAGATTATCTATTGAATGCGCCAACTACCCATCATCATCAGTCTGCTGAACGCAGGCCTCCCCCTTAGACCGCCACACTGCACGACATGATAAATAATAATAACAGAGTATTTTTCCTTAAATTTCGGGTGAAATCCAAAACCTAAGTCAATGAACGCCTAAGTACCACTTTAAATTATTTTTACCCAAACAAGACCTCGATCACATCAATTTACTTGACAAGTAAAAGCTTCAATTTATATTTATTAATAGCTTGTTTAACAAACAGTGTGATAAATATGAAGCAAGTGCATGCGATAATGTAATTGCCAGTTGAAATATATGGGTTACCATGTGATAGGTTGCGCCGCCGGCCAGTTGGCGAGAGTTGGCGGCTGCCCAGTGCGACTTATGGATCATGCTCTATCTTTAGTTGATATTGTCGTAAAACAGATGACAATGAAGGAGCATTGCCAACGCCCGAGAAATTACCAAAGTACTTGAAACGGGATGTGTGATTTACTGCCTCCGCCAAGAATTCGCTGGTGTTATAATTCGTCGGATATAAATGTCGTAACACAAAGCTCAATAAAATACTGACTGAAAGCTACTTTTGTTTGCTGTTGTTAATTTTGACATGATCATGTAATTTTTCAATGATTTTAATAATGGGACGAGCGCGATGCTCTCCTGATGGTATAACGCCTACCCGTATAATAGCAGCAGTACCCAGGGTATTGAGGAACAAAAACAACATCTAGGGATCTGCATTGGCGTTCATAACTTTGAGAAATTCGGTGATAAGTCTAGAGTCTCTAGTTTAGAGTTTTAATGTGAACATCTGTGGAAGACTGGGCAGACGAGCGCTGCGTGTTGCGGCGGTGAGCTCGCGTCGCGCATCCACTGGCTTGCTGGAGAGCTCGGTGATCCTCATGGCACTCACACCACGATCCTTAAAACTTATGAATAGCAGACCTTTCAATCACTAGATATAGATTTTTTGGTAGAGAACAAGGGAGTACGATCCAAATGTCCTCCTTGTGCTTACCACTTATCTAATCTACGCAGCCTTTGAACAATGGCAGCACCTGTAGCATTGCCAGTGCGTTCAGTGCCAGTTACTTCAGGGTGGAGAATGAAGACACTAGCATTTATTTTTCTACAATGTTCAGGAATGGTTTTTCCACAGAAGGTAACAGGAATATTATTATACTAGCTGTACCTGCGGCTTCGCTCGCGTGGACCAAATAGTTTTATGCGCATGACTTTATTTTACTTTAAATTACAAAGTAACGTTTAAGAGGGTTTAAATTCGGCTGATCATTTTGTAACGATATCTTCGTGAATAATAACAATGTTGTATCTCGCACCATCTAACACTTGCGCCTCTCTATAGATAGATATTTTCATTATGAAGGAATACAGTCTTATGTTGTATTTTCTAGATAATCAGTATTCTACTCGTAGGTCGGGTAGATGGGATATTCGTGTTGGTTCCGTGGAGACAATTGGCCCGCGCACGCAACCAAGAGGTATCAAGATTTGCAATTCATCAATGTGACCGCAGAGCCTAATAAGCCAAGTAGCCAATTCGGGACCGCTGAACTTCAATTCGTGAGGTCATGAGTTCAAAATCCGGGCCCGTACTAAATGATCTCTGGCGTTATTGTTAATGTATATTGTGTGAAGCAACTGGGCCTGCGTAGTGGCTTATTCGCCTTTCGAGTATAGACGTAGGTAAGTCCAGCAATGGACATCAAACCAATATAAGATTTTCATTCCTCAAACAAAAACGACTTTCTCCAATAAAATATATAACAGCTATTCGGAAAACTCTTACGCATCCTGACTCTGCCTTCTTTGGGTCCTCATATTAAACGTGAGATTGCATCTAATTTGGTAATAACGGGCAACGACTTATTGAATTTTTAGGCAGGCATTTATTTCATCACTTCTTCTGCCTTGTGATGCAATAGGTAATACGATCATCATCATCATAGCCCGCAGACATCCACTGGTGAACACAAAGGCCTCCCCCTTAGACCGCCACTCTGTATTACAACCTGCCATTTGCATCCACCCGTTGCCCGCGACTACCATCACTATCATCATCATCAGCAGCCCGTAGACATCCACTGGTGAACGAAGGCCTCCCCCTTAGACCGCCACTCTGTACGACAACTTGCCATTTGCATCCACCGGTTGCCCGCGACTACCATCATCATCAGCCCGTAAACATCTACTGGTGAACGAAGGCCTCCCCCTTAGACCGCCACTCTGTACGACAACCTGCCATTTGCATCCACCGGTTGCCAGCGACTACCATCATCATCATCAGCCCGTAGACATACACTGGTGAACGAAGGCCTCCCCCTTAGACCGCCACTCTGTACGACAATCTGCCATTTGCATCTACTGGTTGCCCGCGACTACCATCATCATCATCAGCCCGTAAACATCCACTGGTGAACTAAGGCCTCCCCCTTAGACCGCTAATCTGTACGGCAACCTGCTATTTGCATCCACCGGTTGTCCACGACTTTTACAATGTCTTCGGTCCACCTAGGAGGAGGCCTACCTACTGTGCTGTGTGGTGTTAAGTAGCTTATGACAACGCAGAACATTATTAGAAAATCGCATGTCAATCAATTTATCTTCCTTACTCGCAAACTGTCAAGATAAACATTAACCAGTATAAGCTGATCCTTGGACCTTAGGGGCTTGGTATGTTCGGGGGTTCAAGTCAAGTGGACTTTTATATTTTTTCATAAATTGCGTCATAACTTCTATATTCCTGGACTGATTTTGATAAAAACATAGCCTATGTGAAGCGCCGCACTTCATAGATCATATTTAACGAAACTGCATTCAATTTCGTGCCGTAGTTTCTGAGTTTATCCCGGACAGACAGACGGACAAATTTTTTAAAAACTGTATTTTTGGGTTCTGTTGCTCTCGTACACTCCAAAAAAAAATGATTTTTAAATATATCTTCAATGTACAGTAATCGGCTCGTTACATTTTTATTATATGTTTAGATTTCCATACATACTTCACAGAAAGGTACTTCCACGAATCTTTATTATAATACTATAAAAATCAATGTCCTGACTGACTGACTGGCAAACTACGCACAGGCTTAACTGATGGTCGTAGAAGCTTGTTATTGATACGCAGAGGTGTAATGGGTTATGCGAAAATCTTTCCCTAAAATTGGTGAAAGCTTTTGCATGAAGTCCTTTGTCTTTTAACTTTTACTTGTAAAAAATTGTATTTGGAAAATAATGTTTCAATATTTTTTGGCAGGGATAACTTTATTGGGGATGAAACATAAAAAAATTATAATCCAAATTCCTTTGTTATTTGGATTTACAAAACAAAACCAAATAATATTTTTTGCAAGGGTTAGTCTAATGGGTTGAAAATGAGAAAAACAGTGAATAACCCAGCGGTGTGGAGGATGTTTGGGAGCGGGTCAAATGTCTTCGGTACACAGCCGGAGTCTCGGGCGACCACTAGTCTTGAATATACCGAGATAAAGCGAAACGATAACATGCGAAGCCGAGCAGATCAGCTGTCTCACAGTAAATTATGTCATATCCAACGGCTGTTTTCATCTATAGTAAAAGTTACATTTTATTGTTATTTAATAACAACAAACATATAACAAAACACATAACAAACATATAACATATTTGTTGTTTCGTTATGTTTTTTTATTGATTTGTTGTTTTTTTGTTTGTTTTTGTTTGTTTATTGTTAGTTTGTTTGTTTTTTTATATTTTTTTCATTTCAATAACAAAAAAAACCTCTTACTATGTCGCATTACTTTCTCTTACTACATTTTTACTTCGTCTATCGCCTCCAATACGATGCCAGTTGTAAACAGTACAGAAGTTGGCGATCGACTGGGATCACACTGGGGAGGAAACGGGTTTTGCACACCACTGAGTCGCTACCTTTGTATATGACGCTGGTGCTCTATAGGACGTTCCATCTGTCTTGTATTTACGTAG
Organism: Erannis defoliaria; assembly: GCA_905404285.2. Taxonomy (NCBI): domain Eukaryota; kingdom Metazoa; phylum Arthropoda; class Insecta; order Lepidoptera; family Geometridae; genus Erannis; species Erannis defoliaria. Next base: position 22,092,152 of record FR990067.1, on the reverse strand, counting down.
TAATGTAGACTCGTTCGGACCTGGGTATGTCCTAAAACTGCATCCAGAACTCCGGACGACGGGCAGCAGCGTCCTCTCTGTTAACGGTGGTGAACATAATGTCATCCCCAAGCCGCCTGCTAAGCGTGGGGATTATGGCAACCCCTATATAACCCTATTAAGACTTTATTCCAGCTGTGGACGTTTCCTGGCTGATAATAATAATGAATGATGTAGACTTGAATCGTACTCGAGGTGACCCATTCGGAAAAGACGTGCATCGGAATCGTCGTATCGGGGGTTCGGTCCTGGGCCCATACTAATGAGTTCTCTGTAGTTTATTATACGTATTTACCAAAAAATACTACTGGCTTTTCGCTTATAGAAAACTTCGTGAAACCTGCATAGTATATTCCGAGAAGAAATTCAATGGCGTATGTGAATCCGCCAACCCGCACCGAAAAGCGAGGTGAAGTATCGCCCGATAGCGCCCTTCGGTAGGTGCCCGTTATATGTGAAGGACTGGTTGGAAACTCACATGTATATAAGAGAGTAACTAATACTGAAGTAAGTATTCACAATAGTCTATAAGAACGCGTTATTTTTCTGTAAGGCCGGTATCGCGTGAATCGTCCGACATGATGTTGCTATTTCGGAACACTCGGAGTGCACAGGTAGTGGGAATTATGCCGCCTCTAGGTGGCCGCGGTATTAATAATGCGGCTATATTCGAGCGCGGTTCACCGGAGCATCGTGTTTCATACATTCACTTGTATGATAAGGACAGGGCAAACGAACCATTCTTAAGAGAGAATCTGATGAGCGATTCTTCATACAAACGTATTACCATTTTTTCTTCCTATATAATGCCTCTAAAACAATCATATTTTATTATAAATTCTAGGTCTACTGTAGGTAGACATGTCTCTGTCGTTTTCAGCAACTAATTGCTAAATAAAATATAACCCTCCAAAGATTACTATGAAAATATTCACCATCCTCTCTATCGTTTGTCGCCATACGCAATAGCACTATTATTTATTCTGTACTATAAAACGACTAAGTACGAGACTCTTAGTGCGAGAGCTTGTGAAATAATAAGTGAAGGCAACCTTAGGCACAAAAACCTATCTGCGTCCGTAGCAATTGGTTGCTGAAAAAAAGGAAATGACTGAGACATGTCTACAGTAGACCCAGACTTTATAAAAAAAATGCTCTAGAGGTATTACCCAGGAATAAAATAGGGGAATACGTTTGTATCGAGAATCGCTCACCGGATTCCCTCTTAATGGAACGAGTATCTTCCTCTCCGGTGTAAGCTCAGTTGTCAGCCAACCTCGTTGGTGATGAGGCCATGATGTAGGTAGTTGTGGAGATTTCGACACAGATAGCTCTAATTTTTCATTTAGTGGACAAATGTCCGAGAGAGCCTGTCCTTCATGTCTTTAGTTTCAACACTCACGCAGGTGTTGGATTGTGATTAAAATTGTTGTATCAAAAGTACCTTTTCGTAAAATTTTATAGATTGAAGTAAGTATAATTCAGAGCACTGTCCTAAATAACGTGTGTTAACACGTCATGCTCGTCAACATTTTTTCTTTATGATAACTTTGATACACTCAACGGCAAGCGGTCACTTATCATGAGATGAGCGGTCAAACGCCTACCATAACCTGAAGCAAGAAATAGGGGCGCAAACTTTTCATATCTCGGCCCATTCAAAAATCAGTATCGGAAGAAGGTCACCTGTATTGCGCAAAGGGGTTAGTCAGTGCATGCCTGGCGGCGGTAGTCAGCGCGGCCGGCCGCGCGCCCGCCCCCGCGCTCCAGCCGTGGGCGCCGCGCGCCGCCCAGAATACCGACCACCTACGGTGGGCAGCTGCCAAGCGTCTACCTGACTGTGATTTCTGCACATTGCGCTACCTGGTGAGCGGCTGTTTGATTCGCACGCCGCAAATAAAGTTCTGATGTTTCGTTATAATAATAAACAGTATCGCGAAATGTTTTAACATCTGCAGGAGAGATATTTGTTGCCGACCGTTTACCGGCAGCGCGGGGCGGGGCTCCTGCGAAGCTGAGCTTTCGTGCGTTTACAGCGATTACCGAGTGTGTAACATTACACCCACTATATACATACATTATACCTACAACCTTGTTCATACAAAATGATGGTCAAACCCAGTGTAACTAGTAGTTCGCCGCGAATTGAGACCTCGCGACCCCCACATCTTCGTAGCCCCTTCACCAACTTCATATTTACACGAACTATACTTGCTTACAAAACTTCATAAAGATCGAATCTACGGCTCGCAAATTTTCGTCAAACAAAATTAAATATAAGTACATCTAAGTATACAAACGTTGGCTGACTTGCTCCCTTAGACTCAGAGACCTTCGCTTCGCTTCGGTCAAATAGATTTCTTCGGGTAAGCGTGCTCCACCGTGAAGACAGTGCCTTAACTTCAGCAGGGTCTAGTCAAATGCAAACCTATGCTGAATAAAATATTATACACATTTGCGAAATGCTGACTTCTTCTGGAGCTTTCTTATTAAAGTGTGACGAATAATATAAATATAAGGGAGTTACTTATCCCATTATTTCGAACCTGCAGCTTGGCGTCGTCAATATGTTTTTAAAGGTATTTTTTTATAAAGTATGAGTATCCAAACTGCGACCAGGGCCTCGATCTCAATCACTTCTTGTACTACGGGTTTCTCTTTGGAGGGTTTTGGTAATGGAATTGTTGTTAATTTCTTTACTGCAGCGGATAAGGCTGATGAGCCCTTGATCCGGCACTGTTCGAGTTAATTTGTTTAGCTTGAAGACGTACCGTCTTATGCATAAAAGACTAAAACAATGAATAAACTTATTTCAGTTATATAGTCGATTGTTTACCAAGGGAGCAACCAACAATTTTTAAGGCGAGAGTGTTTCTTTGAATCTAAAGCGGAGCGAAGGATTCTAGAGAAAAATCCTGAGCGTAGCGAGGGATAAAGTGGTAAAAATAAAGGGGTTAAAATAGAACTAACTAAACTAAAATCCGAATTTGAGTAAGAACATGGAGTGAATTTTGCGCCGTATTTGTTTTTTAATTTGTTTATAGGCTTGCGTTTGACTGCCATCTCGTCTGATGATAAACGAAGATGCAGTCTACGATGGAGCACGCTTGCCTAGAAGAAACCGATTCATTCGCGACTTGAAGACACCCAGATTATAATTATCGGGAAACACCCACTCGGGCAGCGCATTCCACTGTTTAACAGTTCGAATAAAGATTTTGGAATCAATAAATATAGTGGTTTCGTAGGAGTTTTTGGTATATCAACCATAAAACGGTGTCGTTTTTTTTGTCGTTTAATTTATTCACAAACTTTTTTATTTATTTATTTTGTATGATTTTACTTACTTTTATTTTAACTGAGTGTATCTTCCTCAAGTGAAGATAATGAAATAAACGTAGGTACTATTCTTATTTATACAAAAGTAGTGTCGGGATCAACACTGTTTTAAGCTCGAGTGTCGTACTTTAAATCGCTCGCTGCGCTGAGGATTCTACTCTAGAATCCATCGCCGCCTTAAAAATAGTTGTTTGCTCCCTTGGTAAACAATCTACTAATTGTAATTTTTTTTCGAATTACGAATTGAGTTTGGAAAAAGAAAACATCACATTTTATAAATAAAATAGTAGATTACTCACCTAGGGAGCAAAATAAAAGAATGTCTCAGATCTCACGTATAATGTCTCCCAAGGCGAAGCCCAGGGTGACAAACATGAGATCAGACGCTTCTTTGGTTGCTCCCGTGGTGTGTAACATTTTACGTACCGCTGCGGGGAGGAAGTGGTTTTCGCTCTGCGTCTACCTTAGCCCCGCTACGCGGAGTGAAAGAAATCACTTCCTCCGCAGGCACGTAAAACAGGTTTAGGAATTCATTGTTTTAGTGTTTTATACATAAGACTGTAATAGTTTACAAGTTCCCTTCGCCGCATACAGCTCGTTGTTCGTTATAGATTCCTCAGAAATAGCATCATAGTTTAGGTACTCCACAAATAATATTTTAATATCTGAATATAATTTTATTTTATTTTATGTGAGATATTAAAAACAACGAACACTTTAGTTTTACTTTGATGTAGAATAAAATTTGTCGGATTTGGAAAAATAAGTAGTACGTACGTACCGATTATAGCTCAGCGGTTAGCGGGTTAGGTTCGTGCGTCACAGAGCGCGGATTCAAACCCCAACAATGTGTTTGAGCAGCCGGTAAAGGAGAACATCGTTGTGGGGTATTTTCTAATAGGCATCTGGCTAGCTACCATACTGGAGTAGAAAGTCTATCGCCAGATACCTACTGGCGTGATCTGGCAGCCTCTCTTAACAGCCAGCTCCCGTTCTAGGCTAGCTATGTTTTTACCAGTTTCGATCACACCGATATCAGGTCGCCCTGTGGTCAAACACCCAGACCATAACAACAATATTACCTACATTAGTATGAACGATATCTGGGCCGAGACAGTCAACCACATTTTTTAAAATAAGCTGTTTTAACTCACTTTATTTTACTGCTCTACTTTTGTTACGATATATTGTTTTATTTTGATTTTGCTAATTTAAAATATGACTTGTATAAACTGCCGACTTACCTCATTTATAACGAACATGCTAATATGGTAAATCCGAATCTTAAAATAAGACTAAGGGGCAATAGCGACTGACGTACTAACCTCCAGCTGTGTTCTTTGAGCTTAGCTTGATCCTCCAAGTTTCTGAGTCAGCTAGCCTAGCCTGTCAACAACCATAAAAGCGTAAAATCCTACTGCTGCGCGTGCCTTCCGAAATACAATAGTTAGAGCTTGAAACTTCAGGAGGCGACCTTAGTTACCGTAAGTACCACATAATATATCTGTGGATATCTGTTCGGATATCTGTGGTAAGTACTTGCATGTCATAATCTACCTACAGAGACAACGATGAATAACCATATTTATGAACAAAATTGTTTTCATATGGTATGAAAAAATATGATAAAAATTACAGATAAGTATGATTAAAATTAAAATTACGGATATGACAAACATCTACGTGATGAACATAAAGTAAATGTCTTCGAGGATTTAGCTCCTCTCTCTCGTAAATAAGCTATTATTGAAGTAAATAAAAGTATTTATTTAATCGATCAGTTATCTGACTCCGAGCTTTCCTTAGTTTGGGGCTAGTTGGTAGTTAAAATGCACACCAAATAATATTTGTTCAATATATTTTTTATTCTAGATTGCTCTAGTTTACCATTTCGCTTTAATATGGACAAGCTATTTTTAACGCGGGTTCTTGTCCAGCGTGTCCTCGGAGCGCGGGCGGTGCGGGCGCAGGCGCCGTCCTCACGTCATCTCTGCCATTTGGCGAGTCATCCGACCACTTCGAGATTAACGCCGCCTAATAAAACGTGTAAACGGCGCATAAACCACATTTGGCCGACAACTAGCTCTTAAATTGTGGGCAAATAATATCTGTAGTAGGGCTTGTAATATCGGAAGATTTTGAATTCCGATACTGAGCTACGGTATTAAGTCACAATACCGGAATCCCGGTATTAATATCGGAATTGCGCACACACCTATATATATGTGTGTGTGTGTGTGTGTGCAATTCCGAATATAAAAATATTATATAAAAGGTGGTTTAAATAATATTTTTCTAAAAAGGAATGAATGAGCTGTGTAAAAGATGATATGCGTGTAAAGGGAGTGAATGCAGAGATGACAAATGATAGAGTGAAGTAGATAAAGCAAACATGCTGTGCCGACCCCACCTAGTGGGATAAGGGCAGAAAGATGATGAAGATGATGATGAATCATAATCTTTAATCAGGTACAGGATATAGTAGCCCTATTACTTTTATTTACTAAATCACAGATTTCTTTTCACTATTAACCTATTTAATACTTATTAAACTAATTCAAAATCAACATTTTTAAACTTCTTATTATAATTTTTAATGCTAATGCAAAATCAACAATTTAAATGTATTTAAACGCACATTTTTCTTGATAATATGTTCTCAAAAACAATAGAGTGTCAAGCATTTTATCAGATAGAGAACTTCGTACTCTGTTACAAAAATATCCGGCTGACGAAAAAATACGTTCACTTTCGACACTCGTAGGCAAAATCGGTTTAAGATATGTGTATGCCTGAGATAAATAAATTCCTCTTTCACCTCTATTGTCGTAAATTGCTTTTTCTGTCATTTCAAATCCCAAAAAATCAAATTCTTCGTTCGAAAGCACTGACTTCTTCTTTTCTTTGCATTTTTCCAGTTCCTTTTCAAATTCTAGTTGCAAGGTTAGCTTACTTGTCGTAGCCAACCTAGCTAGGGGGTTCATCATCTTCATCGGAAGATAAGAAACAACCGTGGTAGATTCAATATCTGTTTCTGTGATAGCGATAGTGCTAGTTGTATTTTTTTATATTTGAGACGTTTTAACAAGTTTACGATAATATCACATATTTGCTCAGGATCGCATCGCTTGCACAACGTAGAGATTGTGTTGCTATACAGTAAAGAACGCTAACTCTACACTACACAAGGAGCCAAGCCAAAATATAAATATATATATATTTTTATAGTTCTTATAGACCATGCTTGTGTAATGCCTTAGTGGTCAATTGAAGTGCGCTTAAAACATTTATTTAAAAACTAAAAAAAAAGTTGACATTCCAATGTTACGGTATTGGACAATCAATACCGGTATAGTAATATCTGAAGTTTTGTTCCGAGATTCCGATATTCCGAGATCCCGGGATTCATGCCTTAGTCTGTAGGCACATTGAAGGACAATAATATTATTTGAAAGATGTCTTTGTTTACGTCGAGTTTTAGTAGGTCAGGACAACACTTCTGGAATATTCCTGTCCAGTACTTTACAGAATAGCGGAACAAACTTATATACTTAGACCACAAAGAAAATATATAGGTAACTAATTGAAACAAATACTCGTATATAAAAAAGTCACGACCAATTCGTTGAAGTGCACACTTTTTTACCGCTGCCGCGGCAGATAGTCGACAAATATAATACATTTAAATCGATTTACTAATGATTTACCCAGTGTTTATTTTCCCGTTGGAAACTAGGCAATATGACGCAATAACACTCTCATGACTGTAAACCTCTATGTATATTATAGTTATATTTAAAACCAATTCTATGTTGGTATATGTGAATGCATATCGACCAAATTTTCAAATTTGCTGCAAGCAAATGATATGTTTATACCTTTATTTATGTGAGAATCAAAGTCTTTCAGACACACCCTGATACACAAACAGAAGCTGTGCTAATTTTGAGGTATTTCTGTATTGAGGAAACATAACCCACTCACTCAATTTATTCCTATTTTTTTGCGATGAAGTGACGAGGCGGTGGTACGCTCGCCTGGTGGTAAACGTCACGCTTGCCTATAACAGTAGCAGTGCGAGTATTGTGAACTAACGAACCAAATTCTGCGACGCACTGCACTGCGCTCGTCACTCTCAGATATTAGATGTGAAACCATTTCTTGCTCAGTAATTTCACTGGTAACATTTCCTTTCAAACCGAAACACAGTAACGTTTGCACACTACTGAATGGTGGTGATACCTGAATAACTGATATGGTGCTTCTCCAGACGGACTCTATAATAGAGTCTACACTACACTGTTCTCGCTGCATTGTTACAAATAAAGTAGTAAATAATTTAAATAATATAAGTTAGGGCGTTTCGAGAAATTGACATTTTGTTTAGCAGATGTCTTTAACTGGAAGGTACTTAAAACTCCTCTCTCTTCGGTTGTAAATGTCGTTGCAGGAATACTGTCAGCTATCAACATGTATACTTAAATATAGATGTAGAAGCAGTAAGAGTTTATTGAGCAGTGCTAAAAACACCCGATGTTTTCACGCTGAAATGATGAGAAAAATAATACATAAAACATCGGGAACAACGTGGGCGCATAGTGGGGGAGCTGGCGGACGGATTTATAACAATGCGAATTTAAATCAAAATCCTTGAAATATAAATACATTCAACGCGCGTGCTGGACTCGCTTGTTGAGGATTTTGAAGGATATTATTTTCAACCGACTTCTGTGGATCTAAAGATTTTAATGAATGAAGCAAACTCAAGAGGCCAAAAATAAAAAAATACTTATTTCATTTATATCAGTTCTGTCATGCTTTTTTGTGTCTAACAAAGTACTTGCCCATGGTATTTCCTATGCTTTTGTTTTTCTATAACACAGATTAGTAAGTGCGGTTTAGTAATTATTAGTGTATTTGCGTTTACATTAAAAAAAACGCGAAAATAGAGAATTATGTCCCGTCAGCATCATGTTATCTATCTTTGGCTGTAGGACTACGTTCCGACAGCTGTCAGAAAACCCCCCATCATAGTAGGAGGCGTTGGATTACTGGAAAGTTGGCGTATGTGTTAACCAAAACTTCAGTATTGCCATCCAGCCTGTCAATGCTGCCAGCATTGGATAAATTAGTTTTCTTTTACAATTGCAACAATTTAATTTTAAAAAAATACTAAGTAATCCGTACTAATCTACATTATTTTACTGTTTTAACATAAAATAATACTGGTAATACTGGGTTCACTACGACTCGAATCTAAAGAATCTAGACAAATCTTGAGAAACACGTAACGTTTCTATATAATCAGACATTTCAGGCTTTCGCCGCCGGCTCCGCGCCTCGGTTGCGTTCCAGCTCTGAAACATGACTGCAGGAACGACCTTACGAATTCTAACCGCGCTTTATTGCGCTCGCGCGGAACTCGCTCTCTCCGAAATAAATCGCTGACGTGCGCGACCGACGCGACGACGGGGATGTTGTGCGAGATTCGCTGCCTGTTGCACAATGTTGTGCAACAATCCCTTTCCTTTGTTCCATCACTACACTGCAAACGAAGGGGTGTACTGATACTGACTGTATTGATACATATGTACTGACTGGACTGTACTGATATTTACAGGGTTACGTTGAACGTTACCATGGCTTTACCGATCCCATGGTAAGCCATGGTGGCCTAATCGGGAGACCGCTCAACTTTAAATAGCGAGGTCGCTAGTTAAAACCCAGGCCCGTACCAATGAGCTTTTTGGAGCTTATGTACGGATTTTCTTACTACTTACTACTGGCTTCGCGAGGAAACTTTCAAGAAATTCAATAGCGTATGTGAATGCACCAACCCGCAGCTGGGCCAGCGTGGTGGGTTATGGGCCCTGAAGGGTGCTAGTATGCCACGACATTCCACAACAGCCGGCGCAAGAGCGATGCCAATAATAATGATGTAATGCGCATGCAGACGTAGGAATGGCATTATCGCCGGCTGTCAACCCTACCATACACTATGCAGCCTTAATGGTAGTTACAACAACCTTTACAGGTAATGTATGACTCAGATGTCAACTGGGTAAGTAGTCTAGGTAGTTTTAGATACGAACCTATGCAACGATCCGAGCACACATCGCTCTGGCTACTGAGCTACGGTCGTCTTCCTGCCTGCCTCCTGACAGGTTGGTAAAATTACATTTTTTTTTACAATATACAATTAGATGAAATACTAACACTTGGACAAAAAATGTACACCATTACTTATCAAAACGGAACGCCGACGTCTATTAGTCACAAATCAAACCTCTGCGCTGAGATGAGCTTGTCCAAAGTACCTATTTTCATTTTTTTTACACTGTCAAGTGACGATATGAGCAAGACTTTCACCTGATGGTAAGCGTCACGCCTGCCACTAACAGTAGCAGTGCCAGAATTGTGAACTTGCGAACACAATCCTGCGCCGCACTGTACTGCGCTCGTCACCCTGAGATATTAGATGTTAAATCTCTTCATACCCAGTAATTTATCTGGTAACATTGCCCTTCAAACCGGAATACAGTAATGCTTGCACACTACTGCTTGGCGGTTGAATAACTTGTAGCGCGCAATACCTCTAACTCGCCTGAGCACTCGCCTGACGGTTTAAATTCCGCGGCAAATGACAACAGGACGGAGCCCGAGTCGCGACAAAACATCCCACAACGCGGTGCGCCATCTGGCGAGAGCGACAGAGGAACGGATAGCGTCGCTCATCGCCCGGGCCCGCGCGCAATACGTCTCCCCGCGCGCTACCGCGAATAGCCGGCGACCAATATTTATTGTTTATGTTAGTTTTGCGGCCTATAATTGTTGTTTTGTGCCATTTGCAATATAAATACCTCACGAACGTCTTTACAGTGTTTTTTGAAACTCAAGAACCCAAATAGAGCCAGTCGGGCATTAAAACTGGCTGCCCAATGCGTGGGGCCTGCGTGAACAAACTTGTGGTGCGCGCAGTGAGAACTTAAAAAGTTAAACCCGCAATAAGACGTTGTGTAGTGAATATCATAAACAAAATGCCGCGAACACGCCGGCAGTCGCGTCGACAATCCTCCTTCCTGGACGCAGAGGAGGAAACGGCCGCGGTGATCCCGCCGCCCTCACCGAGCTTCGCCGACATGGCGTCTATCGTGGCGTCACTGCAGCAGACACAAACCGCAGCCATGGAGCGGCTGCTGGACCGCGTACTCGATCACGAGTCGCGTCGCGTGTCGCTTTCACCGCCGCTATCAGGATCAACCCCGGAGCCCACTCCCGCTCAAGGGAACTTCGTGCGCTGCACCGCACGGTTTACTGGCGCACAGGACGAGAATCTGGACGCTTTCCTCGACGCGGTGGAGGCCTTCAAAGAATGCACCTGCATCTCGGACGTGAACGCCGTGAGAGGCCTCTCAATGTTACTCACGGGTCAAGCGGCAGTTTGGTGGCTCGGAGTGAAGGCCACCGTCAACGCGTGGAGCGACGCCGTGATTGCGCTGCGAGGAGCCTTCGGCGACCGGCGGCCTCCTCACCGGATTTACCTGGAGCTGTTCCAGAGACGCCAGGAACAGGGGGAGCGAACGGAGCGTTTCGTCGCCGGAGCGCGCGCCCTACTCGCGCGCCTGCCACCCGGCGACCTCAGTGTTAAAGTCCAGCTGGACATGATCTATGGTCTACTCAATCACCGCGTTCGGGAGAGACTCCGCCGGGACGAGATTGACTGTTTCGAAACATTGTTACGCAAATCGCAAGATATTGAAGATTCCGTCGACGAGCTTAGCCATCAGCGAGCACCCCTACGGTCAGCGGATACTTCGGAGGATAAAGCACCCACCAAGTCACCGACAGCATCGGCTACGCCACTGCAGACGCACTGCTCCGGTAACGCCTCGACGACACCGCGCGAAACGCGCCGTTTCTTTGCGTCGAGCGCGGCCGGCGGCGGTGTGGGCGATGACGGCGCCGGCCCCGACCCTAGCCACGGGAGCAACGTCATGCGCCAAGCTGCCGGGACCCCAAGACCGATGGGTACCGACGGAAACGCATCTAGTGCGATATCGACACGAAGTCGTTTTTGTGTTTATTGTAAAGTCTACGGACATACGCGCGAAAATTGTTTAAAGCTGTCCGCGCCGAAAGCGGACACCGTCAGTAATAATCAGTGTAATAATTATAATAGTTCACAGGCCGTGCCGTCTTGTTACGGGTGCGGTGAGAAAGGGGTGACACGGTCGCAATGCAAGAATTGTAATTCTTCGTTTTTCGCGGTGGGATGCGTCGACGCCGCTCAGGTTCATCCGCCGTCCTACCGACACCGACCCGTTCGCCGCCGTCGGCCCTGTACTTCTACGTCTACCGCCGGTAAGGTAGATACCGAGGTGAGTGCTCCATTTCACGGCGATAAATTAGTAAATAATGCGCCTACAACCTCCCCTCCGAGCGTGGTAAAGTTGCCCGTTCCCGATAGGTCGTGCTTTGAGCCTAGATCTAACTTAGGTTCTGAAGCTAGGTCTTTCGTGTCCGAAACACCTGAAACGCGTTATTTGGATCGTGTGTATTTGCAAAGTTGCGCGGCATTACCAATAACACAAAGTAGGGTGACCACGAAAAGTAGGGTGTCCATGGAAAATCAGGACATGGACAAACAAAATTGTGAGCGGTTTCCTACGGTAAATCCTAATGATACAAATCGTTTTACGGGGCTCCGGCCCACTTTAAGCATAGAAATTCTAGGTTTTCGGGGTAATGCTCTGGTGGATTCCGGGGCTAAAAGCAGTGTTGCTGGTGCTTTGCTTTACGAACTGCTGCTGAAACACAACCACCCATGCAAGGAAGCTACGCATCGAGTGAGACTAGCAGACGGCACCACGCGCACACGCCAGGTACTGCTCTCCACCCTCGAAGTAAAGATCACTCCAGAAAGGTCAGTGACTTTAGAGTTCACCATATTTCCCGACGCTCATAATAATGAGACTCTTCTCGGAATGGACTTTCTGGTGGCCGCTGGAATTGTTTTAGATTTCGCCTCATCTAGTTGGCATTTTTCCGGGGATTTAATTTCCTACCCGATGGAGTACGAAAGCCCCAGTCACTCTACCTGGTTTCATATGATATCTACCGCCAACCTTCTGCGCGACGATGCTAGGTCCTGAAGACAAACGGCGATTGTCAGGCCTGCTGCAGGAGACCGAAGATGCCTTTGCAGCAGGGGGAGCTCCTACGCCTTTCGCTGAGCGTTGCACTGACATTGGCGATCATTCCCCCCTTTTGGTACCGCCTTACAAGCTCACTCCGGCCAAACCGGGTGTTCATCAGGTAACTCCGTATTTGAGGTCATTTATAAACACCCTCCCTGATATTAAGAAACGGGTAGAGAAGTCACAGGATGTACGCAAAGATGTTGCGGATAGGAAGAGGAATAAGTTGGATCCGACGTATAAATTAGGGGACTTAGTACTAGTAAAGACACACGATCTAAGTAATGCGTCTAAGGGTTTAACTCGCAAATTCATGCCACAACGTGACGGTCCGTACCGTGTTCGACAGGTAGCCAGCCCAACTACTTATGTTATAGAGGACCTGTCGGACAACGTCTTAGGGAAGTATCACTCTGCAGACTTAACGCCGTTTTCTGCACCGTGCGACGCCACCACCGTCCCATTAATGCCCAGGAAGCGTAGAGGAAGAGTCCGCTTACGTGTAAGTCCTAAGTTGGACTCGGGACGCGTTACCAACTTAGAGGGGGAGTGTGTAGCGCGCAATACCTCTAACTCGCCTGAGCACTCGCCTGACGGTTTAAATTCCGCGGCAAATGACAACAGGACGGAGCCCGAGTCGCGACAAAACATCCCACAACGCGGTGCGCCATCTGGCGAGAGCGACAGAGGAACGGATAGCGTCGCTCATCGCCCGGGCCCGCGCGCAATACGTCTCCCCGCGCGCTACCGCGAATAGCCGGCGACCAATATTTATTGTTTATGTTAGTTTTGCGGCCTATAATTGTTGTTTTGTGCCATTTGCAATATAAATACCTCACGAACGTCTTTACAGTGTTTTTTGAAACTCAAGAACCCAAATAGAGCCAGTCGGGCATTAAAAACTGGCAAAGGTGTGGTACTTCCCCAGGCGGACTCTGCAGTAGAGTCCACCAACTGGACACACACGTGTCCAGTCCCTTGTATCGAGTTGGCAAATAACCCGTCCATTACAATATTTTCGGTTTAATCCATAGTAGCCTATTAGGACAAGACGCACCTCTTCTCGCAATAGGCTGAGACGCACTCTGGACCGGGGTATGTCCTTAAAGTTCAACCAGAACCACCGGAGGGCGGGCAGCAGCATACTCTCTGTTAACGATGGTGAGGATTCTGCGATCCCTGAGCCGCCTGCCAAGCGTGGGGATTCAGTATTCAGTATTTTTATTGCATCAAGTATCTTAGTCTAGTACAATAATGCCAAGAACTAACGATACATGAACCCTGTAATGGTGTGGCAAATTGTGATTATGGCAACCCCACCCTATTAAAGAGGAGACCTTCGTCCTGCAGTAGACTTCTTCTGGCTAATGATCGAGTGAATGCACCTCTTAATCTTAAGGAGATTGCTCCCTTGCCCATACCAATGAGTTATTTGGAATATAATACGTACAAATAAAAATAAAAAACATACTTTATACACATTACTCTGGCTTTTTGGTCAAGGAAAACATCGTGAGGAAACCTCCATAATAATTAAGTATAATGTCCATAGATGAAATTGAACATGTGCGAATCTGCGAACTCCGGGCCAACGTGGTAGAGTAAGCGACGCCCAATCGCCCTTCAAGTGCATGCCAATGCCCAACAGTGGGATATTAAAGGCTGATGCAATGTTTTGCCGATAGAGATTTTGTCATAATTATATTCTCTGATTTAACATTTTCAAAAATGTTGAAATTGTAAAGTCTGAGCAAGAACATGTGGAGATATCTCAACGGACGTCATTTTTGCCCAATAACGATTCAGAGAAATAATACCTGTCACGTTAAAAATGCCCGTTAAAACGACACCGACGCATCTAACATGAATCTACCGGCAATTTTCCTCGAATATTTCCTTTACAAAAACAAAGATGTTTTGCTTCTTTCACTCAAACTGCTGAGCAGCACAGCGCGGGTATACGTGACAAAACATGAAAATAATTTTAGAGGAGTGTAGCGGCGGCGGCTTGACCGCGTGCCAAGTGGCCGGGCAGCCCGCCAACCTACCGTGGTGGATTCAATCTAGGGTAAAAAGCTCGGATTGCAAGCGACACGCATGTTCGACCATTTATTTTCTCAATGTTGGATACTACTAAACTTCAAAAGGTTTAAATGAACACTCAGCTGAGTTCTCAAGTTGAACTTGGTGCTTCAAGTTTCCCCGTATTTTAAGGAATTCATTGTGAATGTGTCTCATCTCCTCCTCGTCCTCCTCGTCCTCCTCGTCAGCCATAAGACGTCCACTGCTGGACGAAGGCCTCCCAATACAGGGGTGTTACCATAATCCCTACGCTTAGCAGGCGGCTTGGGGACAGTGAGTTGAAATAAATAGAGTAGTTACAGTCGAACAAAACTGCTTTAGAAGCCGACTAGAAGTTGCCTATATAAATATACTTACGCGTGTTTCTATGCAGTTTGTGAAGAAAAGAATATGACCGACTTTATACGCCACACCTGTTGTTAGAAAGAGACATATCTAATTTATCTTACGGCGTAATTAGCTACACAAGTTGATTGGCAAGCGCCCTCGCCGCGCCGGTGTGACTCTCTTTCACTCTCTTACACAAGACGATCTATCTATCTCGGTCATCCATTTCAAAGTGACAACAGTCGCCTAAGATAAAATAAATTTAATTATTTCCCATTGCAATAAAAATACAGTACTTACGCGTGAAATAAATTGTATTTTGTCTCTCACAGTGCCTGTGTAGATTGTGCAGTGTCTAAATACACAGAAAGGCATTATTATCACCGTCTTTTTGCTAGAAAACATACGATTAGCGGCAGCGTATTACAGGACATTCGGAAGTGAAGGACTGGTAGCGATCACGGCAATTACCTTGATTGCCTCTAGTAAATATGGCGGAGGGGACAACTCATCTACAGGTAAAAACATCTTAGCTTGGGGATCGCAGAATGCTCACCACTGTTAACCAAGAAGACGCTGCTGCCCGTTCTCCGGTGGGTCTGGTTGCAGTTTAAGGATATACCCAGGTCTCATCTCAATCTCATCTAAAAGCCCTAATGGGAAGGCCGTTAGACTCAGAATCAAGCGGTCGTGGATTCAAATCCTGATCCCGTACCAATAACCTCTTTAGAGTTTAAGTAAGTATTTTCATAGACTTTTTGGTAAAGAAAAACACCATGAAGGAGCCTGCATACGTTCGGAGACTAAATTTAATGGCGTATGTGAATTAACCAACACGCAACAGAGCCAGCGTGTTGGATGTAGCCCAATCACCTTCCGAGGGTAGGCCAATGTCCAGCAGTGGACCATAAACATGGCTGGTAATGTTATTTCCCACATACATATCATATTTCTTCTCGATTCAGTTGAGCTGCATTAGCCGGCGGAGACTACCTGTTCTTCAATTTCAATTTATTCATGTAAAATGCAGCTTACAGGTTGTATGCGTTACATTGTTTATATTATATTATTATACTGAATGTGCCATTAACGAAGCCAGAAAGTATTAAAGACAGATAACTGTACAAAATAGCAAAATAAATTCAACGTACATAATATCTAAATGACTAGTACTTCAAGAAAAATAAAAAGACTCAAAACTTAGATATAAAAAATATGTACAGGTTGTTACGTGTTAATCTATAAAAGTTGTGAATACTGAATAGTTCTTATAATAACAAAATTCTTATAATAAGTTACTAGTTAAAGTTAATAAGAGTTTATTAGTGTCAAGTTAATTTAGAAAAACTTAACACTAATTTCTTAAAGCGGTTACTGCTGCGTATGGAACCCGTATCATATAAGGGTCTTGTCCTTGTCCTAGGTGTTTGCAGACGCCCTTTTTAAGCGCTCCATGGAAAAACTCGCTGCGTGGATATACCGTACATCAGGCCGGCGGCCCGTCAAAGTAAGGAGCGAAAAAAACCGAGCGTTGTGTCTTCCAGCTGCGAATGCTGTCTACCTATTCAGCTAAATAATATTCACCGAGTGATATAATATAAGCGAGATAATAATATAAACTGTCAAAATGAAAGGCTTACTTTACCTCTAATGATTAGTGTGAGCCTTCTGACAGTATCTGAATCGAAAAATTAGCCTAGTACACCTATCGCTACCAAGGTATCCCTAATAGTAGGGATAGGTGGAAAAAAACACTCGGCTACCGGTAGCGAGAAGTGGAAAAATCCATGTCCACTTATCCCTTCTAAATAAAAATAATTAGGTCAAAAAGCTATTCAGTATCGGAATGAGCGATGGCGAAAATTCAATGCTGAAAATTCAGTCATCATTATACAGTTTTGGCAACAACGTTCTATTATATTCACTGCCTATGTTTACGTACCCACGAGTACATAAACATAGACATATAATAAGCTAAGTATTAATAAACACCAACGATGCAAGGTTTATTTTAATTACCAACGGCGTACCAATCACTCGCTTCATCGCACGATATTAATTGGGATCCGACAACTTCTCGCAAGATAGATTATAGGTACCTACGGCATGTATAGCACATGTATGCATATGTATGGCTAGTATAGGATTAGGAAATACTAAAACTGCGCATGACCTATTAATATTATAATAGTATGTCTTTCTATACCTACGATGACTTAAGATCGTTTATGGTTAATATGCAGCCCAAACGCTTCGGGCATGGCTTGACGACTACCGCTATGGAACAACCAAGACCAACAGATCAACATGTGCTAGGACCTACGGTAGTATTCAGTTGTAAATGCCACTCGCGGTCAATCCTCCGAAGACTGACGAATAGACTGTTGCTCATTTAGAAACAGTTAGTAAAAATAATTGTCGACTTTGGTATTTTTTCGATTGTAAGAGCCAACTAAAAGGGTATCTTAAACCGTTTTAAACGAAATAAAAGAATTTGTCTCCAGCGTTTCCAGGAGATTTCTCAGAGATCCCGGTGCCATCCTTTCAAGCATAGGCAGATACGAGTATACCACAGAGGGGGATTTATGTGTGCGTTCCCACGTAACTTGGTGTTCCAGAAAAGCGGGGTAATGTTAGATATAGAACATGGAAGAACATTTGACTACCTGGATGACACCTTCATATATTCCAGTTATTTTCATTTACTCGTATTCCAGTAACTTTGATTTAAAAACCAAACTACTAAACCGATTTCGATAAAATGTGACATCCTCTAAAGTATCATCAACAGCCCTCTTAAAAAAAACTCAACCGACTTCAAATTAACATGGGACCACCTTGGGAGTAAACCCTTACAAATAAAAAAAGAATTTTCAAAATCAGTCCACAATTGACGGAGAAATCGGTGAAAAGACATAAAAAAACCTTTTCCTGTTTTGAAGTCGGTTTTAAAAGAATCATCGATCTGTTGAAAAGAGGATAAGACGCCTCCATTATCTAATAACCAGTTGACGGTATCCTATCCACTCGTCAGCAGGTTCTCGTATATCCAATAATAAAGAGACAAATGAAGCTGTGGATGCTTATTTTCATATTTCTTATCTTAACCGACCCCCCTGATTCTCCATCACGCGATTTCACGCGTCCAGCACTCAGCATTTAGCTAAGCACTACACACTAAACACACCATACTGAAGGTAAGCGCTATAACTCAGCCAGAAGTGATACAAACTAGCAGCGATACACCGCCCACCCGAGATCTGAGAGAAGGGTGAGGTGGGATGCGCACCTACGGTTCCGTACCCTACCTAAGTTTTGGAATATAGTACATACAGATGCCTTAGTCACAATTAGCACTTACCGTCTTATGCATAAAACACTAAAACCTCTAAAACACTGTCAATTTCTTTTGAATTGAGTTTGAAAAAAGAAGACAAAACACTTTTTAACTAAAATAGGTTTAAAATACGTTTTAACGTTTTATGCAAAAGACGCATAGGGTATCATTAGGAAACATGGAGTAGCTCCGGAATAGTTAAACCGTCTTTTGTCTTGATTCATAGAGATACAAATTATAAAAAAAGGAAAAGACAATACGGTTTACCTATTTCGAAGATAATTAGCCTCGGAATTGTTAATCCTTCTTTTGTATTCTGTAACTGTAATTTGGTCCTACGGGTCTTATGGGATAGGGCCTGGAAGAGTATGCCCGGTCCTTTTTTTTTTTTTTTTGTATAACAATATCAATAAGGCCTGTGGTAATGGGATCCTTTAGTACCTTCTTGGTACGGAACCCTAAAAATGAACTATAAATTCCACTGATCTTCGCCTACGTGATCCGAAAATGTTTCTGAATTAAATATCAGAAACTCCTTACTTACGTCAAATAACGTCACCCTCTGAATGATTAGGTGATCTATTTGTATGATATGAATATTCAGACAGCTATATAAATCTCTGGCAGGCGTAGCTCCTCACAGCTGACTCTATTCTCAGAAAATGATGTTTCAATGATTCAAACACATTTTTGTACCACTGATCGCAATCTAAACAATTATCTGTCATGTTCGAGAATAAACAGAGCCGCACGAGTGGCAATCGCTATCGTTTTGGCTACTTCACAAACTTGTGAACACTTTGAAAGTGAAATTTCTTTTCCTTCTTTATGGTTTATTTTCGATACGGCTTACAGCTTTAGCTAAAAACCAAAACAAAATTAAACACTTAAAATACGCCTTTTTTTTTTATTCAACCGTCTTCAACTTCGAATAACTGGATGACATCTACATATTTTCTAGTAATTTTGATTTTAAAACCTAAGTACTGCCCCGTGTTTTTTCGTGTTCCCGCCAAAACTCCTAGCGTGAGTTTTCTTTCTTCCGGGGCCATTTTCTGCCTTCTGATTTTCTGACAGGCATTTTAAAAAAGCTCGTTGTCTTTGATTATATACCCAGCCGAGCAGCAGCCGAGCTAGATCCTCCAAGCTCGTTGTAGATGGATAACTTTGCGCTGATCAGTGGCTGTCATTGTCATGTTTTATATTTTATATCATGTGCCACATATTAAAAATAGTATGCTGTTTTTGACTGGCACGTTTAATCTGCGCCACGTAGTGTTAAATTCTCTTTGATCTGCGCTATCTATCGAGTTGAAGGAAACTACTTACTTATTATTTTTAAATCATGTTTGGAAAATTGCTCAGTCAAGTGCAAGTCAGATTTGCGCGCCACTTCTGTACTTAAACCACAAAAATATTTTGTTCACCACACAAAATATAATTAGGTAAGTCTCGCTTTTTTTTATTTGAGAAAAAGATGTATCTCCTATGTTGTACCTATGTACAACACTATACAGAATTTTCACATACTCACTTAATCAAATTGGTAGGATTTATTACAGTCTTAGTACTATATCATATTTAATTTAAATAACATGTGAATTACTATATAGTTTAGGTACATAAGGCCTTACTTGGTGTTCCACACTTCAGCTTTTTATTGAGTAGAAGTCAAAGACGTTTTATTTAAGGACCTTGATCCCCAGCCGTCCTTAGAGCGACTGAAACGTTTCATAGAAAATTTGAATTCGAGGCTTCCAGTGAGCGAGGACCTCTCCCTTCAACTGTCCTCTGACCACTACAACTAAAGACTGATAATAAACGATGAAACAGTAAGTAAGGGGTAGAGGTAAGTTGGTATTATTTACTACTGCTTGGCGGTTGAATAACAGGTAAAGATGTGGTACTTGCCCAGGGAAACTTTGCAAGCGTAAACTTTTGTAACATTTGTAGGCTTTTACTAAGTAGGTTCGCGCAGTAAATGATGGGACGCAGCTTTATTGCTAGTACGAATCAAAAAATTGTATCTACCCTACTCACAGTTATTGTACGAAATACTCTGAAAGTTTGAACTTGGGATGAATAGAACTATCTTTGTTTAGTACCTACTGCCCTCTATTAGATGTTTTGTACACCACACGGAACATGGCATATAAAAAATCGAACCCACATCGAACAACTCGGGACTTCAGCGGAATCATTTCAAATTTGTTCAACCAGCTAGCGTTAGATGGCGGATGCGAACATGAAGCGTTCGATGGATAATATTTTAAAAACGTTGTGAAAGTTTTAATGACGGCTTTTTTAAAAACGTTGTGAAAGTTTTAATGACGGCTTTGGAATTTTCAACACTTATAATCTTTACTTTTTATTATATATAGATAAAGAGATTAGTTCCCTTGATTCACAATTGGACTAGGTGTTTTTTATTTATTTTCAGGTTGATGTCGGTAAGTAAATTAGTTTTTTACTATAAATAAAATCATGTCTATTAAAATTTGCGTAGGTTTTTAATTTTACATAGTTTTAATAAATACTATAACCTGTAGTAGGTACCTTCTATAGTCCTCCTGTAGTATCCTGTAGTCTGAAGAAGACGATTGGTTGAATTCATGATTTTTCCACCGGAGTATTGCCAGGATAGAGAAAAAAAAAGTTTCTGTTTTAGGACTTTTTTGCCAAGCTGTCGTTGTTCCTATAGGATAAATCGAATTTAAGCAACAAACGGCTAGTATTTGTGATGGGTGACCGCGAGGCGCATTCACGACTGAGCGCTACTGTGGATCAGTTGCCACGTCGGTCCCAGTCGATGTCAGCCCCGCAACAACCGTCAAGACCCGTCTGAGGCCTTCGGGTGCAATTTATATGGTCAACAGGCTATAATATATAACACTATAACAGGTGTTCGACCATAGCTTAAGCAAATTGTTAATCCGGGTATGGCGAAACCTGATGGATCAGTTTGCCATGGAACCCAAAAAAATTACAAAACCTGACACCAAAACAATACAATTAGAGAAAGGGTCGTTTTGATTAAAGGATTTATAAAATATTGAGGCATTTTGAGGCATTAATAAAAATCGTGCAACTTTTTGTGGCATCATTTTGGAAACTGGAATTCTAAATTCGAATTTTTAACTTTAGCGTTATATAAATAAACTATTGTACCTATTGTAACATTGATCATATACGAGAGAGAGAGCTAGATCCTCCAAGTATTGTAACAATCATTGCATGTTTCCGCTCGGCAATGAAACAAATCTGGATGGAAATTGGTGTGGAAGCAGTCAATAATATATATTAAAGCAATGATTATACTTCTAAGGTTTCTGTTTCGGTGTAATGTATACATTGACCTCCTTTCTTAATAATAGCGCGTACCGAGTAATCCTGAGGAGAAAATTAAGAATTAGTTTCATTATAGCGCCAACTCTTCAGAGTAAACCATAAAATTATAAAATCAGTAGATTTTTTTCGCAAACTCGGAGTGGATCTGTTGTAAGAATTGTCCACAGTGATGGGTGCAACCACCTACTCCTTTCAGCTTAGTAATACGTAGCCCTTCTCTCTCTACAATACCAATTAGCTGAAATGCACCTCGATTATGTTTTTACTAAAGTACTTGTTTCAGGACGATTCTTTGTCACTGCTTTTGTTGTTTATGCGAGTGAGTTTCCTAATCAACTTTATGGAGGATTTTATATTAGGTGTTTTAAGCAAATTTTAATTCGTTATTCAATATATTTTTAAAGTAAGTATTGAATTAGACACTTTCCTGTTAAATCTGTTGTAACACGTTTTAACCGGCTGCAGAAAGCAGGTATTAAGTTCTCAACTCGATCTGTACTTTTGTACAGGAGGACCAGGCAGACATCGTGATTTAAACGCCCGGCAAAATCTTGCGGCAATCAACTTTCGAGACTCAGTTTCTTATTCACGACAGGCATCATAAATTATCATTGCTACAAGTGTATAGTATCTCTATCTATAACCAGTCCCGGATCTACGACTTTTCAAACCTGGGCAGAAACTTGATAGTAGCGCCCTGTCTCTCCAGCGTTTGAGATAAATTATTTAAAAAAACTCATACACATAATAATGGCTGGCATTTTTCGTGAACGGGCGAGTGCCCCGGTTTGCCCCGGTTTGCAGGTAGATTGGTGGATGAATACCGCTGAATACAGCAGCGACCATTGTGGGTCAGTGCAAAATTCTGCTGACCAGTTCGGAGTCCCCATATGAGGAGGCTAGAAACTGAATTCTATCTAATAAATTATAAGATAAAATTTTCAAATAGATTAAAAAAAATACTGATTTGCATAGTTTGTAAAAGAACTTATATTGCTTATATTTACTTATAAAATAATATATGTATAAGTACGTAGAAATAAATAAAGTACTTCGTAGAACAGTCTGATAAATTATAAGCATAGACAATAACTAGTTAGATACCTAGTACCGAAACTGCCGTGACCATTGTGCACAAACTACTCGCTCATGCACTATACGCTTTATCTGAGATAGATCGGTTACAGCAATATGGCGGCCCCGTAGCTAGGCAGCAGATGCGCTGTATTCGCGAAATAGCGAGTGATTCGGCTCTATAACGCGCGAGTATTTATTGTCAATAAAACGTAAATTAATCTGTAACATTTTTTATTTATTTATATAAAACTTAAACTAACCTATATATAATAGAAAACAATGGTCAATCAAAATTAAAATCTAAAAAGATTATGTCAAACTATACCTACGCCCAAACGTGCCCATTAGGCTAGCAGCGTTCTCCTGCTGTATTGCGAGGGAAATATGTTGCACGAGATACTCCCCAGACCGCGAGTCTCACCCCCTATCACGCAAACGCCGTCCGAGGTCCGCCACAAACGACAAACAAAATATGTACTTACTACAAATGGCCATAAAACAAACACTTCAAGATCGCTACCTCGTGCGCACCGCGAATTTGTTTGTCGTGTCGTGCAAAAACGAGACAGACTTATTTAACGTAGTAGCCTTGTCATGTTCTTAAGAATCGAGGAAATCTTCTCGCGGTGCGCATCCTAGATTCCTTACCCTGCTGAACACTGTCTTGTTTATACTGGATAAAGATTGTGGATAGGATGTCTTTTCGTTGTCGCCCACAGAACAGCAAAAACTAGTCGCCATAGCTTACCCACCGCCGAGCCGCCGTCCTAGGTCGTTACTCGTTCGCGGCATGCCGTCATTACTTGGCTCGTAGCGTATGTTTGTACATTTCCTGGCTCATTGTTCCATTTTATATTTTGTCTACTACGCAGTTTCTGATTACCAACTGATAACGTTCAACATATGACATTTACTATCTATAGGCGAAGGCTATCGACAAAGGACATTTCCACAGCCATACGCAGGCAGCCTATACGTATAAAAAAACATACTTCCTATGAACTAGGCCAAAATGTCACAAACACAGGTACAGGTTTGCGTGGAATGATAGTTCTTAGGTATATATCTACTAAGCTGAAAAGAGGCCAATAAACACATCATTGTAAGAATCGCGAGAAAATATCAGCTCTTCTATAACTTTTACCTATCAGTTGTTCCAAAAGATTGCCTGGAAGGAATCGCTAAAGGTGATAAGGCCGCCCTTATACTTACAGCCGTAGTGCCGTCCCGATTATTAAAGTACCCTGATTAGTTCGAAAGTTTTCCTGGATGGATTTGGATGGTTCCTGGTGTGCAATAAAGATTATGTGTATTGTATTCGTCAAGGGTTGAATGTCATTTTTCTGTACAGTCGTTCTTTTCGATGTAGGGTTGGCCCCATAGTAAAAGTTGTTAACATTGACGTGTATCATCAAAGCCTTAGGCAGAGGGGGGGGAGGGGTTCAGGGGTTCAACAAAAAAATTTCTTGGCAACCCACCGTTTTATACATACTTACTTACATAAATTGACGTCAGACGCTATATTTCTGACTAGAGGTCGACCCGCGACTCCGTCGGCGTATGGAAGAAATTCACCCCGCTCCCAAATATTTTCTATACCGCTGGGTTTGGTTACCTCTACACATAGAGTAAAATACATATAACATCATTGCCTCTACACCACATAAAAGCGAATTCACTTCTCCTTTAGCACAAAATATTATTGTTTTTGTTTCAAAAAGTCTATCCAAATAGCAATATAGCATCACAATAACTTAAAAACAATATTATTTCCAGTCAACGTTTCTTCCAGGAACAAATTATAATATTGAAAACACAATGTTGTATTTTAAATTAATTCTATCTAAATACTAGTTTTCATCATCATAACTTCAAAAACAAAGAATTTGCTATAAAAAGTTTTACCCTTTTTCACCCCTTTTAAAAAAGTATTGACACCCAATTTTTATTTTAAATGAACTATCGCCATATACCTGGACCAGACACACAACACAACCGGAAAGGTTTCCGTTCGGATTCACATTCTCCTTCTCTGTCATCCTAAATGTAGATGAATGAGAGGGATGATGTGTACTGGACCTGGGTATTCTTTTGGTACTGGACCTGGGTATACATGTACTAAAACCGCATCCAGACCCACCGGAGGACGGGCAGCAGCGTCCTCTCGGTTTACGGTGCTAAGCAATCTGCGATCCCCAAGCCGCCTGCCAAGCGTGGGAATTATAGCAACCCCTCTCGTCCAGCAGTGGACGTTTTCTGGCTTAAGCCTTAAGTCATACCTGAAAAATAAAGACAACAGCATTTTTTATTTTAAATGAACTATCCAAATACTAATTTTCACAATTATAAGTTTTGTGAAATATATAAACGTACTGCCTAAATTGATGGCTTATTATACACACAGAATAAATAATAGTCAGATTTGAAATTTTGAGGATGTATTTATCTCGATGCGTAGAAGTGTACTAACGATTTCTCAAAATTCAACCCCTTAGGTAAACATAGATGAAAACTTGGTATGGAAAGTTATTTGTTTTTCAAGGTATGGTGATGAAAATTGATATTTGGATAGTTAATTAAAAATATAATTCGGTATAATAAATATATTTTGACAGGGGTGACTTAAGAGGGTGAAATGGGGGATGAAATGTTATGTGGAACGTTCTTTATTTTTAATTTTATAGTGATGAAATTTGGTAGTTGAGTTAACTTTTTAAAACAAAAAACAACAATTATATTTTTGCCAGGGTTTAGCTACTATAGGCGTGAAAATAGGGAGAAAAATATAATTTCTTCCATACGCGGATGCAGTTGCAGGGCCACCTCTAGTTTGAAATAGAGTTGTTATACTTATTGTCTCTGGTCCAGAGTTGAACCCCCTCCCCCCGCAGGTACTTATCCCAGGTCCGTACCAATGTGCTGTTTGGACTTTATGTACGTATTTATTACCTCTAGCTTTTTGGAGTTTCCTTAGTTCGAAGATAATAAGGAGAGGAGAAGAAATTCAATGGCTCATCGATAACACACGATGATCACAGCCAGCACCATGGGATATGCGATGAGGACGTAGCGTTGCGCACAGTAGATGGAAACTTGGAATGATGGATTGGCTCCTAATTAGATTGTAGCTGATTCCTAATTCCAGTTTTTCCCCACCTTTGAATAAGAAAGTCAAGGAAACTTCCTTTCCAGAGATTATATCTTTCTTTCTAAAAAAATATATTCTATTCTATATTCTCACCATAGGATTTTATTTATATATAGTTACATAAATAAAACCACATTGTGGTCGATTTTGAAGGGTTTAGTTGACACAAGTAAACTACCTAACTAAAGTGTTGCTGTCCTTAGCTAACATGTCTGATTAAAAAGTGTCAGCGATATTTTAATTAGTTTAGATCTGTCAACTAAAGCCTTCAAAATTGACCAGTTGGCCAATTTTCTCGTCTTATCTCATCTCACTTATTGTTTTTCAAAATATTTTTAGATACATTTAGATTTTATTAAAGTAGGTACTTAATATAAATAAAACTAATTAATTATATCTGTAAAAAAACAAACCCAGCATAAAAAATACAAAACTTTAATTAAAAGCCCCATGGTTGATAAAAAGTGGCCAGAATGTTTTTGGCCAAAATACACGCCAGCGTTCCGGGCACCTGACACCTCAACCAAATGTTTGTCCAGGTCCCCAGCCATGGGCAGCTCCCACGGACCTAAAGGGTCGACTCCAGACGGCTCAAGCATAAGCATATTTGTGCCGTTTGAGGTTTCTCATCATAATACGGTGTAGAGTCACACAAACAATGTTTTAAAACAAAGATGTTTTACCTGCCAAACAGTTCCACGGATGCACAGAAACGAACTCGACCTCGCGGTATGATAACATTGATAGAGGTCATTAACCTTGTGAAATTATAGATAAGTATACCTATAGAGTAGGTATATAGACATAGGTATGTATCTTGCGTTAAATATGTCTGTACAATTACCGATAGTTATGTTTTCACTGAGGGTATACCTATTCTTATTAATCATATACCTATACGGTAGGTATATTAGGTACCTATATGATAAACCTAATACGTGTGGATAGGTAATCATAATAAGGTATCTATGTAATGGCAGATTTGGCAATGCAATAAGATGCTTTAAATGGATGACCATACTAAACTAACAGATGCGCCAAAGGTCGTAACCGACCAACCGCCGTTAATGACAACCAATCGATCAAAGTAATCAAGAATGAAAAGGTGGTCGCGCGGTGGGGCGGGCGGGAGACGCGTCGCCGTGGCGGCGGGCGGGCGGCGCGGGCGAGCTATTCCCGGCCGCGGCGGGGGGCGCGCTCAGTGTGTCGGCGCGCGCCGCCGCCGCCATGGGCAACCACCACTCCGCCTCACAACACTCGCTCAAGCCCCGGAAGAACGTGCACTGGAAGTCAGCAGGTAGGGCCAGCCCGCGCCCAACGCGGTGCCGGCGAAAGCCGAGCCCCGAGCCCCGAGCCGCGCCCGAGGCCCCCGTCTTCGAGTCTATTTTTAAACAGAGTGCGCGCTGCGATCCTCGAACGTGGCACAACAAAACAAATCGTAACATCGTCCGCGTTCATATAACGATTATCACGCGTCTAATTTTGAAAGGAGGTTTATGCCAAACGGCACCGGCACGGCAGCCACGAGGCCGACGCTCGCCGCGATAGGTCGGCTCGAACCAGAGAACTGACAGACGGCCCTTTTCGTGTTCCAGGAAAGCCGGCGCCGCCGGGCAAGCCGGAGATCATCCCGCTCTCGGCGGAGGAGGAGCCGAACGCGATCACACTGCGATGGCGCACGGGTGCGCACGACGGGGGCGCGCCGCTGCGCGGCTACCAGGTCGAGTGCAACCGGGTGGGCGCGCCCGACTGGATCCGCACGCAGCCGCCCGTCGTGCTGCGGCCCGAGCTAGTGCTGTCGGGTCTGGACCCGCCGCACCGGTACCGGTTCCGCGTGACGGCGCTCAACGCGGTCGGACGCTCCGACTACAGCGAGCTGTCGGACGTGCTCACCGTCGCGCCGGAGCCGGCGCCGCACCGTCCGCCACTCTTCATCCAGCACCTCGAGGACCGCACCGTGCTCGAGAATGACAAGACGGAGTTCCACGTCACGTTTGCCGGAGCGCCACCGCCGGCCGTCGCGTGGTTCAAGGACGACTACGAGATATTCAGCAGCCGGCGCACGGCGATCAGCACCGACGACACGTCCAGCGTGCTGCTGTTCCACCAGACGCTGGCGAGCGACGAGGGCGAGATCCGATGCACGGCGACCAACCGCAGCGGCCACGCCGTTACGCGCGCACACCTCGCCATCGAGGCGGCGCCCAGACTGCGCTACCCGCGGCAATACGAAGACGGCCTGCTCTACGAGGTCAACGAGACCGTCTTCCTCAAGACGACAATAGTGGGGAAACCACCGCCCACGGTCGAGTGGCGGCACGACGGCCGCCCCGTCGAGCCCGACGATCGCACACAGATCACGAACACAGCCAAGTTCTCGATCCTGAAGATTGCGGCGGCGCGGCGCGGCGACCGCGGCGAGTACCAGGTGCACGCGCGGAATGGCATCGGCGAAGACTCGGCCGCGTTCCTGGTGACGGTGACGGCGCCGCCGGAGCCGCCGCGCCGCGTGTCCGTCGCGCGCCAGGTGGACAAGTCCGTCACGCTGGCCTGGGAGCCGCCCGAAGACGACGGCGGGTGCCGCATCGGCAACTATGTCGTGGAGTACTACCGCGCCGGCTGGAACGTCTGGCTGAAGGCGACCACTAGCCGCAAGACGAGTGTCACACTGTTCGACCTGATCGAGGGCAGCGAGTATCGGTTCCGCGTGAAGGCGGAGAGCCCATACGGCATGAGCGCGCCGAGTGAGGAGTCAGCGCCGGTGCGCATCCCCGGCCGCCCTGTCGACATGGAATTCCTGGCGGTGGAAGCTCGCATTATAGGCGACGAGCTCGCGCGCCAAGAAGGAGAGCCGCGCGTCTCGCCTGCGCCACGACGCAAGCGCTCGGGGCCGTCTGCCCTCACGCCGCCGTCGCCAGAGCCGCCCGCCCTTGCCACAGCTTCGTCCCGGTCTCGCGTCCCCGCCAACAACCAAAAGAACGACGAGTTCATGCTTGTGCTCTACCCTGACCCTACGAAGACGCCTTCGAAAGCTGGTAAGGTTTTAATCAATTTAAATGTTCAGCAATACTGCATTTATCACTAACGATAATTTGGATCCACTCACAATATAAAGGTATACTAAGTACTTAGGTACTTAGTATACCTTTATTATTAATTTGCAACAGAATTTTCGTAATAACTCTCAACTCTCTGCTAACTGGACTTTATTTATTTAGTTTTATTTTTAACTCACAGGACGATCAACAGCGATAAATTGATTTCTAAAAACTTACCGACTATAAAATAAAGACAGTGATATATGAGAACTAGGGTAGAAGTTAGATATTGGTCTGTAACGAAGTAAGTAGGTAAGAGTACTCCTGACTGAGGTTATAGCGCTGAATATTCCGCAGCGTTCATCAAGCCTATAAATAACCGCTTTCATAGTTAGATACCTACTGTGCGTTATATACCTACACGGCATAACTAAACGACCCGTGGCGATCGCAGACCTGTGTGTTGTTTTGCTATCGGACGCGAATCCGCCTCAAAACAGCATCTGCGAACTGCAATAATTCACGCTTAAGTTTGCGAATGATTCTTATTTTAACCCTTTTTTGATGCACTTGTCAATTTTAGACTTAATGGCAAGCGATTTAGCAAACCAAAAAGGAACAATTCCAATGTTTTCTTTTGGCGTTTTCAGAGAAGCGCGAGTCGTTCCAGTTGGACCTGGACTCACTGTCACCCCCGCCGCTCTCGCTGTCTGCGCCTGAGCTGAGCTCGCGGTGCATCGCGCCGTTCCGACCCTTGCGCAACTCGGTCAGCTCCACGGAGCTGCTACACGAGCACGCCATGGCCAGGTTCTACAAGGCAGTCGCCATGAAAGAGGAGCAGACTAAAATAAATGAGCGTGCAAAGCGGGACGAGCGCGTCAGACAGGACGAGCGAGCAAAGCAGGACGAGGAAGACGCGCGAGCCAGTCGCGCCGCGCAACAACGAAACCATCACATTCCGTATAGTCGCGCAGTTGGCCGTGACACAAACGACGCCATCGAGCGAGAACCACCGCGCGAACGAGTCGACATACGAGAGCCACCACGCGAGCCAGAACCGTTCCCGCCAAAACCACCGCCACAAATCCTGATTAAGACAGACTCCGTCGAAGATAAGGAGTACGAGCATGATGAACGTCTAGCTTCACAGGATTCTGTAGCATCTGGACACAAGTGGCAACACTCATCGTTTGAGGACGACTACACCGCCAGCACCGTGTCAACGGACGAGGAGTACTCTGACGAGGCCAGCCTCAACGGAGACGTGGATCGGGCCGACTACTACAACGAAGAGGAGACGTACAACCCTCGAGATAAGATGACACGCCACTCCCCAATCCAGGAATCGATAGAAGATGAAGAGGCATTTGAAAAGGAGGGTTTCAAACCTTTACCTCTCCCCGATCCTAATTTTATCCCAAAACCTATACTAAAAAAGAGAGAAGCGCCAGACATCCAGCCGGCGTCAGTGAGTATACCACAAAAACCTAATGGAAAACAAATTTTGGAAGAAAAGATTAAAAAAGATTCTTTATTCAAGAAAATAACTAAGATGCCAAAACAGAGATCTTTCCCCTTCCCGAAAATATTAAGTAAGAAAGAACCTGAAAAAATCGTGGTAAATGAAACGGCCACGGAAAAACTCAAAATTGCTAAAATGTACGAACCGGAAAAGTTAAATGACGAAAGAAGAACTATAATTGATTACTATGGAAATATAGTGAAAGAGTATGGTACTACAAAGAAACCAGCCCCACCACTATATCTCAACACAGAAGATTTAAAGTCTGTTGCTGAAAAACAGCAATCGGAACAGAAGACAGAAGCAGTGCGAACCAAGAAAGTAATAAAAGTTAAAAAGTCAGCTGCGAGTAGAGCAACAAGCGATAAAGAAGTTGTCGGTAAAATAAATAACATAGCTGTCCGAAGAGTACCACCCAACCCGAGACAAAGCAAGGCTATCAAACAGGAAAATAAGCCCGGTAAAAAAGTTGACCCAAATAGTCAAATTAGCGACCAGAAAAAATGCGCTCAACAAGTGGTGTTGAAGAAAACCGAAAGAGCTACAATCGTAATACCGATTGACTACCAGGAGTTAGAGAAAAAAGCAAAGTTGAAGGTGAGGTCCGTCATAGATTACACGGTAGACCTGTGCCTGCTGGCGCTGGCCTTCTGGATGTACCTGTTCAAGGACGAGCGGTTGGCTGTACCCTTCCTCACGCTGCTCATCTACCGGCAGCTGCAGGAAACCATCTGCAGCCACATACCCGCCTGGGTCCGCCGACACATGCCCGCTTTCCTAAACAAGAAGACTTCCTGACCTTCCTAAAAAGACATGTTGTGCGAATATCTGATTGAATTGTGAAAGTCGTGTGGTGTGTAATATGAATTAATACTTCTTGTATAAAGTTAAAATTCATAATGTCTGACGGACCGACGGAAAACTAGTCGGCGATGCCGTTTTAGGATTAAAGATTTTTTTCTTATATCATTTTTTTTTACAAAATTTAAAATGTTTAGTATTGTACAAAGAGGTATAGTAAACGGGAGAGGAGTACGCTCGATTTCCCAGTTCAAGATACCGCAGACGGATTGCATCCCGAAGCCGGTGGTGCGCAAGGTACGCGACCCGAAGGCGTGCCTGCACCGCGACAAGGGGCTCGTGCTGGGCGTGTACTACAACGAGCACGTGTACGGCGAGCCGGCAGTGCTGACCGCCGCTGCACGCAAGTATGACCAGCTGGTCGGCGGCAAGCTCTGGAACACCCTCAAACTGGCGCCCATCCCGCGGCTGGGCGAGACGCGCATCCTGTACGATCTCGAGCCCTCGTACGCGTTCGTCGCCGTCGCCGGTCTCGGGTCCGAGTGCCTAGCCTTTAACCTCGCCGAGCGGCTCGACGAGGGCAAGGACGCCATCCGCACGGCGGCGGGAGCCGGTGCGGCCGCGCTCGCGCCGCTACTGCCCAAGCAGATAGACGTCGAGTCGTTTGGCGACGCAGAAGCGGCTGCCGAGGGCGCCGCGCTCTCACTCTGGCAGTTCGACGAGTACAAGACCGTCAAACTGCACAATCTGCGCCCCAAGACCCTCATAGAACTCTACGACGACTGCGACTTCGAAGGGTGGCGCGTCGGCAAGCTAAAGGCCGAGTCGCAGAACCTCGCCCGCTACTTGCAGGAGATGCCCGCCAATTTGCTGAACCCCACTTCCTTCGCCAAGATTGCCGTAGAGATCCTCTGCGAGCTGGACATCAACGTGGAGGTGAAGACACAGGGGTGGGCGGCGAAGCACGAAATGGGTGGGTTCGTGACGATCGGCAAGTCTTCTGTCCAGCCGCCGCTGTACGTCGAGATCAGCTACTACGGTGCAGACGAGTGCACGCGGCCCGTGGTGCTGATCGGCAAGGGCGTCACGTTCGACAGCGGAAGCCTGGACCTGCACTCGTGCGAGCAGCTGCGGCACATGCGCGGGGACATGGCGGGCGCGGCGTGCGTGCTCGCGGTGACTCGCGCCGCCGCGCGCTTACGCCTGCCGCTCAACATCCGCGGCATCCTGCCGCTCTGCGAACTGATGCCGAGCGGCAAGAGCCCCAAGTTCGGTGACGTGGTTTGCAACGCGACCGGCGAGTCGGTGCACATCCGGCTGCCTTCGGGTGAGGGCCGGCTGCTGATCGCCGATAGCTTGGTGTACGCGCGCAACTACTGGCCCAAGCTGATCCTGGACGTGGGCACCATGTCGCGCGAGATGGTAGACGTGCTCGACGGCAGCGCGTGCGGCGCGTACACCAATTGCGAGGAGCTGTTCCGCGTGCTGGAGTGCGCGGGCGCACGCGCCGGCGACCGCGTCTGGCGCATGCCGCTGTGGGCGTGGTACGCGCGCCGCGTGCGCGACTGCCAGGACGCCGACCTCGCCAACACGGGCCGGTTCATGCACGGCGACTCGCCCAACTGCGCTGCCTTCCTCGGCCAGTTCGTGTGCGATACGCGCTGGGTGCACCTCGACACCTACAACGTCGCCTACACCAAGGGGCTGGACGTGCCGTACCTGCACCGCGGCATGACCGGCCGCCCCACCAGGACCATCATCGAGTTCCTGCACCACGCCATACAACAGTAGCGAACCTACACCCATCATTACCTCGCCCTACCTAACTATATGTGTATAATGTTTAATATTAAGTGAGCTACTATTCGATTGTGTATCTGGTGCGAATTAAACCTTTTATTGTAATTTTTGGTTTCATTAGTGTTACATTATAATTATGTATATATATAAGATTATACAAGATTATAATCTTGATTATCAATTTCAATTTTTATTAATTAAACAACGAAATCAATTAAGTTAGTACATTTCTAGTGAGAGTTAAATCCTACAAAATACACATAATACAATACACAAATAAAACGTTTTTAAGGCTAGGCGCTTATACAAAAACTTATTGCTGGATCAATGATTCCGCTGACAGTACTTGATTATTAATCGGATGTATCCATGATAATGATGTAATTATTTGTATGTTTTAGTTATAACATTACAATTAGTAACTCCTGTCGCATCGTATGACGTTGCAGTCGAGCTCAGGCAGGCGTCTCGGTGCGTCGCACGCTCGATGGCGGATGGTATCGCGCACGATTATTACATCTTTACTAACTGCCACGCTCGACAACAAACTACCTACGTTCCATCAGAAGCGAGCCCGTGGATGTTTATTGAATAACAGATACAGTAGTGTTAGGTATGCTATATATGTAGTTAAGTATTCACTTGGCTACGCTAGCTCTAAGGTAAGGTCTCATATATTTATATATATAGTTTTTTATACGGGTAAGGAATGACATATATATATAGTTATAAGTTTATTTACAAATAAAATACAATTATACACTAATATTAAATTATAACTAACTAACAACTAAATAAAACCTACCTAGTAAAAACAAACCCTACATAATAAAAATACAAAACTTAAAATTTAAACGAAAAGCCCCGTAGATGATGGAAAGGTGGCCAGAATGCTGGCGGCATTGCCACGTTGGATGGCAATGCTAAGTTTTTGACCAAAATATACGCCAGCATTCCGGTCACCTGACACCTCGACTAAACGTTTCGCCAGGTCCCTATATAAAACATGTGCGGCCGGCCCCCAAGGTCCCAAAGTCTCTACCCCAAACGGCACAAACATGTACAATCTGTCTAAATACCCATATTTGTGCCGTTTGAGGTTTTCAGCATTAGAGGCGGCAGCGCCAGCGTGATCATTTGTCCTAGGAAGATGGGACGGCGCTAGTGTGTCGACACATGTAGCGTCCCAAACCAAAGGCCGTCCCATCTTCCATGGGATAAGGGTCATTCCGTCGGGTCTCTTGCCGTCATCCCGCATCAGACCGTTGGGTTCTAAAATCGAGGGGATGCCAGCACTGACAAAGGCCCGACGGATGATATCATTCAAGCTGGCGTGCCGCGGAATGCGCCCTGCACTTTTTACACAAGAAAGTGCGTGGTGGCCGAACCTATCCGCTATATCACTGCAAGAGCAGCGGTGAGGGACCTGGCACGGGGCACCTATTCGAAGGGATACAGCTATACGAAAGGTCTGATTATCCAAAAGATTGCCAACATTTTTAGACGGTAACGCATGCAACCAAAGCCCCGACTCCCAACGAGTGACCGCAAGTAGGCGAGCACGCTCTGTGGAAGAAGATGATGAATCTATCAAATTTTTACATTCTAACTCACAGAGCGGCTCGTCCCACTGCCTCTGAGAAGTAGGGGCCTTGGGCAGGGTTTGTTTTGGACAAGCTAATTTCCAACTTTCCATAGCTTCAGACAAGAAACTTATTTCAAAATTTTGTAGTGATGGCGATAAAATTGTGTTTACCAAATGTGTTGAACTGAAAACCGATGATAGGAAAGCTGGCAATGATACACTAGAAATTTTGCGAATACCGAGACCTCCAAACCTTACTGGGAGTGAGGCCTGCCGCCAAGTTCGATCGTCAAAGGGTGTGTTGAGAATGGTGGTGAGTGTATCCCGCTGAATGCTGTCAAGCTGTTGTAAAACTGCAGGATGATTCCAAAGCTGACAGCATCTAAGGGAATACATAAATTTTGGAACAAAAAGACAATATCGTATTAAAAAATAGGCCATGTGAGAATTTAATTTTTGAAGGCGGTCGGAAACTGAAACGAAATTTTGAATTTTATCGTCAACATAATCTTGAATTGACTCATCTAGGATGGGAGACCCTAACAGGCGAAGTGACCGATTTTCTAAAACTTTTATATTAGGAGCAATTTTTCCAAATAGTGTTATTATGTCTTGTTTCGGGGTTGTAGAATAATTTGGAATAAAAAGTTCGCATTTTGAAAAATTAAGAACGAGGCCAATGTCACTAAAATCTTTGATTAAATTTTGAAGGTCTTTAAAAACAGTGTTTACATCGCCTCCAAGGGTCCCATCGTCTAGGTACCATACGTTAAATTTTGATTCTAATTTTTTGATGATAGGGTGAATCGCTAGACTAAAAATAGCTGGTCCAAGCGGATCACCTTGTTGGCATCCCACTTCTGAGGATAACACGTTATTTTTGTATAATAATTTTGAAGGGTTACCATAACATTGCCAAATAAAATTAAATATAAAGGGAATTTTATCTTTTACTTGAGCCAAAAGTGTATTTCTATCGACAGAGTTGAAAGCATTTTGGACGTCCACCTTCAGCAGCACTTCACCTCCTTGGTGGTTTAAAAACGTCCTTAGGGCATGTACCGCCGCCTCACAGCCACCACGTGAACCAAAACCTAACTGCAAGGGTTGAAACTCCTCGCAGAGGGTTTCTTTTATATATTTGGTACAAATTTTAGCTGTAAGGCGACGGTACACTGTGCCAACAGCAATTGGCCGTATTCCGCCGTCTTTTTTTAAAAGGGCACATAAATTTGCTCCGTATAATATGTCAACTATTTCATCATTCACTTTACCTGCTAGCATCAAATTAACTAGTAAAGTGATCTCTTTGAGTAAAGAGTCCCCGACTTCGCCGCAAGTTGCACTAGTTAGGTCTTTTAAGTGTTGCGGCGTAAGCGAGTCGAGTCCTCCAGCTGAGCCACTAGGGAAGGACGCTACCGCAAGCAATACGTCGTCTATAGTTGCGGTAAGTACGTCCTCCTCAGAGACACTAGCAGGTAAAGGAAGAGGTTCTGCTGCTGATGGTGGATGCTTGTCCTTCAGTGCCAACAAAGTGCCTGGTGTGTTTGGTGCTAATGTGTCGTTAGAAAATAAAATTCTAGCCGCACCTCTGATATCTCCTTCACTCAGCTTATTCTCTACTAGATGGTAGGATGTGGAAGGAGAAGCATTCCGATCTTCATTGCGAGCAGGAAAAGAGAAATCAGGACAAGAGTTTGAATGTTGTTTACAGTTTTGTTTAATTTTGTAAGTAAGAGAATTTTGATCAGAAAGGTTTTTCGAAACATGAAGTATTCTATATGGAAAAGTCATCAAGTGCTCCCAGGCTTGAAGAGAATTACAAGAAATTACTCTTTTAATCTCATTTATCAAACATTGGGCGACGCTGATACGTGCACCACGCGGAATTCTTTTTAATATTGGTAGATTGGTTTTTAAATTGCCTAATAGTTCCCCAAAATGTTGAAAGTTATTATTTTGAATATTGTTACGTACTTCATTTGGACAATTTTGAGCCAAACGGTGGGATTTACTTATATGAATTTTGAGTCCACGAATACCTTTAAAAAAACGAGACTGTGAGCACTGGTTGCACTTTACAAGATTTTCCGACGACACATTGGCATTGTTTTTTGAATTTTGACTGTCAGACTGAACAGCCGTATCCCTTTGTGAAAATAAAGAGAAAACTGGGGCTTCTGGTGATGTTCTAAGGCATCCAGGATCAAGGTCTTCAGGAAGGGGCAGTTGTCGCCTACAACGCCTACCCTGTAGAGGCGGCGGAGGCGACAGAGCTCTGGCGTCTTCGACGGGGGTATGAAATTGGTCATCAGTAGGAGACAACGCCGATTTTGCAGCGGACATATACGCAATAAAATATATTATCAAAAAAGTGTAAATATTTATACGTCAATGCTGACATTGTCCAATCGAAAATGTCGAAAATCACAAAACATATTTACGAGGGCGGCACTGAAAATTTCGGGAATCAAGGAAGTGACACAACATTACTATTTAAAAATATATTTATTGCTTTTCGAAGTATTCTCCGCGAAATTTGACACATTTTTCCATATGATGGAACCAATCATTGAAGCAACCATTCCATTCGGAAGTTGGGGTCTCCAAAATGGCCGTTTTGTAGGCGTCCACAGCTTCTTCAGGTGATGAAAATCTCTGTCCACGCAATTTATTCTTTATTTTAGGGAAAGTATAGAAATCATTAGGGCTTGGGTCGGGGCTGTACGGCGGATGGTCCAATAATTCTATGTTTTCTTGCTCTAAAAACTCTTTTGTTCTGTGCGCGGTGTGAGAACTCGCATTGTCGTGATGGAGGATGATGCGGCGGTTGCAGTTCTCTTTACGGAGTTCAGAAACGACCTGTGGCAAACAAATGCTAGCATACCATTCTGCATTAACCGTTCTTTGTCCCTCAAGAGGAATAGTCGTAACATGGCCGGTTTTGGAGACAAACGTGGCCACCATTTTTTTTGCAACACTCCGTGAACGAACAATTTTTGTTGGCTTTAACTCATTTTCGAACACCCAAACTCGTGACTGGTTTTTTGTTTCGGGTTCGTACGCGTATATCCAGGATTCGTCACCTGATACGATGTTGTATACAGCATTTGAGGATCCTGCGTGGAATCTTTCGAGAGTTCTGACGCACCAAGTAACGCGAGCCGCTTTTTGCTCTTCACAGAGCGAATGCGGTATCCATCGGGAAAACAACTTTTTTACACCTAATTTTTCATGCAAGATTATTTGTATTTGACTCATGCCAATGTCTAAAGTTGCCTGAA
Organism: Erannis defoliaria; assembly: GCA_905404285.2. NCBI lineage: Eukaryota > Metazoa > Arthropoda > Insecta > Lepidoptera > Geometridae > Erannis > Erannis defoliaria. The sequence continues at coordinate 22,054,228 of FR990067.1, read as the reverse complement.
TTTCGCGGTATGTCACATGTCGATCTTCCTCAATCAGCTTGCGCACAGCATCAACGTTTTCTTGGGTGACTGCAGTTTTTGGACGACCTTGACGGGGATCATCACTGAGCTTGACACGTCCACGTTGAAATTCAGCAAACCAGCGATAAATTGTGGTTTTGGATGGGGCTTTATCACCAAATGCAGAAATCATCCGGTCAACACACTGTTTTTGTGTTAAACCACTTCGAAAGTCATAATAAATCATCGCTCTTGAATTTTCTCGAGTCAATTCCATTTTCTCAACGACTAAACAAGTTTGACAAAACCTTGTGACAAGACCGAGAATATTTTTTTAAATAAATAAATGGTATTCGATTTTTAAAACCAAGGAGTTTTCAATTAAAAAGATTTTAATATGACAGAAACAGTGGAAATATTCCATTCCCGATACTTTTAGTGTAGCCCTCGTATACATGCGCTGAGATACACCACGGCTCGGAGCCATCTGTGAATGATTATAGTATCTCAAATATTAAAAGTTATGGGACACAGAACTAGAGGACGTTACACAAATTTGCGAATTTAATAAATAAAATTTATCTCAAGCGACTATTCGACGTCAAGATCGCCGCCATTTTTTATATAAAATATATTATATTATATCATATAAATGACAATAATATTATACCACCAATAAATAATCTGCGCTGCTGCTGCGACATATAATGCTGAGCTATATAATTATAGACATATTATATATATATATATATATATATACAAATATGTCTCACGTCTTATGAATTAAATAATATTAACAATTACATAATAATAATGATTATTATATGTCTACATGTCTACACCTATACTACCTATCCGTTACCACTCGCCCAAACGTACCCATCAGGCTGGCAGCGTTCCCGCGTTGTATGGCCAACGAAATATGTTGGGTCAAATATTGACCCGAGCGTGGGTCACGCCCACTGCTCCGCAAGCGGCGACCCAGGTCGGCCACAAACTATATATATATATATTTATATTTAGCTTTATAAGATACCGGTTTAATAACATTAGCTTCTTCTTGCATGATAAACATGTAATTTCTCATTATTTAATCTAAATAAAGCTGAACTCCGCAGAGTTCATTTGTACTTGTACATTGTAATATATATATTAGATATTACAGATATTATATTTATATATTAAAGGGTCCTAGTACTACTGAAATAAATAAACACATAGAGACACCAATCTAATATATTTACTCATGATTAAAACTATCAAAACAAACTCCAAAATGTTATAAATGCCAACGCCGGTGCTCTGCACCGTATCGCGTATTTTTATAATTACAAGGTTTACAAAATAGGTATTTGGTAAATCAGTCGACAACAAGATGTTAAAATATAATTCCCTAGCACCCATACAGTCAATTGATTAAGGTCTGGTATTAGGTGAAAACTTAAAATGTAACATTTTAAATAACTAACATGGCACATTACAGTATAGGTACGTTCACGCCGAGATTACTAATTCGACACACGACTCGCGTACGCGTAAAAACATTAAAAGCTACATTACACGTAATCCGGTAGGTACGGGGTATGTGCTCCGACCTTAAGCTTTCCAATATAACGACAGCGCCCCAACACTTATTCATAATTATGGCACGTTTTTAGATGTCCGCTATGCTAGAAAGCCTAACCTTAACCGGGCTGATCCATCGGCTCTCCGTGAACTGTTTTCTTTTGAACGATTATTTATGGAAAAATTATGATACTTGTGTTGATATCGAATGTATCAGTAAAGAAGTGCCTCCAGTGCCGGTGCCAACAACGGTGCAGCAGGAGCTGCTGACGAATATAGATCAAATAACCGTTGCTTAAACTTTTATTTTTAACCATCCGGGACTAACTAAAAAAAATACACTTTTATGTAGTCTTTTCCCTTAATCGTCTCCAGCACTAGAATGATAATTTACTGGAAGCAGTATAGACTTGAAGTTCAAATGCCCAAAGGAACCAAATTCTATTTAAAGTCCCGTAAGCCGATAAATCAAAAGTTGCCAGCCACCGTCACTTTGCCGCTCAATAGAGCTGTTAAACAATAAAGTATAATATATTAATCGTCACTTACATTTATTACCTTATAACTAGCCAGCATCGAGTTACCCAATACAGCACCTGAAAATCTGCGTAAACGCAGCCCTCATGACTAATCAATCTCGACTAAGTTATGTAATATTACTAAATAGATTCAATGATCTCCTTATTTCTAAATCATTTATAATATTCTAAAAGAGACTTTAAACGACAAAAACATCCATATTATTATAATTAATAATTCGACATAGATCTAGCCGACTAGGATCCTAGAGCTACGTCGGTTGCATATGCAGATATGCATCGATTAACCTAGTCTGGGCCATGGGTTGTCATGGATCGTATCGGACGCGTTTAAGCTCGATTTAAAATGGAATGCGATGAAAACACAGACTTGATACATAAGATTGCGCGTTTGCATGAAAATAGTAGTAGTTAGCTGCAGTTAGTGGATAACGATGAACGCATGGGGAGCGCCATTAACTCGAGCCGGGCCCGGAGAGACATCGAGGTCGTCGCTGTAATCTGAGTCAGAATCACTGCCGAGCAGGTACTCGTCGGCGTCGGGTTCCAAGCCTTCGGTCCAGTCAGAGGCGCGGTGGAGCTGCATGTTGCGGCGGTTCTCGTACATCTGGAAGCGGAAGTGCGGCCGGCGCAGGATGTGCCCGAAGTAGACCGCCTGCTCTACGATGAAGATGATCAGGACGGCGGTGATGGCGACCCCGATGCGCGGGTACAGGAACAGCCGCGCCGGCGGCTTGTCCATCGCGTCCTGTTCATCAGGGTCGGGAATTATAGTTCAGTATGATTCACTTCCTTCTGCAACAAGATACGGCACATTTTATACTCAGTAATACTATGCCCGTGCACAGACAAGGTAATATAATACTATAGAACCGAATCTCCTTTGGCGTTGTTTGAAGCCGCTCGCCTGCGTCATTGAGGAGGTTGATACGGCGACAACTAAGCTACCTAGGCACTCATACGAGCTTCACCTCGCCCCTGTGTGGATGTGATGAAATAAGCAAGTTCATATAGCGTGAGAGTTAATGCGCTGTCCGAAGGCTATGGCTTGAAGGTTTCTGTTACACGCATAAAACCGACGACCGAGACTAACGATTGATTTTTCATGTCATCCAACCCACAGTAGCGCTCTGTTGTAAATGCAGCAGTATAGTGAGTTTACAAAAATATGTCGTAGCTCCTCGGGCCTCACGTCGCCGCCCCGAACACGCGGCGCGCGACCTGCGCCGCCGCACACGACAAACACGACGACGCTCGTGACAACACGTCTACCCGAGTAGTTCTCATCTCTAGCTCTAGATATGAGTAACGAGTGAAATCAACAACTCCTATCCATTCGAAGTATACTCGTAACTTTTTACTAACTTTTTTAATTTTGACCTGGGTAAGTACTAAAACTACATTCAGAACCATCGGGGGACAGGCAGCAGCGTCCTCGTTAACAGTAACGATTTAACGATCCCCAAGCCGCCTGCCAAGCGTGGGGATTATGGCAAACCCAATTATGAGGGTCTTTGTTCGGCAGTACAAAGTGTGCGGATTCTGAACAGAACCATAGAAACACAATTTTATGGAAAACTCAATACATGTTTTCCAAACAATCCAATACATCATGTATGTGGCGGAACCCTCTCTACTGACACTTGACAGGCTTTTGTAGTGAATAGACGAACCTCGTCCATGTCGCCACCGTAGTGGTCGGCGAGCAAGGGCGAGTCCTCCGTGTCGCTCACGTAGCCCTCGTCGCCGGTGTAGTGCGTCGGGTGCACCAGGAGCGGCGTCGCCGAGAACGCTTTCAGCTCCCGCCGCCGGAAGAACATCTTCCAGGTCTCGCTGGAACAATATACACGTTAACGATCAAGATCGTGTCACGATTTTCAATACACTTTCGACATCATTACTTTATTTAAGTAAGCAATTAACGGCCTTACTTAAAAAAACTTCTCAACCGTTAGTCACTGCTTAAGATGCTCTGCCATCTTTTCTCTGGCGTGAAGTGTACATAACATAACATGCAAGAACAAGACAGAGAAGTTTAAGCAGTGACTAAGAGAATCGAGATTATTTTAGGTAATGCTGTAAGTTAGTAGGCATCGTATAGGATGAGTGGCCAGCGCTAGTGTTAGAGTCAATATGCCGCGCAAAGGCCTCTGACATTAATATACACGTCGGAAATATGAAGCCCTTATAAGCACTTCCTTACGACACACTTTTTGATCAACTTTCGCGCCGTTTGTATATTTTTTTAAGATATCGTTTCCTTTAATTGAGTGTGCACGTAACCTTAAAACCTTATAATTATGTTTCTATACATTGAAACCGTGTAAACAATGTGTAAACTTTCTCGGCATTCCTGTTTCAATAAACAAATAAAACATTCATACATATTAAGACAATACGCTTTAAAAAAAAAATACAACCGACTTCAACTTCGAATAACTGAATGACATCTTATTATTTTTTTGTAATTTTGATTTAAAAACCAAACTACTGAACCGATTTCGATAAAATTTCTATGGGACCACCTCTGAAGTGTCACATACCAAACAAAAAAAGTCATATAGTCGAATTGAGAACCTCCTTTTTTGAAGTTGGTTGAAAAGAATGGCCCACCACCCATCAGCCAGAAAACGTCCACTGCTGGACGAAGGCCTCCCCCTTAATAGGGAGGTGTTGTCATAATCCTCACGCTTGGCAGGCGGCTTGAAAAAGAAAAGAATGGACATCCAAGACATTCGATATGGTTTAATAGTACTTGAATTAGATGTGTGTGATTGAAGCCTGCCAAGGCAACTGGCCCCCAGTTGCCTTGAACCTTGGGGGACCGACTCTCCCTTCCGTCAACAGTAGACGTCTCCTGGTCGTAGCTCCTGTGTGTAGAGGTGTGTGGAGTGGTTGCGACTCACTTGGGGTGCTGGTCGAACATGATGGGCAGGAACTCGTCGACGGGCAGCATCTTGGAGAGCGGCTCGGCGCGGATGAGGCGGCGCGCGCCCGCCTCCGTCAGCAGGTAGCCCAGCGTCCAGTACGAGTAGCGCGGCCGGGACACGTGCCGCGCCTCGTACTCCTCCCCGCTGTCGTCGAGCACCTTGCGCCCGATGTACCTGCGACACACCACCACGTGCTCTACACTACACTGTAGCGCCTGTAGTATACTACAGGCGAGCTCCTCCCGTGTATCCAGCACGCTTGTTACTGCACTCGATCATTACTCTAATGCTGTGTCACATTTAGCGTAGTAAAAATTGGGCGGTTCAATTTTTTAAACTTCAATTTGTAGCCCGATTTAAAAAAAGGGTGAAGTACTCAATTCGGTTGTAAGTTTGTTACGTCAGAACTTCATAATTTATGAACCATTAAATTATTTTATTTGATAGAATATACTTTACGTTAAACCCACAGGAATTACATTAAAATCGATTTCGTAGTTTTGTTTTTAAATCAAAAAAACTGGAATGAGGATGTCATCCAAGCAATGGCAATTGAAGTCGGTTGTTTGTTTTTCTTGTTATATATAATAGAAGTTATTCTCATATTACACGAAAACTGAAAAAAATAACCAACTTTGTTTATTGGCTTTGTTAAGTCAAAAAGAAATGTCGATTGCTATAACATTCGCATTTACTGTAGAATCTCTTATCAGGACATGTGAGACACAACTTTCAGTGTTATCTATGATTAGGTTTTTAATAAAATTAAGTTATTTTTTTAAGTACGTTATTAAACAAAACGTGTGCGAGGTTCGTATACACCGTATATAGGTGTGATGTAAGCGTGGTGAATACTCACACAAACTCCCAGTCGATCCGGTCCAGGTCCCGCATGAGGTCCTCGAAGCGGCGGCGGAAGAACGGCACGAACCGAATGTCGTCCTCCAGCACCAGAGCGCGCTTAATGTGACGCGCCGCGATCTGCCAAGGAGTCACGTTACCAGGGACTCTACCATCAATATATTCTAGAAGTACGTAGTACATAAACATTGGAATACTAAGCCTGGGCGCAAACTACGAGAAAAACCGTCCGGTTTCGCCCGAAGGCGCTCCGTGCATACATTTTGTACTAGGTCCCGTACACCGTAAGAAATTTCTCGAGACGCCCGTCTCGCTCGCACCAGTTAATTGTGCGCAGTGTGTTCCGGTCGTACGGCGCCGTACCGGTGCCTGACGGAAGCCGTGCCGAATGCGTGTGCGGACAGGCTAAAACAGCGATTTTCTTTCATACATATAACTATCGTTTAAGTACTACATATTTTTTGCGTATTTTCCTTTTCGGTGCGTACGTTGATCGCATAAATGAAACACAGCTACAGGCATAGCGCTACCGAGTCCTGCGATAGTGGAGTAAATCGGTGCGGGAGGGACAGCCTGTCCAAGTACCACATGTTGACGACAGCGATATTGACGCCCGACTGAAGTACGACAACACGCCTCCCGCACCGCTCCACTACGGCAAGAACCTGCTCAGTTAAGCGCTGTGCCTGTACTTTACGATAACTTATCATTACTTTGTTACTTGTCATTTTTATTATTTTATACGAACATGAGTATGAATACGCTTTAATAAAAATTGTTACGCTTTGTGCAAAGAGAGAACTATCATGGAATTTAGGAGCGAGGCGGTTTTTTTTTGTACAATCAAGTGACGAGACGAGTAAAACGTTCGCCTGGAGGTAAGCGTCACGCCTGCGACTAACAGTAGCAGTGCCAGAATTGTGAACTTGCGAACATAATCCTGCGCCACACTGCACTGCGCTTGTCACCATTGAGATATTATAGATGTTAAATCTTTTCATACCCAGTAATTTCTCTGGTAACATTGCCCTTCAAACCGGAACACAGCAAGAGCTGTGCTAAGTCACCTTTGTTGTTTAGGTAACAACGCCATATAAGCAACGTCGACATAACAGCTGGGTATGACATTTACCCAAAGGAAAGAGTAGGTTTGCTATTTAAAAATCGTAACGTTAGTAAATTTTTTGTCCACGACAGGTCTCTTTCTACACAGAATAGCATTACGGCATATGGCTATACGAGTGGTGTTACCTGCTTCCAAATCCCGTAGTGCGACAAGAAGCAACCGACCTCTCCTGCTTTCATCGGCCTGTAAATGCTCAAACTTGTTAGTACCGTTCTTTCCACTTGTTCAATAAATTTAAATATAACCGATACATAACTAATACATTATTGAATATTTCAAAAAAGAAAACATGGAATAAGATGCAAATTTAAACAAAAGCTGAACAAAACTGGTTTCTTTTTTACTGAGAAATTATTCAAACAATAAAAAAATAGGTATAAAACTATTCATATGTTTTTAAAGCTTGAACAGGAAGAAATATTATGACCTCCGGCAGGACTCGAACCTGCATACGAGCAGTCTCTATGGGTTGCCGTCCCAACTGCTTTGCCAATTAAGCTACAGAAGTCTCTGCCTTAGATGCCAAATTTCTCAACCAGTTCCAAGCTAAAAGCGTTTCTTCCTGTTTAAGATTTATAAACATAGAAATACCATAAGTATGGAAACACTTCACACAAAAATATTTTAAAACTATTAATATTCATATAATTATCTTAATTCTCAATATTAGTGTGATAATCTTAATTCTCACCGCTTGTGGTAGGGGTCTTCGTAATCTGGCATCAGAGTGATGCCAAGATTCGACAGGTCATCCATGTTCATGTCCCTGAAAATAATCGTCGGTTACAACTTTTGGAGGCAGTTGTTTTGCCAGTGTACTTTGTAGGGTCATGGAAACTTGTTAAATGGAAAGGTTGCTGTGGTTATAGACGCTGTTTTTTTATGGTTCTCACGGGTATGTCCTAAAACTGCATCCAGAACCACCGGAGGTCGGGCAGCGGCATCCTCTAAGTTAAGGTAATCTGCATTCTGCGATTCTCAAGCCACCTCCCAAGCGTGGGGATTATGGCAACTCTCCGTTAGGGGGAGGCCTTCGTCCAGCAGTAGACATCTTCTGGCTGATAATAATGATGATAAACATGTTAACCTCCCGTCGACGGCGCGCAGCACGAGCGCGTCGACGCCGAGCTCCTTGAAGCTGGCCTCCATGAGGCGCCGCCGCTCGTGCCGCCGCTCCAGGTTGATGACGAACACGCGCTCCAGCCCCAGCCGGTCCCGCTCCGGGTACGTCACGAACTGCGACAGATCTCCGTCTAAACCAAGCAAGATTCCTCTTTACTTGAAGTTGCTACTAGCTGCGTCATGATAAGAAACGGTGATGATGGTGATAAAAAGTAGCCTATATGTTTCAGAGTTTCACCCAAACTCGTTCAGCCGTTATGGGGTGAAGAGGTAACAAAAACACAAAGAGGGAGAAAGAGACACAAACAGAGACACAGAAACACAGAACACCGGACCGACCGGAACACACTGCGCACAATTAACTGGTGCGAGCGAGACGGGCGTCTCGAGAAATTTCTTACGGTGTGCGGGACCTAGCACAAAATGTATGCACGGAGCGCATTCGGGCGAAACCGGACGGTTTTTCTATCGGGTTTTCTCGTCGTATGCCTTCTTAAACTGTCACGGTTGTTCTTATAAATTATTATTTCCTTGAAAATGGTCCGTTCGCTTTGTGACAACGCCGTCAACCGTAAAAGAAGTGTTTTCTCTCTTTGTTATCAAACTTCGTGATCGTGTGATCTCGCTCGCTTTCACGAACACGAAGTGATGGCGAATACTCTGTCTACGAAGTTCTATGGCTAAACGCAATTTTTATAACGAATTGTCAATATGAAAGCGCATCTCATGTCAAATGGCTCAGCTATGCATAATAAATGGCGCTTTCTTAATCACTCAGACACTTGTGGCTTCACAATAATAATTCAACCCATGCAAGGGAGGTGACCTTGTGGCAAGGGAATGCTGGCTTCTTTTGATCCACTAGTAAATCAAAGTTAAGAGGAAACTTACCTAGAGGAAACTCGACGCCATGGCTGAGAGCCTCCATCTTCACGTTGAGGAGTTGATCTGCTTCAGTGGTCTTCAAGGTAGTGTGGTTCATTTCCACCGGTACGGGCAAGAAGCCGTACATCTGGTCGTTACACACACTCATCGGCACTCCTGCGAGAAACATGTGACATGGTTATCCAGACAATTACGAACAGAAGAAATAATGCCAGCGTTAGTAGTTCTACGGCCAGACTGACAGTATTAGTATTGCCCAAAGCCCAGTTCTAAGACTAGATTGAAACATTTAGTATTGCCCAAAGCCCATTCTACGGCCACACTGAATGTTCTAGAATTACTCAGTTAGACCTACCTTAAATCCTTCAAACTATTGTCGTTTTCTGAAGGAGATAAAATATATTATTACCCACTCGTATCGTGAAATATCTTGTGAACAAATTCTATTTATTTTATATTTTGGTGGACGAGTCCATTATAGAGGCATTCATATTTTATTATTAGTAAAATGGTTATGAATGTCATTTTATGATAATGAATATTATTCTATTTATGATTTCCTTTACCATTGTTTTTGGCGCTGATTGCAAAAGCAATAATGTCGTCTACAGGGCCGACATAGCCCTTGATCTTGTCCGAGTCGTATGTCAGCAAGTCCGCGCTCCTCAGCCGCAGGTCGATCAGCACCGCGCTGTGAACCATCGGTACCTGGGACCCAAATGATTCACAATGATACATAAAAATCTTCACAGGCACACCTAGTGAAGGTTCTTAACCGTGACAGGCCTGTCTCACTGAAAATGCAAAGTGTGTGCCCCAATGATTGCGGGTTACCAAGGGTTACGTGAGCGAAACAAGAAGAAATGTGTCCACTAGACTCGCGGGACACATACGCTCCATGTAGAACCTGGATGGCAACGGTTCGGCGCTGGCAGAACATTTTGCACTACTATTTTCAGCACTATAATTTACTCTATTGACAAGGCGAAAGTCGTAATACGCGGGAAATTGTGTGTGCCTCGGAAAGTTAGGGAGGCCATAGAGATTAGCACGCAATGAAACTTTAATAGAGACGGAGGATGGAATCTGCCACTGACTTGAACCGACCCTGTCTCGTGACATGGGGCTTGTGAGCGTGGACGCGCATCTGAAGGCAACTCGACGTGGCGAGCTCCGCGTACCAGAATATTCCCTACACTTTACGGGACTCCGGTGATGAATAGCTCCAGGTTGCGCCGGCTCAGCACGACACTACCCTATTACATATGTAGTTTTTTTTAGTCCAAAACATGTGATACAAAATGAATAGCTTTGTCCCCGTCTTTTCAAAGAAAGCATGGACTTCCGTATGGACCTAGTGGGTATGTTGAAAATAATATTTTAATTTTGAACTAGCATGAACCTCTCGCCTTCTTGTCGTTAAGTTTTTCATATGTCTCTAGACTTTTTATTAATGCACAAAATTAGGGCACCTAACATAAGACACTATTTTATCCACCTTGGTGTATAATCTGCTATTCATGCGATAGGTACATTCTTCAAGCCTGTAATTAATGAAATGCATCTACCACTGACCTCTGTAATACAAGTATGCTGGACTTCATATTGTCGATAGCAAATTGAAGCCATTTGATTTTCGCCATTTTGGCGCGGGTAGCCCACGGATAGCAGTGTGAGCGTCCATGGAACTAATATTTCGTAATACTATTATGTAAGTTTTAGTACCGGAGGGGCACTTCAAATTCCAGCGTACTTGTATTATAGTGGTCAGTGGCATCTATCCTGATATATTAGCCTATTTTAAGGCGGTTTCATATAAAATTGGTACCTGAAAACATCCCAGGGTGTTTCTATTGGCGATCTCGTCGTAATTGTCACTTTTCTCATAATAAAAGTTTTCGGACATTGCACCCCTGTAAGAAGAAACCAATTTTAATGATGTTTTACTACTTCTACTGCAAGTTCTACGGCTAAATGGCATGATGAAGGGTTCCACCTCATACTTGGACGAGTGGTAGAGATAGACCCAGGGGCCGTAGTATGTACTTTTATTGCGGGACCGATTAGGCTCAGGGTTTTGAGTACGATACCCTAACACTCGAAACAACACAAGTTATGCTAAATAGAATTACGTGACATGATTTATCCGCATTCACGCCAAATATCCAGGTGCATTGTATCGTAGGAACGCATTTGTTAAATTGTTATTTTTCTATCTCTCTACTATAGCGTGTATGCATTCGCCCTTCGAGCATTATTATGTTTTACCTACTAGGTTTTTTTACTCGTGATAGGCATGCGTTTGACCAGACAATTTGCCAGTGTCGAGTATATTTTAAAAAACAATGTTTTATACAATAATTACTATTTATTGGTTTTAAATAATAGAACTGAGTCAAAAAAGTCTACTCGTAATATAAAGCAAGTAAAAAAGGTAGAAGTCGAAAGTGAGTTGCTGAAGAAATGAGGTTGGTTGAAAGCGCGCGGGGAGGCGGAAATTCGGTAGATTGCAAACTGACCAGAAATTGGAGTAAAGGCCATCCGAGAGCAGCATGGGCGCCACGATAGGCAAGTTTTTGCGCACTAGCCGCTTCAGGGTACTGGGATCTGTCAGGAATACATCGGCATCCAGCATCTGTACAATATAAACAAAAATATGTGGTGAGTTTTTTATAAAAGTTTACATAATATTGAAGTTTTTGTTTAGTTTCCAAATATTGTGCTACGTTAGCGGCCAAATATAGTTCAAAAGATACTGCCTATCCGAGGTAGGTCAGACAGATGGTTGCGCTAGGAGGTCCCAGATATCACGACATTTTCTCACTAGCTTAATAATAAAAAAAAAAATACGCATTAAAAAAAGAAACAACCCAGTTTAATTTCGACTACCTGGATGACATCTTCATATTTTCCAAACCGATTACGATATAATTTCTATGGGACCCCCTCTACAGTATCACCTGCCAAACAAAAAAGATCAAAATCAATTCATAATTGGCGGATTAATCGCGCAACATACATAAACAAAAAAAAACATACGTTGACACACATAAATATTAAGCTTTTTAAAAAAAATACAACCGATTTCAACTTCGAATACCTGGATGACATCTTCATATTTTCTAGTAATTTTGATTTAATAACCAAACTACTGAACCGATTTCGATAAAATGTATATGGGATGGGAACACCTCTGAAGTATCACCTACCAAACAAAAAAAGAATCATCAAAATCAATTCATAATTGGCGGAGTAATCGCGTAACATACATACAAAAAAACATACATTCGAATTGAGAACCTCCTTTTTTGAAGTCGGTTGATAACAGAAACATACAGTCCTTTTCTGAAGTTGGTTGAAAAATGATCCAACATCGAGGCTACTTAGTAAGCATGTTAATTAGGGTATAGTGATAGGTATACATACAAATAAGTAATCGGCCCATTGCTTCCTGGCAAAGTCCAGAGCCTTTTCCCTCAGTTCAATGACATGTCTCAGACGCTCCTCAGTCCACCCGGAGCTGACGAACATGCTGGACGACGTTTTACCGGCATTGTTCACATATACCTGCAATCATCATCATCATCATCATACATCCATCATACTTCACAGAGTATGTGGACTCACCCAAAAAAACACATGCAGATACACAACATGCAGATACGACCACGGCATACCAATGAGGGCAAAAGAGACTAAAACATATTTTTTCACTGCTTTCATGAGGAAATGCAATAAATGAGGAATTTAAGGACCTCATTGTATTCATTGAATTATCTCCATACCTTGTTATACTCAGACTTATGCTTGCTGGTCCAAGTCTCGATAATGGACTGTGACTCGTCAGAATTATTGTCTATGTAAAACCTGGAAACACAGATAGATTAATCGACCGAGCAAAACGAAGGGCTAGAGCCCACAAGAAAAATTTATTTTTGTATTGTAATATTAATATTATATAATACAATACAATATTTTTTTAGTTTTTTTTAAATGTATTTTAGTTCGACGATTACTTGCAAACGTTGACCCGATCTTTATTTACTTTTGTAGGCTTAACAACTTCACAAATAAAAAAATTAAAAGCACCAAGCTAGATTTTTATGCGCTGGTCTGTGATTGATGTTGATTGAGGTGATTCACAGAAAAAAATTACTCTATTGCTAGAACAACTTATTTTACTACAGTTGCCTCAGAGTGGATTCAAAATGTTAATACGAGAATAACATTGAGAAGTTATTCAGCTCTATAGCAACTAATAACTTATTTGAAAATTCGCTACACTCACATGTAGTGTTGTTATCTTAGTGGTCAGTCTGCCCTGTGCTGCGATTGTTTACCACCATATTTATTTATCGGACCATAGCTACAAAAGTCTGCCACGATCCGGCCAACACCACTCAAGTTATTGTCTAACTCATACATCGCTGATTTATTCCAGTAGACACTGGGCATCCGCTTTGTTTGTTTAAATACTTTACGTATAAAAGTGTTAGTAACCAAAAAATAAAACACCATAACAAGGAGACAGGCATAAGACACAACTAAATTATTTCCATTGTCTACTAGGTTATAAAATGAAACATTTTTATAGCAGCTGCAGTAGTTCCTTCAGTGACAGAGCTTGTGAACCCAACATTTTTATTATAATAGTTTTTGCAAGGGGCACTGATCAGTACAGTCGTCGAGCAATTTGCTTAACGTGTAGTGAATCATACCCCTTCTATTACAAAACCTGAAGACCAGCATTCAACCTGTGCTGACACTACTTTTAATCTTTGGAAGCGTTTAATATCTGTTATGTATACCAACATAGCATGTATGTTAGTTATTTATTCATTCTAGCTCGAAAATTATGGTGCATGCACAATGCGCATGGCATGTGCTTCATCAAACTCCCTGACATTTTACAAAACTTATTGTGTCTATTAGGTATGTGTGTACAAAAACTGAGAAGCTCTTCCTGAATATCAGTGTTTAGGCAACCAACATAGATTTACATGCAAAACTTAGCACACTAGCAAGTTCCATAGAAGGACACAATCACTAGAGTAGTTGAGAACAATTTGTGAACTGTTATTTGGGCCCAGACAATATGAGACGAATTTATGGCACAATGTGCAATTTAACAAAATTAAAACCACCACCAAAAATGCAATAGGAATTTATTTGTACTAACAGTTTAGTCGCCATTTTGTTGTTCCAACAATACAAAATGGCGGTTTGACATGCGCAATGTACACGGCGCCATAATATAACATCAGCTATCAACTGGAAATGACAAAAAATAATGTTTTTAATTTATAGAGGAGGATATTATTTCAGTTATCTGGTTTCCATAGTACAAGCTTTGCTTAATTTGGGGCTAGATGGCACTATCTGAAATGTCCACTGGTATTTATTTATTATTTATGTTTTTTTTATAGTTAAAAGGTTTTTTTTAAATAGAGTAAAATGAGAAAAAATATAAAAAATGGGTCTATAAAGTACCACAAAAAAAAACATCACAATAGTAGGTGTAGACAATAGACCAAATTTTATATAAGGAAAAAAACACATTATTAGATTATCATTCATTACTTTTTAAATGCCTTTTTATTTTAAAAACATAACATAAGTCAAGTGAAGACACTTGTCGCTTCAACCATACTGAAATTATCTTAATTTACCTATAGATAAAAATTTGGGCCGAATGGGGAGCTGAATAGTGGGACAAAATAAGATTTTTTACATTTAAATATATCTTGGGCTGAATACAGCATACAATGCGGGATGAAAGCAGATTTTTTAATATGGGACATAGTTTCTTGGGACGAACATGGCATTGATCGAATTTTTGGGTAAGTTATTAAAAATAAGCTCGATCTCTCAGTGGAAAAAGTAGGGATAGGTGTACCAGGCCGACAATAGTGAGAGCACTGCATGGCAAGGACAGTTGCTAGTATTCTGCTGAGTAAATATTTCAACATTTATTTATTTTAAACCTGTGCAGTGAGCAGGTGGCACTCCAACTAGAACAACCAGAATGCCCATAATAGCTGCTAACATTATAAAAAACTAAATGAAAAGTTAAATTTGAATATTTTTGCTAGTCTTACTTATCAAGTCTTATCGAATGATAATCGATATGGGGAAAAATTGTCACTGACAACAGCTAATAAACATGATCCTTACCAAAGGTAGATCCTATCCTTGGGGTAATCAAGTGCCTGTAGGCAACTCAGCGAGAACGGAAGTGCATCCGCCTTATTTTGAACTAATAGGGAGATTCCTATTGTAGGCCACTTGTCCTCTTCATCCGCCAACTCGTCCTGGAACTCTAGGCCACAACACGACGAGTAAACACATATTGTTGCAACGACCACGGAAAGCAGTTCCACGAAGAATCCCATCGTTCTAAATTACAATTTAGCTAGATTTTTTCAAGACAAATATCTAAAAGGAATCCAGAGTCCGGACTCCAGACCCAACAGACTGCATAAAAATAGAACAGATCAATAAAAGGAAACATAAATTTGGATCGATCGAAAGCACAAAAAGCCGCTGCAAAAAGCCACAAAACTCGGTTTGATAAACTGACAACTGATAGATTGAAATGTCACAATTTATTTTTAAAAAAACTTAGTTATTGGCATTGGTATTGCACTTTGTGGATTCTGCCAGTGTCAATTTTTGCTGCGTTCCGTAATGCGCTAAAAGTGATAATATCGCGAATCCGCCCAAATTGAGTAATAGTCAGAAAACATATGGGCTTCGTATTGATTTTGTGACTATTGAATTTGGTCGGATTCGCGATATTATCACTTTAAGCGCATTACGGAACGCAGCATTTATATAGTGTCATGAACTCTCGGAGGAACTAGCTCTCTCTCTCTATATAATCAAAGCATGAACTCAAATAAGACATGAAATCACAGTTAGACATACGAAATTAATCATATTCGAGTCAATAATACTCAATATGACTTTGGCAATGTTTCAGTCTTAAAATACAGCACCGGAACCGAAATTAGAAATAGTCAGGAAGGGACCAGAGTATATGCTAATCAAAATATATAATGCACTCCCAAATAACATAAAAAATGAGCCTAATGAAAAAAAAACCATAGCAAACTTAAAAAAAAGACTTATAAATAAATGTTACTACAGTATAGATGAGTTTTTAGAGGATAACAAATATGTTTCAAACTCACGTCACTAATCTTCGTCCTGTGCTAAACCATGCGTAATTAAGACACTAACATAAATGTTGTATATATTATTATTATAAGTACATTATAAACATGTGTAATATTAATGCGACGCCCTTACAGGGTATGTACTTAGTATAGTCCTACTTTTGTTTTTACATTATGTAGAGTCTAATGCTTTGTATATGTGCATTTAAATAAATAAATAAATAAATAGTCGTAAGGTTCTGTAATATTAAACATAAAAAAGTAAATGAGGCTAAACAAATTATAGTTAAATGGCTAAAATCGCTATCATATGACGAAACTGAAGATCTTTTGAGAAAGATATAATAGATTTAAATATCACGCAAATCTAGATTAATTGGTTTACTTTTAATAGATTTTAAAATATAAGGTGAAATAGTTTTATAACCATATATACAATTACAAAGTAAACAATAGTACATGTTTACATAACAGTCTAGAATTTATAGATAAATAATTTATTGATTTAAATCAAATATACTGTCTTGCTACTGAGGTTTAATGTGTTTACTGTAATCAGGAAAACAGGTTGCCTTGATACAGGCTTTGCCTAGTAAGGCAACCATCAGATAAGTCAGATATACAGTGGACCCCCGGTAATCCCGGTAATCCGGCAAACATTATGCAGGGCAGTGTCGGACTATCGATTTGTCGGATTATAGAGCACTGCCTAAGACCCCTATAGTCCGGATTTTTTTACGAAAGAGTACCTTGTAATCCGACAAATTACATATCTAATGACAAGAATCTATATATTATACGTACATATGTATGTACTTTGAAGTACAAACTACTATCACTAGTAGTCAAAGTCACTAAGTAAAACAATGCATACGCGTCGAGCACAATAGCGGTGGCGCGTACGAGTTGTGACCTGTTCGAACCTGCGTGATCTATATGTATTAGCAAAGATTGTCAAACATACATGTAATTCTAAGTCATGAGTCATGTCGGATTACAGGGGGCGCCGGATTAGACAGGGGCCGGATTATCGGGGGTCCACTGTATTGTTGTTTGTTAGCGGCCTTACCTAAAATAATCTCGATTCTCATAGTCACTGCTTAATCTGCTCTGTCCTTTTCTAGCACGTGCAACTTCACGTCAGAGAGAAGATGGCAGAGCATGTTAAGCAGTGACTAACGGTTGAAAAGTTTTTTAAGTAAGGCCGTAGATAAGTAACTTTATTATTTTATTAATTATTAATCAATATTGTTATTAATTAATTATTTTCATTTTTTATTTATTTTTCAATTCGTGCCTTAATAGTTGTGGCGACTTTACTATGAGCTTTTACGGAGTTTTGAAAACAACACGAAAAGACACGTTTCACCACATTATATCAGTCGCCCACACTCGTGCATTTAATTCAACACTCTACGAATAAAACACCACCATTTTAATCATTAATTAGCGAAAAAATACATATTTAAGAAAATAATAGAATGTAGCGACATGATTTTTCCGTGTTTCCGCTAAAACTCCTTCATAATAATACTGGTAACCAACGAATCATATAAGATCGTTGCTGGTAACTGGCAAACAACTTGAGCCAATTACCTTGGCTGCGCAGTGTCGATTTTAAATTTAAATATTTTATTTCAGTTTTTTTTTTAATAGATTTTATTTATTTTATTTTATAAGCACGAGCTAGTTCCTCCGAGATAAGCACACAGTACAAATTACAACCATTAATAAATATGATAACAGTATTAAGAGTTATGACCTGGATCGCAATTCAAAATATGTGTACACAACAAAAACCGTATTTAGCTTCTTAAGTTTAAGGTTAGCGAAAAGAGAGAGTATTTTACGGTATCTTTGGCGGATCGAAGGGTGCGCGAGGGGAGTTCGACGCCACACGCAATCAGCCGGCCCGGCCGGAAGCAGTCCCGCGGCTCCCGCACTGCACTCACGCCCCGCTACCCGCTAACATAATATGTTAGCGGGTTATTATGTTATGACTACACTTGCGTGCAATGTTATTTAGCCAATTTCGGATAACTTTTTTTTATTGTTTTGTTATTGTTTTTTTGTTTAAATCTTATTATTGTTTTATTGTATTTCTGTTTTTTTATATTCGTTTTACTTATTTTTATTATGTAACTAAAAATGTTTTATTACAATTCCGCGCAAAAGGAACATAGTTCTAAAGAGACAAGCGAGAAAATTGGTATATGATGTGTACTGTTATTATAACAGTGTACTGATACTATTTCCGTTTCTTTTGAGTTATATGAAGCCGATCTACAAAAGACCGCAGATGTTTGTCAGTCATAATTAAAATGAAATGTATATTTTTTGGATGTCTTCATGAAAGGCGAACTCCCACTATGCCTTAAACGTAAACTCATGGACGTGTGCATTCTCCCCGTTCTCACATACGTTGCACAGACTTGGTCTTTGACGAAAGACCAGAAGACCACGCTCGGGGTTTACCAGCGAGCGATGGAGCGTAGTATCTTGGGAGTCAAATTAACAGACCGAATAAGGAACACGATACTACGCTCCAAAACTAAGATTGCTGATGTAGGCCTCAAAGCCGGACAGCTGAAATGGGGCTGGGCAGGACACGTCTGTCGCATGCCAAGCGACCGTTGGGCAAAGGTCACCACAGATTGGGTTCCTAAATCCAAACGACCTCAGGGTCGACCCAGCCGAAGGTGGCGTGACGAGTTGAATTCGCACGACAAGCACTGGGCCACCAAAGCCGAAGACCGAGCAGTCTGGAAGGAGGGAAGGGAGGCCTTTGCCCAGCAGTGGGACAATACAGGCTGAAAATAAATAAACATTACTTATATAAACTATTAAAAATATTCGACGTCCACAGTGACCATTATTATGTCTAGAAGAGTACATGCGCAATCTTACCCCCACTACACTATTGGCTAAAGATATTGATGGCGAGTGCAGCTTGCAGCTCGCGTGTAGTTATTTTATATTAAAATAATATGCCATAATTAATGTGAGAAAAAACATTTTTTATTTCAAACAGAACTGACAGAATATCCATAGAAACCAATCAACAACTATAGACACAAACACCATACAGGATTGCTATCCATGAAGATCTAAATAACATCCCCACTCAATCCTATAAATTGTGTGCAAAAAACATGTTTCGGCCTGCCTACCCCCTTTGTTAACATATCTGCAGGCATCCTAACAGTTTCACAATATTTGATGCAAATCGACCCTTGCTCTGCTAACTCCCTAACAAAATGATACCGTACATTTATATGTTTAGAACGTTTCCCTATTACAGGAGAATACACCAATTTAGCAGCGCTTTGGCTGTCACTGTAAATTGTAACAGCTTCGCCTGTAAAACCAATCAGTTCACCATATAAACCATTCAATGATATCACTTCCTTTGAGACCTCACTAATGGAAATATATTCTGATTCTGCAGTGCTTAATGCCACACATCTCTGCTTAGCAGACTGCCAAGCCACCGCAGCACCACCAAAAACAAGAGCATAGCCGGAGAAAGACTTCCCATCAGGCCCGTTGCCCCAATCCGCATCTGCATAGGCAATTAAAGGACCATTACGTCTCTTGTAATGCAGCGATAGCTCCAATGTCCCCTTCAGATACCTAAGCACACGTTTCAGTGCTGCCATGTGAGTTGAGTCATTGCAGTTATTGAACTGGCTCAACATCGTTACTGCATACGATATATCTGGTCTTGTACAGCATGCTAAATACATTAGCGACCCGATAATTTCTTGATACCGCGGGTTCGCTTCATTCTTCTCTTCATTCTTCAGTCGTAAGTTGACTTCTACAGGTGTACTTACTGGTTTAGCATCTGCCATTTGATACTTTTCCAAGACCTTTTTAATATATGCCTTTTGCGACAGATATAACCCATCATTCTTCCACAGAATATGGATCCCCAAGCACTCTTTTGCCTGTCCCAAGTCCTTTATCTTAAAAGAATCTCCAATCTGACGCTTTACAGTTTCCGCTTCCCCACTTTTGTCGGTAAATATATCATCCACATAGAGGGCTATTACTGTAATACATTTCCCTTTGTTCTTTAAATACACACATGGGTCATATTTGCTTCGAACAAATCCCAAACGCAGTATATGGGCATGAATTTTTTGATTCCAGCATCTAGCAGCTTGTTTCAGACCATATATTGCCTTTTTCAGTCTACAAACCAAGCCTTCTTTCCCCTTCTGAATAAAAAAATCCGGCAGCTCCATATAAATCTCTTCCTCTAAATCTCCATTGAGAAAAGCTGTTGTCACGTCAATATGGTGAACGTTCAAATTTTTCTCAACTGCTAGTGCCAGCAGAAGACGAATCGATGACATTTTGACCACTGGTGCAAATGTTTCGAAATAATCTTCTCCGGGTTTTTGCGAGTACCCCTTAGCAACCAGTCTAGCTTTATGCCGCTGAACACTGCCATCAGCTCCAACTTTCAGTTTGAAAACCCACTTTGCTTTGACTACATTTCGATCCAATGGTCGGTTCACCAATTCCCATGTTCCATTAACAACAAGGGAATCGTACTCATCCTTCATCGCTTCTATCCACAGTTTTTTGTCTGACCGCTCCATGACACCTTGAACGGATACAGGATCAGGAGTTTCTGACACATGATAATTGTACACCATATCCTTGTCCCGCTTTGGAACCCTATCTCGTAATGGGTAACGTGTCGCACCTTGTATATCTTCCACCTCAGGTCTCACAGTCCTTGTTGAAGGTTGCACATTTTCCGTTGTTTGAATTTCTAGTTCACCCTCTGATTCAACGGTGTCAAAATAATCTGTGGGTGAGCTAGGTCTCTCTCCTTCAGATCTCGATTCAGCTTCCGGAATAGTTACTTCCAATCTCACTGGACCAGGAACCTCTGAGCTAGTAGTTCGTCCAGGAATGTTCTGTATTTGTACAGAGTCATTTCTCGAAACTGAAACTTCTTTCTTTTCAACCACGGGTACCTTTTCCATAAAGGTGGCATCACGCGAAATGACAATCCTCCTAGGATTTCCATTTAAATTTATAAAACGGTATGCCTTAGAATCACTAGCATATCCTGTCATTATCATCTCAACGGTTTTCGGATCAAACTTTCTGCGGCTATGATCCTTCACCAAAACCTGAGCTTTACATCCAAATATTTTTAGATTAGATAAATCCACTCTATCTCCCGTATACACCTCTTCAGGAACCTTATCCTTTAGTGCCATTGTTGGAGATCGGTTTTTCAGGTACGTGGCACATCTAACTGCTTCTCCCCAGAACTTCTTATCAAGTCCAGCATCGTGTGTCATACACCTGGCCTTCTCTGTTATAGTACGTATTGTACGTTCAGCTACTCCGTTTTGTTGAGGCGTGTAAGGTACGGATTTCTGATGTTGAATTCCATGCTTTTTGAGGAAACTTTGAAGCTCTTCATTGATGTACTCTGAACTGTTATCGCTGCGTAATTTCTTAATCGTCTTTCCCGTCTGGTTTTCCACCATAGCCTTAAACTCTTTGAAGATAGCAGGTACTTCACTTTTCGATTTCAATAAATACAGGAAGGTTTTCCTGCTAAAATCGTCTACAAAGATCAGGAAGTACTTGTTACTCCCCCATGATTCTACCTCCATAGGACCTGCTAAATCTGAATGAACAAGTTCAAGTATGTCATTTGCTCTCTTACCTTTCCTCTTCGGAAACTTTTTGACGCACTCCTTCCCCTTGCTGCATCCTTCACACGGTTCCGTGCCCACCTCCTTAAAAGTCAGCCCATCTGCCAAACTTTTTAGCCTCACCATCAGAGATCCACTCAGGTGACCTAGTCTTCTATGCCATACATCGTATGAAGTAGAAGTATCCTGAGGACACGTCAAAACCATCGCTGCATCTTGATTGAAAACATATAACCCTTGTTTCTGTGGTGCTGTCAATGTTGGATTACCAGATACAGATAAATTACAATCTTTCTTATAAACCCTACAACAAGCCTCATCGAAAACTACTGTGTAGCCCTTACTACACATTTTACCTACAGACAGCAAGTTTGAGGTTAAACCTGGAAGCATAAGAACTTCTTCAAACCTAACAGAACGCCCCATAACGTAAACATTCCCCTGTTCATTAGAAACTAATTTGTGATTATTCGCGGTAGTCACACACTTAGAACTAATGTCCTTTCTTTCTTCTAGAATGTGCACGTCAGACGTCATGTGAGATGTTGCCCCCGAATCGACTATCCACTGCCCTTCGCCACCCATCGCAGACAAAGCGGCGATCAACCCCGATGTCTCCTTGCCCTTCTTATTCTCAGAAGTGTCTGTCTTCTTTTCAGGCTTTAGTTCCGGGCACTGCCACTTGAAATGCCCTTTCTTTTTACACTGATGGCATAGTCCTTGAAAACCCTTCTTGTTTTTCCGCACTACCATCACTGTGTCTGCCTCAGTCTCTGTTGTCATATGCTTGTCCTTCCGTAAGCTCTCCTTTAGCAGCACAGCCATCACAGTCCCCGTCGAGATCTTAATGCCAGAATGCTCCAATGTCATAACGAGGGGGTTAAAGTCTTCTGTCAGACCCGCCAACATAATGATTCCGACAAACTCATCATCTAAACCCGCCTTTATACTGATCAATGACTGACTTGTAGTCTGGATCTCATTTAGATACTCTTCTATATTTGTGAATGAAGACAACCTTACGTTGAATAGCCTGCGCAGTAAATATAAACGGCGCATCAGGCCACTGTCCGCGTATGCCCTCTGCAGCGCCTGCCAAGTTTCTCTTGCTGTATTGAGTGACATAATCATGGGAAATATATTATCCTTACACATGAGGCATATTTTGCTTCTAGCCTTGGCATCCTTCTTCTTCGCTTCAACTGTATTCGGCTTAAAATCCTCATCTATGCAGTCCCATAAATCGAGGTCGGTCAACATCATCTTCATAGCGAAAGACCATGTGCCATAATTGGCTTGACCGCCAAGCTTCTCAATATTGTAACTTACGGTTTGCATTTTTACAACTTCCTGTGCGTTTTCTCAACAATAAACAGGTTTGGCTCTGGGCCCATAACCTGATGGCGAGTGCAGCTTGCAGCTCGCGTGTAGTTATTTTATATTAAAATAATATGCCATAATTAATGTGAGAAAAAACATTTTTTATTTCAAACAGAACTGACAGAATATCCATAGAAACCAATCAACAACTATAGACACAAACACCATACAGGATTGCTATCCATGAAGATCTAAATAACAGATATTTGGCGAGCACTATATAAAAATTGTAATAACGAAGCGGAAGCTTTTCTTTCCTTGTTTATGTTTAATCCTCTAACCTACTCTAATAATATCCTGCTGCAAGCGCCCCTTATTATAACATATTTCGATGGACACTTTTTCATGTGACAGTACTCCTCCTCTCTACCCTCCTAGTCGCATGACGGTTTTTTGGCGGAAACACGGAAAAATCATGTCGTTGCATTCTATTATTTTTCTTAAAATTGTGTGTTTTATCGCGAATTAATTAATAGTGGTGTTTTATTCATTGACAGTTGAATGTGCATGCAAGAGTGTAGAGGCAAGTGAAATAATGTGGTGAAACATGTCTTTTCGTGTTGTTTTCAAAACTCCGTAGAAGCTCATAGTAAAGTCGCCGCAAATTTACTGGGGCATGACTTAGACTCGACTATGACTAATTTCTTGTGACTAACTGTGATTTCATGACATATTTGACTTAATTTTAATAAAAAACTTGAAATGTCATAAACTTGACACTGGCAGAATGCACAACGTGCGATGCCAATAACTAAGAATAATAATAATCGCATGACAGTTGATTCAAAGCTCAGCAGTAAAAATAAAAAAAAAGGACACGGCATCATTTTACAGTGAAGGTGGGATAGGTAAAATTACTGTAAAATGGCTTGTATTGTTTTATAGTGTTATATTTGCAGATAATATTAAACACATAGAAAATTTTTTTGTCATAGTCATTTTTTTATAATTAAGTTTTTTGTAAGCCTTACTAGGGAATAGACCGAATAGCACTGGTAACACTGAGTGATGCTTGGCAACTCCGATCGAGTGCCATAGGGATGGGCGATATCAGAATTAATTATTGAAACATCGATTACTACGATGGGTCTGTTATTGTTAAGTATTATATTATAATTATTTTATTATTTTAATGTTATTTAATTTCTGTTTTAATTTTGTGACATAAATGTAAATGTGTACCCATACGTTTTTATGTCAACAAATAATTTAATTTAATTGTTAAGAATTCCAAAAAACGTATATTTGATATTCTAATTTGGTTAACATCATTTTGTTGTCTTATTTTTATACAATCAGTTGACGTGCTGGACGTTTACCTAGTGGTAAGCAACACGCCTGCCCATAACAGTAGCAGTGCCAGAATTGTGAACTTGCGCCGCACCCTGAGATATCAGATGTTAAATCTCTTCATTCCTAGTAATTTCTCTGGTAACATTGCCCTTCAAACCTAAATACAGTACCGCCTGCACACTACAGCTTGGCGTTTGATTAACTGGCAAAGGTGTGGTACTTCCCCAGGCGGATTCTGCAGTAGAGTCCTACCACTACCCAAAAAATCTTAAGGATTTTGAAAAATAATGCCCTTGAAGGAACTTTCCGAGGGCGCTTCCGAAATAGAATAATAGGTGGCGCTATCAGCTAGACACTTTGTTTTATTTGACGAATCTTGAATTTTATGAAAGTTATTGTGTAAAATGCTGGATGTTTGCTTGTGTATAACGTGAACGAGTGAGGGCAAAGTAAAATGATTTACAATGCTAATCATGTTGATGATAAAACTTCGTATTCACCGCCACTTTACTAAGACTTGACGTGAAGACGACTTGAAGTTTTAAAGGGATTTTGTCGTCTTCTTTATTCCAAAACAATGACTGCTACCAATCATAACCTTGAAGAAAACACAAAAATATAGTACCTAAGTCGAAGATTTTTTCATTTTGCCTTGGTTTCTAAGTTTTTTTCTTACAATAACCTAATAGCCGATTAGTTTAGAGAACATATTTGTTCCATAGAGTAAGTAATGATTTGTTCATTGTCTTCCAAAAATTGTTTTCATTTCATTCAACAGCTGATGTTGTATTTGACAGGTGACAATGCCATTGTCAACTAAAAACCGTGGAAAAAAGGTTTTGGCGTAACACTATCGTTTTTTTAAAATGCAAGTCATAAATTAAATGGCTGTGTTAAAAATATTCAAAATATGTATTTAAGATTATGAATATTATAAGCTTTCTATTGATATACGCTTTCTTTCTGTAAGGAAACCCTAAAACACTTTCTGAATATGTCCTTTTCTTCTACTCTACCTTGGAGGATCTAGCTCTCTCTAATAATAATAATAATAATAATAATAATAATTTATTGTCACAGAAACAAAAATAGTATACAGTAGCATAATAATTTACAAAGGAGATAGAAGAAAAAAAATTTAAGTCTAAAGCTACATTTAAATTGTGAGCCCAGGATTTCCAAACTAAGCTACATGTAGCTTGTACATCAGAAATCCGTGCTCCCCCTAACAACAGATTAAATCCACTATTTTTAGCTTTACTAGGTAAAGCTTAAGGTTAACAAATTTTCAAAGTACGTGTGCAAGAGTAAAGGATTGTGTTGTGCGATGATCTGTTGTGTGATTATGTGTTGTGTGTGTGTGTGTGTGTGTATGTGTGTGTATGTGTATGAGTGTATGTGTTTGTGCGATGTAAGTTTGCGCGCATTGGATGGAGTTTTGGTTCTGAATTAAGCATGGATGATTCCTACCTTGCGACTAAAAGTAAGTTCTCCGTTTCTAGATAGGAAAGTGGTTGAAGAATGCTGGTGACAGTATTTTTAAGCGAGTAATGATTAAGCTGCGTCAGTGCCACTGTCTTAGATAGTCGGTTATATAGGAATCCACCCAAGAAGCAGAAAAACCTATGCATGAAAAATGTACGAAACCTAGGTGTTATAAACACCTTATCTATACGACGCCGACGTTTAGTATTTGGTTCAGTGACACCCTTGGAAACCGCTGGACATAATTTGTGCTGCTTCAATATAGTTCTTAGAATAAAAAGCTGTCTGACAGTCAAAACACCAGTGTCGTGATAAAGTTGGATGGTGGGGTATCTGAAAGTGAGAAAATTACTCACTTTTAGTATGGCTCTCTGAGCTTTTTCTAAAATAGACAAATGGGTTTTAGCTGCTCCCCCCCATGCTTCAATACAATAAATTAATAATGATTGACAGAGTGCATAGTACGTAGTTCTTAGGACTTTTTTATTAGCTACTTGTCTTATGTTTTTGAATATCGCCATTAATTTTCTAACCCTGCCAGTTAATGCTTTTATGTGGTTTACAAAGTTTAGTTGACTATCCATTATCACACCCAAATAGCGGATGGTGTCAACCCTTTCCAGTCTTTTACAAGAGCATAAATTTGATTGAAACAGATCATTATTACAGCTAGTGTGGGCGATTATATTTAATTGAAAATTAGTGGGAGGTTGCATTCTGTTTAGAATAGAAAAGGTAACTATTTTAGTTTTTTCGGTATTTAGGCTAAGTAGGTTTTGAGATAGCCAAGCATTCACCTTGTTAAATCCCTTTTGTGCACAGGTAAATACTTCTTCCCACGTCTTCCCGCGAAAAATTAGTGCTGTATCATCGGCAAAAGTTATAGTTTTGCTATTCTCCAATTTTAAGTTACATAGCTCATTAATATACGCAATGAATAGGGTTGGACCAACAATACTTCCTTGAGGAACGCCATAATTAATGTTTGCAGGGTCACTAACACTCTCACCAAGCTTAACACGCTGTTTTCTGTCCGCTAAGTAATCGGTAAAAAGGTCCAGTTGGGCCCCACGGATTCCGAGACCTTCTAATTTCTTAATAAGGAGAGACGCTGAAACGGAATACTCAACAAATACCTATATAATGTCATATTTTTGCTACGTTCCGTAATGCGCTAAAAGAACCCGACCAAAGTGACACGTATTACTCGATCAAATCAAAGCCCTTATTTATATTTTAATTTTAAAATATTTTATGACTATTAAATTTGGTAGGATTCACGATATTATCACTTTTAGCGCATTACGGAACGTAGCATATGTCAATTTGAGAAAATGACAAAATGTAAAACTAACTCTGAAAACTCTGAATCTGTACCTGTACTGCTATACTGTTGCTGCGTTCCGTAATGCGCTAAAAGTGATAATATCGCGAATCCGACCAAAGTCAGAAGTATTACTCAACCAAATCAAAGCCCTTATATTTTGTGACTATTAAATTTGGTCGGATTCGCGATATTATCACTTTTAGCGCATTACGGAACGCAGCATGTATAAAAAACTAATTAAGTATAAGTACTATAAGCCCATCTAAAGCAGTGTGGTCAACGTAAGCGATTTATCGCCATTTAGGCTAGTCAAGACAATAATCGGCGAAGAAAAAATCTGAAAGGCGACTGGTAACCTTTTAGGCTACTTTAAGGACAAGCCATATATTCGTATTTTTATGTAAGGTTACAAATATATAAGCGGATATTAGTTTTATTTTTTATTTATAGCGATGTTTTGGCGTTTAGGTGAGCTACTTTAGGCTACTTTTGGTAAAAGCTGAAAGACGGCTGCTTTAGGCTACTTATGCTGTGAAAAATAGCGACTTCAGGTCCTACGCTGTTGGCAACACTGATCTAAAGCTGATTTATTTATAGTATAGTTTTCATTACATACGGTTTAGTTTACACTTTACACATTGTCACAGTGGTTTATGTATCTAGTTAAATGCGCAATGGTTTATGTATATCAAATGTATATATTCAAAAGCTTTGGAAACAATATTTCCATGGTGTAATTAATGCGACTAAAATCTTATTCATCCATTAACTCCGTATATCTAATCATTGGGGTTTGTTGTGTAACTGCAAATGGTTCTGCAAGCGTAGCCTAAGTAGCGTACCTGCCCAGTGATGATTACCACTAAATTAATTCGGGGCTTACGTGACGGTACGCAGAGTTTCAACGCTTTAAACAGTGTATCAGCTTGTGTTTATCGGGATTTTTCCAGTAGATTAGACCCGCTAGATCGTAAAAAGAGCCTGGAGAAATGCCTAACAGAGTTGCCTACTGATGCAAAGGTAGTGATATGTGGCGGCGGCGTGATGGGCGCCGCTGTGGCGTATCACTTGGCGCAGAGGGGTTGGGGCTCCAACACAGTCCTGGTGGAAAGGGAGAGGTAACTAAATTATACTTAAGATTTAGCTCGAAAGACAATATGGTTATTAAAGTAAATGCCATTAACTTGAGTCGAAAGCAAACTAACTTTTATTCCGATAATGTGGGTACCATTACATTAGTTCACATATATAATTAAGTAGGTAGGCATGACAATATTAATAAACAACAGTTATGATGAATGATTATTTATCGATTTAGATGGAATAAATGAAATATTAGACTAAAGAACTAACATCAATGAAATGAACTATAATAGGCTAGATGACTGGTTTTTCTTATTGTCCTATTCAAATGTGGCCCATAAATATAGCTGATTAATGAAAAGAAAATTAAAATCTGAACAAAAATAAGCAATTTAATATCATGTTAGACAGAGAGGAAAAACAGCAAATCTTGACGTCACTTGTCAGGACGCCATATAAATTCTATTCTGACAAGTAAGGCGTGACATCATTTTTTGTTTTGTGGGAAAGGGACAGATTTGTCTCTTACAAAAACTTTAAACGCTCATATATCAGAACATTATTAACCAATTTAAATAATGTTTTCAATTACCATACTATATTTACTTAAATTCTTCATCAAAGCTATTGGTTTCAACGATTTAAACATCAGTCATATAGCCTATAATCCAGTAATAGTTAATTGTATTGTATTTAGAATGTTGGTTACCACAGATGGACAAAGACTTCCACTGACTTCCAGTTTATTTTTGTCAAGGGTGTTCAGTTCATCTCCAACTCTTAAGGGGTCTACCAGGTAGCCGCGCTGCGCTGGGACTCCATGTGGTGGTTATTTTCTCCCAAAGATTTTCGGGCATGAGGCTACAATGGCCGGCTCATTCCAGCATTTCAGCTTGGCTGCTTTGAAAGCTACATCTATAAACTTTTCTGCAGCATAGTTCCGTGATTTGGATTCTGTCGATTAACCTGCCTACACCTAGCGCTAGGTGTAGGTGTAGGCTTGAGCTAGGTGGTGCGACTCAAGGATACTGCGCTCCATTACTCTGGCAAACCTTGAGCTTAGATTCAGATTCAGATTCAGATATAGCTGCTTATTGCTTAGTCTTCTGGACTTTTGTCAACAACCAAGTCTGTGCACTGAGGGTCTGATAAATAACATGATAATGAAGAATGCATGATACGTCCATAATTTTCCTTTATTTATTTATTTAATGATAGGCGAGCAGCATTATGCTGATGTGCCTATATCAAACACTGTTGAATTTCAGTATTTGTCTGTTAAGTCTATCTTCTCCCTTTTTATCCATTTATCCAGACTGTTCTTAAATGCATTTAAGAATTTGGATGAAATTATATCCTCAGGCAACCTGAGTGCCATTGTAAGGTCACTTATCACATCAGGACCTGATAGTTGACAGAGAAGCTATGGCGCTTGCACCATTCCTCAACTGTTATAAGTGCCTGTTGCATAAATTGCATTTTTCACATAATGTGGATTCGACAAGTCCAGATACGATGAGATTTTTCGATTTATCGCTTCCTGTTGGATGTGCTAGTGCAGCGGACTCACACCAAGAAATATTTCAAAAACTTATTATGTAATAAGTAATTAATGTTTAATGTCAATAATATGTCAACATAATATGTCAATGTGCACATCATTGCTTTAACATCTAAAACAGAGTTGGAGCGGCCAGTCGCTGGCATTCATCAGGGCTTGTAGGAGCATTCAAGCCGACCCTGGCGCAAGTGCGACTGGCACAGTCTTCGATCAGCCTCCTCCAAGAGCTAGAGAGCCGCGGCCGACCCACCGGATGGAAGCAGTGTGGATCCCTACTGTTGGCAAGAACAAGAGATAGAATGACAGTCTATAGAAGAATGAAGAGTCAGTCAGTGTATGTATGCATTTTTATTATAATAACCCTTTCTATTCTTAATTGTGCCTGTTTGTTACAATTAAAAAGCCGTGATAGCGTAATGGCAAGCCCGCTAGACTTGGAATCGTGAGGTTGTGATCCCGGGCCCATACAAATGAGCTCTTTGGAGTTAATCTATCGATTTTCATACAACGGTCCTCTTCGGCGCTATTATCACGGCGCTTTTTCACCTTTTGTTTATTTTGTTGTTTACTCTACTGCAGAGTCTGCCTGAGGAAGTACCACACCTTTGCCAGTCATTTAAACGCCAAGCAGTAGTGTGCAAGCATTACTGTGTTCAGGTTTGAAGGGCAATGTAACCAGATAAATTACTGGATAGATTTAACATCTAATATCTCAGGGTGACGGGTGCAGTACAGTGTGGCGCAGGTTCTGGCACTGCTACTGTTAGTGGCAGGCATGACGCTTACCACAAGGCGAACGTCTTGCTCATCTCGTAACATGATTATATTTAAAAAAATATGTCCTATCACTACCAAACACAAAGTATAGTAATATCGTCTATCAATCACAACCAACTTCATTTGCTAATTCGTATACACCAAATGATTGGTGGGTTATCATACAATTATATATTTTTACTGAATACATTATAATACAAAATGTATTAATAAGGTTTTATTTTATTTTGTAGGCATTTTGATTACAATGCGGCTAATCGAGGGCCGCCATATTTGAAAACGTATCGCAATGATCATCGGTGATACGCCGTAATACAAACGCCGCAATACTCATCATCATCAGCCCGGAGACGTCCACTGCTGAACGAAGGCCTCCCCCTTAGACCGCCACACTGTACGACAACCTGCCATTTGCATCCACCGGTTGCCGCGACTTTTACAATGTCGTCGGTCCACCTAGTGGGAGGCCTTCCTACCCTGCGTCTTCCGGTTCGCGGTCGCCACTCAAGAACCTTTCTTCTCCATCGGTTGTCAGTTCTTCGAGCGATGTGGCCTGCCCATTGCCACTTCAACTTGCAAACCTTGCGAGCTATGTCGGTAACTTTGGTTCTTTGGCGAATATCCTCGTTCCGGATTCTTTCGCACAAAGTAACTCCGATCATAGCTCTCTCCATTGCCCGTTGCGTGACTCTGATTTTCTCCAAAAGGCCAGCAGTTAAAGACCACGTTTCAGTTCCATATGTCATCACTGGCAACACATAATGGTCGTAGACCCATGTCTTCAGACACTGAGGGATTTTGGACGAGAAGATATTACGCAATTTCCCGAACGCTGCCCATCCGAGTTGGATTCTTCGGGCGACCTCTTTGTCGAAGTTGGACTTACCTAACTGAACAATCTGTCCAAGGTAGTTGTAGTGGTCAACAACTTTGAGAGTATCGTTCCCATCGACAACTGGTACAGGCACAACATGGACATTGGACATGATCTTTGTCTTGTCCATGTTCATTTTAAAACCCACCTGTTGGGAAACATTACTGAGGTCGCTGAGCATAGTATTGAGGTCCTTCAGCGACTCTGCCATGATGACTATATCATCGGCAAAGCGAAGGTGAGTGATGTATTCGCCATTAATGTTGATGCCGAATCCGTTCCAGTCCAAGAGCTTGAGAACGTCCTCCAATGCGTTCGTGAACAGTTTCGGAGAAATAACGTCTCCCTGTCTCACGTCTTTCTGCAATTGGATTGGTTTCGTGCTCTCGTCCTGCAACCGGATTGACATTGGTGCGTTTCTATACAAACACTTCAGCGCTTCGATATACCTATAGTCGATATGACATCGCTGGAGGGACTGCAACACCGCCCAGGTCTCGATTGAATCGAAGGTTTTTTCATAGTCCACAAACGCTAGACATAACGGCCGATTACTCCTCAGTCTTCTGTATAATCTGGCGAAGCGTGTGGATGTGGTCTATGGTGCCAAAGCCTTTACGGAAACCGGCTTGTTCGGGAGGCTGGAAGTCATCAAACCTACGTTCGAGACGGTTCGTAATGACTCGAGAACAGCTTGTACACTTGGCTCAGGAGTGAGATGGGCCTATAGTTCTTTAATAAGGTTTTATATCCTTTCTTGAATAACAGCACCACCACACTCATGTGCCATGCTTCAGGCGTAGTACCTTCGTGAATGACGGAATCGAATAACTTCTGGAGGACTGAAAGTACCGGTTTACCACCCGCTCTCAGTAGTTCTGTCGTTATTCCGTCCTCACCTGGCGCCTTGTTATTCTTAAGCTGTCTGAGAGCCATTCTAATCTCGTACAGGCTGACGTCTGGGATGTCCTCAGTGTAGTGTCGGGTCAGTTTAGCTCTTGTGTCCCGAGCATTACTGACAATGGGTTGCCGTGTTGAGGTGTACAACTGTCCATAAAACCTCTCGAGCTCTCTCAGAATCTGTGGCTTCGACGAAATGATAGTGTCACCTTCGATCTTCAGCTTCGTCATTTGGCTTTGCCCAATAGACGAATTCCTTGCGAACACTTTCGAGCCCTGGTGCCGCTCAATTGCGTCCTTAATACATACAGTATTATAGGAACGCAAGTCGTGTCGCAAAGATTTTGAGATTCGTCTATTAAGCTTACCATATTCCGACATATCAGCTGTCTGTCTCATTTCTGTCCGGTCTTCCATCAGCATTAGAGTTCTGTCTGAGAGCTTTTGAGGCTTCTTCCGGCGTGGGGCCTTAAAGAACTTGGACCCCACTGCCTGGACAGTTTCCACAAACCCATTGTTGATCTCGTCCACAGTTTCGCATTCGGCAATACTGGCCTTTATGTAATACGGCGAATTCTACAATTCGGCAGCGAGAATATATTATAATTATTATACGAAAAAAAGCGAAAGGTCACTTCATTCAATACTGACTAAAGACAAAAACTCGAAAGTTCTTTATCTCGGAAGCTGAGGCAGATAGGTTGCTTATTTTAGACCCTTATTATGAAGCGGCATAGTTTAGTCCATTAACATTTCAAATAACTTTAGTTGGATTAAATTCAATCAGTAGCTTTTTCAACTAAACTCTGCAGCCAAAGGTCGACATTATACAAATTGCGCGCTCATTTCTCTTTCTCCCTTTCCCACACTTTGTTTGATGAAGAGAGCATGCTTTTTAGCCACGTCCCCCGATGAGTACGAGCCGTCGGGCGGTGCATCCTTAAAGGTAGGAGACATCAGCTAAGAATTTTGTGATAGGGCCGAATTAAGGTGTTTGTTTTGGAGTAATAGCGGTGAAAATTGGTGTTGGATGGTTCATTCAAAAATAAAATTTGGTACTTTCAATATTTTGACAGAGTTGACTATGGTATAGCGGGTGAAACTTTATAAGAAAAGTTCTCTGTTTTTAATGATATAGTGATGAAAATTGGTGTTTGGATAGATATTATAAAACAAAATAATATTTTTTTCCAGTTGATCTAAAGGCGTGAGGAAAAAAATTGATGAATAACGCAGTACGGTAGATATATTTGAGAGCGAGGCAAATTTTCGTACACGGAAAGAGTAGCGGGGTTATCTCTAGTGAAATGTTTATAATTAGCTCTTTATGCATTTTAAAAATATGCATTTTACTTTATTACCCACTAAAATATTTAAATATACTCTCCTATTTAATTTCTCCTATTCCGAGTATGTACGAGGGCGGCACTGAAAATTTCGGGAATCAAGGAAGTGACACAACATTACTATTTAAAAATGTATTTATTGCTTTTCGAAGTATTCTCCGCGAAATTTGACACATTTTTCCATACGATGGAACCAATCATTGAAGCAACCATTCCGTTCGGAAGTTGGGGTCTCCAAAATGGCCGTTTTGTAGGCGTCCACAGCTTCTTCAGGTGATGAAAATCTCTGTCCACGCAATTTATTCTTTATTTTAGGGAAAGTATAGAAATCATTAGGGCTTAGGTCGGGGCTGTACGGCGGATGGTCCAATAATTCTATGTTTTCTTGCTCTAAAAACTCTTTTGTTCTGTGCGCGGTGTGAGAACTCGCATTGTCGTGATGGAGGATGATGCGGCGGTTGCAGTTCTCTTTACGGAGTTCAGAAACGACCTGTGGCAAACAAATGCTAGCATACCATTCTACATTAACCGTTCTTTGTCCCTCAAGAGGAATAGTCGTAACATGGCCGGTTTTGGAGACAAACGTGGCCACCATTTTTTTTGCAACACTCCGTGAACGATCAATTTTTGTTGGCTTTAACTCATTTTCGAACACCCAAACTCGTGACTGGTTTTTTGTTTCGGGTTCGTACGCGTATATCCAGGATTCGTCACCTGATACGATGTTGTATACAGCATTTGAGGATCCTGCGTGGAATCTTTCGAGAGTTCTGACGCACCAAGTAACGCAAGCCGCTTTTTGCTCTTCACAGAGCGAATGCGGTATCCATCGGGAAAACAACTTTTTTACACCTAATTTTTCATGCAAGATTATTTGTATTTGACTCATGCCAATGTCTAAAGTTGCCTGAATTTCGCGGTATGTCACATGTCGATCTTCCTCAATCAGCTTACGCACAGCATCAACGTTTTCTTGGGTGACTGCAGTTTTTGGACGACCTTGACGGGGATCATCACTGAGCTTGACACGTCCACGTTGAAATTCAGCAAACCAGCGATAAATTGTGGTTTTGGATGGGGCTTTATCACCAAATGCAGAAATCATCCGGTCAACACACTGTTTTTGTGTTAAACCACTTCGAAAGTCATAATAAATCATCGCTCTTGAATTTTCTCGAGTCAATTCCATTTTCTCAACGACTAAACAAGTTTGACAAAACCTTGTGACAAGACCGAGAATATTTTTTTAAATAAATAAATGGTATTCGATTTTTAAAACCAAGGAGTTTTCAATTAAAAAGATTTTAATATGACAGAAACAGTGGAAATATTCCATTCCCGATACTTTTAGTGTAGCCCTCGTATATGGTGTAACTTAGGAAGAGATGGTCTTAAACTATATAGTGCTTATAAGATCCTATATAATATACCTACTGCACGACAGAAAGGAAACCCTTAACGAACTAATATGACAAAAGTATTTTATTTATTTTATTTTTATTTTATTTATTTACAAAATCCACAGCTCTTAAAAATAATACAATGAGACTAATAGTGAAACTGACAGCCAATAAAGGATTTACATTTTATGAATTTAACTTATACAAAAATAACGACAATCACTACATAAACACCTACATAAAATAATCCAAAAAAGTACTACTAACTTATAGACATAATACATTTGAACTTTGAACTTATGTTCACTGACATAATAATTATTATGCATTAGGGTATGTGCACGCGAGTGAGAGAGATAAATATAAATAGTTATTATATATTGGTAGACATTTCCCACAGCGTAATGTAGCCCTAAACGAAAGGAGGCTTGTACTATGGGAACCAAATAGCTGATATAATAGTTATACATACTTTCTTATTTGTTATAAATACATACTTACGATACACACAACACGCAGGACACAGAACAACTATATATGCTAAATATTTGTTAGGAGTTAGTAGTTAGTTTATTAAAAAAAGAATCAAAAAAAGAAAAAGACAGCGTGCAAAAAAAGTTAAAAGTGAAACTTTTTATTTAGATAGCTCATTTAAAATAAAATATGTTATAAAAATAAAAAAATGAGTATTTTTTGGAATGGCTTGGTGAAATGGGGAATGATTTTTTTTATGGAAAGTTCTTTGTTTTTGAAGTTATAGTGATGAAAAATTGGTATTGGTATAGTTTAATTAAAATTAAAAATGCAGTTTTCATTATTTTTTTAAACAGAGATGCGGGGGAAGAAAATTTGTATAGAAAATTCTTTGTTTTTGAAGAAATAGTGATGAAATTTGGTATTTAAATAGCTCATTAAATTAAAATTTGGTATTTTCTATATAATTTGACAGGGATGACTTAAGCGAGCGGGTGACACTTTGTATGGAAAGTTCTTTATTTCAATAATATTTTGCTGGGGTTGATCTAAAGTGGTGAATTAAAGAAAAAATAGTGATTAACCTAGCTGTGTGGAAGATGTTTGAAAGCGGGGCGAATTTCTTCCGTATACGCGGACTAAGTCGCGGGCGACCTCTAGTTGCTTATAGATCTGTTTGCGAAGAAAACAGACAAACTAGAGAAATAGGCTTGTGTATTTTTGTGTAAAAATAAAACCTTTCGTTGTCACACATGTTCGAACGTTTACCAGGCGCTTTACTGGAACGCCGAGTAGTGTTGTGGGTTTATATTCTTTAAATTATATGCGTTGTAAAAGTGCATTGGATGCAGTTTCGGAGATCAATAGGTAATTATATGGAAGTAGTGCGGCCGAAGGGTCCGTCGCGCATGCGCGACACTTACAACCCTACTTAGAAAAGACGAAGGCTGCGTTTATTGCATCGGTAACAATGCAAGTGAAGTGAATTCTGAGCCAAATGGACTCACATCCCAACGCATCCGGGGTGAGTAGAGTCTAACGAAAATACATACCTACTGGGTAATATAAAATCACAGTTAATAATAGCGAAAAAGAAATAAAGCTATCGTGGAAAAAAAACTTCGAAAAAACGCGGACAAAGGGAAACTGACCATTATTAATGCATTCTATTTTACATAAAATAAACTAAAAAAAGTTTTATGTTTAATTAACGATACCCCTTTTCATAGATGAATTATATAAACCCTCCGCGAGCAATTCTCTAACTAAATGATAGTGAAAACCGTATCAATATTAGTTGCGTAGTTTAAAACACCTAAATGCACTAAGAGACCTAAGCGAATTGCGACTCCTTTTTATACAATTTAGTTAGTAATAATAATTATAGATGAGAAAATATTCAATCGGCTATAGAAATAAAAAATACTTTTCATTTTCATTAGTAACGTAATAACAAAAAGTTCCCGGGGGATTCCCGAGGCGGGTGAAACTGAAATCGCAACTAGCTCAAAGTAATTTTATCTTTTGTCAATTGAGAGAAGTCACTCTTGATTTTTATTTTCCTATACATGTACCGTTATATCCTCAGGACGTGGGGCATACCGTGCGAGCTGGTGACACCTCAGAAATGTCAAGAGTTGTGCCCGATGCTGAGCGTGGAGGACGTGTACGGGGGGCTCTGGATTC
This sequence comes from Erannis defoliaria, assembly GCA_905404285.2. Classification (NCBI taxonomy): domain Eukaryota; kingdom Metazoa; phylum Arthropoda; class Insecta; order Lepidoptera; family Geometridae; genus Erannis; species Erannis defoliaria. The sequence goes on along the minus strand of FR990067.1, from coordinate 22,016,745 downwards.
CAGGCGACGGCGTGGGGGACCCTCATCTCTTCTGCATGTCACTGATGACGGAGGCCATAGAAAGTGGTACGCTCTCTCAGCCGAGGATTACTTTACGCCCTTACATATGTCGTCCATCTCACCGCAATAGCTTGACTGAGACTGTTTCTCATCTTTATTTAGACTTCCAAATAGCCTTTGGCTTAGAGAGTCCGCGCCAGCGGCTCAGGGCCTCGCTCAGGCAATAGGCTAGATCACTGTTTTTTATTATTATCCTATTAAAATGTGGCCCATAAATATAGCTGATTAATGAAAACAAAATGAAAATCTGATCAACAATAAGCAACTTATAAGCAATTTAATATCATGCTAGACAGAGAGGCGAAACAGCCAATCGTGACGTCACTTCTCTGTACGCCATATAAATTCTATTCTGACAAGTAAGGCGTGGCGTCATTTTTTGTTTTGTGGGAAACTGACAGAGTTGTCTCTAACAAAAACTTTAAACGCTCATATTAAATACCGATTTACCGATTTAAATATTTTTTTCAATAAACATACTATATTTACTTAAATTCTTCATCAAAGCTATTGGTTTTAACGATTTAAACATCTGTCATCTGCCCTATTCAAGGAGCTAAGTTGTCTCGATTAGAAGACTTATCCAAATCGTGATAACGTAATTCTTATGGAAGTTTTTACCACAAGGTCATGATTTGCCATCGTCCGCAACTTGGCTCGTGTGATTGACTGGGAGACTGGGACTTGTTTGACAATACTTAGTAACATGATAATTTAAGGTACTGCTAAATGCATAACGACGCCATCGTTATTTTAAGAGGAATGGGCCAAAAACTATAGGTTTGTTTAGGTCCGCACCGTTCCATATGTTCCAGGTGTATAGTTTACTATGAATAAAATACAAATCTGACCCGGTACGCACAGTTGTAGATTTTCCAGGTGTTTGGTTGTTGGTTCCAGGCGTGGGGGTGATGGAAGAGTGCGCCGTGACGGCGGTGCTGTCGCACGAGGACCGAGTGTGCGGCGTCGAGACCACGAAAGGCAACATGAAGTGCGACTACTTCGTCAACTGCGCCGGCTTCTGGGCGAGGCAGGTCCGTCTAGTACCTACTTCAACACAACAAGGCGCGGGCGAAGCATCCAGGCGAGCGTGCTTCGCCCGTAGACCGCGCCTTCGCTTAACATCAGGTGAAATGGCAGTCAGAAGCAGGCATACAAATACAAATAGTTTATTGATAACACCAAAGTTACGCGTCAAATTTCATTAAGTATGTCACAAAAAATAATCACTTAATAAAATGAAATAATAATTATAAAAATGCGTCAATAATCTCTTAGTTTAAAATAATATATTACTACACTAACAAAAATTGTCGACTGATTGTTTAAGTTTTCGCATATATAAACTGCTAACTCCGCTGGAGTACTACAAATACGCAAAGTATTTTTTTATTCCCTTGATTAAAAAGTACAAACAATTTTTTTTTATTCTGCTTGCAGCCCTAGTGCGAGCTCGAATAGAGTCTGCATGGGCGTATATAAGGGGGAGGGGGGGTCCGGCGACTACGGTTATGAGTGTTTATGAAGCAGGTTTGTATTGATGTTTCCTTACTATTACAGGTGGGGCAGCTGGCTCGGCCTCAAGTGAAGGTTCCGCTGATGCCCTGCGAGCATTACTACCTTCACACTAAGCCCATCGAGGGTCTCGATCCGCTGACACCAGGTACATCACGTTACACTCATACGGCCTTACCTAAAATAATATCGATTCTCTTAGTCACTGCTTAAAGTTCTCTGTCCTTTTCTAGCACATGCATCTTCACATCAGAGAGAAGATGGCAGAGCATCTTAAGCAGTGACTAACGGTTGAGAAGTTTTTTTAAGTAAGGCCGTTGGTCTCTGTCTTATTTTCTGTCTACTTACTTTATTATGTTAAACGGCTGCACCGATGCTGAGGAAATTTGGCGTGACCATAGAACATAACATGTTGAATGTGACGTTATAATTGAAACAAATTAAAAATGTGTTTAATTTTTTGTTGAAAAACATTTCTTATAATTTCATTTTTCTTTATGGTATACACTTATTTCCTATAATTGACACAACAGATAGAATGAAAATGATTCGTTTAGAACTTACCTTGCAAGTTATTAATTATTAGCACACAGCAGTGACATCACAATAATATGATATAGCCTTGAGCACTCAGGGTTAGTGTAGCTTTCTGTAGGTGCAAGGTTTAACTCAATCGGATGTAGTTTCGAAGATTTACCTCTAACATAAAATGTCGCACACAATACCTTTTTTTATAGGTATTAGGCTGGGTCTTGACTGCCATCTCGCGGATGTAAAGCGAAGATGGCAGTCTACAGCGGAGCACGCTTGCGCTGAAGTTACCGATTCACTCGCGACTTTAAGACACACAGATAATAATTAATGTAGATATAGATTCAGTAATAGGGAATATGCATGTGTTTTTTTTTTATAGATTCTCAAATAAGCTGACTGGCAACAAAAAAAATAACGAAAGTAAAACTAATATGTGCACAAATTTTTTTTTTGTTCACGGTTACAAATAAATTCTATACTATGCACGTGCTTTGCTGGAAAGGGAGAGATGACTCCCGCCCAAATACTTTGAAAGCTTATATTTCGGAACATTACCAGCCGATTTCAATATTTTTTCGACGTAAGCATCACATTTAGTTAAACTCTCCATTTATCCTATTATTTTTAATAATTGAAACACATGCATATTCCCTGGACCTGGATATGTCCTTAAACTGCATCCAGACCCACCGGAGGACGGGCAGCAGCGTCCTCTTGGTTAACGGTGGTGAGCTCTGCGATCTCCAAGCCGCCTGCCAAGCGTGGAGATTATGGCAACACCCCTCTATTGGGAGGCCTTCGTTCAGCAGTGGAAGTCTTATGGCTGACGATGATGATGATGATGCATATTCTTAGTGAGGTACATCACTACACAGCCATTTTATTTTTGAAACCTGACGTTTAGTATGTTAGTGCCATCGTAAGTTAAAATGAGTATAACTTGTGAATGTGTATCAGGACAGTAATGTGTAAATGGTTATTGTACGATTGCAGTGATAAGAGACCCCGACGGCTACATCTACCTGCGTGAGAGAGACGGCTGCATACTGGCTGGCGGCTTCGAGCCCGTCGCCAATCCCGTTCACGAACAAAAGAGTACGTACCAAACGTATCTTATAAATTATCTTACTAAGAACACATACGAATTAACTTTTACTGATAGTAGTTCTGGTTGATGATGACGATGGTGATAGTAGTGTCCCACATTCTCTACAAAGTGTTTTTTTTTTGTTTTTATCTTCGTTCAAAGTAAAACAGTTGATTTTGCAACAGTTGCTCGACTGCAGCACACATAAAACTTTCCGGCGCACCAGTTGACAACCAGTCACTTGTAAAGCATTTTCGGCCTTATCATCTTTGCTTAGAGTTGCAGTTTGCATTTCCGACATCCTCTGTTTCTTAAATCGGGTGGTTTTTTTAAAAATAATTCTACCTTTGAGTTTTGCATGCCCTTTACTTTGCAAAGTCAAGGGCATGCTAATAAGACAACAAAATAATAATACACAGGCTCATAATAGTATTTTCTTATACAATGTGTAACAAAAAGATTCAAGAATAAGAAAAAGCAAGTATGTACTTATCACTATGCAAGCAAGTATGTATTTTTGTTACACATTGTATAATTACAAGTTTTGTTTGAAAGCCAATTCTCTGGAGTCTCGGACTGACCCACAAAAAACTTTTACTATCCATAACCATGTATTACAGATAGAAAAAAAAATGAGGAAAACTTTGCCCCACGGAGCTATCAACCCTTTTATTCTGAACCCAATGAGAAAGGCTTTGATTTAATGACTACTCTCACAGTATCTACATTTAGGATAATTGGGACAAGATTACGTAGTTTTGTAACTGAAACCCTTCTGATTGAGTTCAGAATACGCGAAATGATAAGTTATTAGTACAGATGTCCCATATAAATTTTATCAAAAACAGTTCAGTAATTTGGCTTTTAAATCAAAATAACTGGAAAAAAGATGTCATCCAGGTAACCGAAAACGAAGTCGTTTTTTTAAAAGTATTTATTATATTAGTAAGTTTTCTGTACGTAGTGCTTATTATTTTTCCGTGGCTGGCGTGTATATACAATACAATACAATACATCTTTATTGTACACCAACAGTAAAATACCTTAAAAACGAATAATGATACATAAATCGGCAATACAAGGGCGGCCTTATCACCTTAAGCGATTTCTTCCAGGCAACCTTTGGATGGACAGAACAAACAAATTAAGTATTAGGTCGGTGGCGCACATATAAATAAGTAAACAATACATATCATAATTTATATATACCTAGTATAAATATACATACACGTACCAATCAGCTTATGGAAAGATAATGAGTATAGACAAGATTATTAAAGATAGGAAGAGATTTAGCGTTTCTAATAGAAGAAGGGAACGCATTCCACAGCAGGACAGCTTGAACTGTGAAGGACATATTATTATATGTGTGTGTATAGTATATGTGTGTGTCTTGTCAGTCGAGACGACGTCGCAGCGGTGCGTGGCGGGGGACTGGGACCACTTCCACGTGCTGCTGCAGCAGCTGCTGAAGCGCGTGCCCTCGCTCAGCCAGGCCGCGCTGCACAAGCTCTGCAACGGGCTCGAGGCCTTCTCCCCGGACTGCAAGTGGATCGTCGGCGAGGCGCCCGAGGTACGCCACTACACCCACTGAAGAGAGAAGTGAATAGAACGTAAATGTGCCGGGCCGCGCTAGCCGGCATTAAGTGCAAATGCGCTTGATGACAATAGGCTAAATGACTGTTTTTTACTGTCCTATTAAAATGTGGCCTATAAATATAGCTGATTAATGAAAAGAAAACGAAAATCTGATCAATAATAAGCAACTTATAAGCATTTTAATATCATGCTAGACAGAGAGGCGAAACAGCAAATCGTGACGTCACTTCTCTGTACGCCATATAAATTATATTCTGACAAGTAAGGCGTGACGTAATTTTTTGTTTTGTGGGAAAGGGACAGAGTTGTCTCTAACAAAAACTTTAAACGCTCATATATCAGAACATTATTAACCGATTTAAATATTTGTTTCAATAAACATAATATATTTACTTAAATTCTTCATCAAAGCTATTGATTTCAACGATATAAACATCAGTCATCTACCCTATTCTACCAATATACATGTTTTTAATCTGTGAATTCTCAAAAAGACAATTTAAATAGACGCGTAGGAAACCAAACCACATTGCATTGCAATTAGATCAATTTTAGTCTGTTGCAAAATGGCATTTCGAAAGTTTTACTTCAAATGCGCGGACCCGTGATTGGCATTCTTTCGTCGTAGTTTCTATACAAATAAGTGTGAAACTGGCGACAGCGGTTTTCCATAAAGCTGCTTTACAACATTGTTTTGACATCTACCTAAGAAGTAGGGCTTTTCTGTGACTACATCATACCTATTCTCTCCATTATGTTGCTTTTTGACAGCTCATACAAATTTGACGACTTGACTATGTAAAGCGTCTAGCTAATTATATCCCACTTAAATAGATACGTTTGATCTGGAATTACCTCTTTACAAGGTTATGTTATGTCAATGACAGAGTATAAATAGACCTCGATACAAACTAATATTACAATACTCACTGTTGCTTACGTAGTTACTAATATTTAATCTCTCTCTCTCTGTTGTAAATAGATCTACTTTTGGCCGCCAAGTCTTCCATCTGTGATTGATACAGACCTCTTTTTAGAGATTATGGCGTCGCACATTGTGCATTTAATCGACAGTGTCAATTATTGTATATTTCCTATAATGTTAGAGAATTTTACATGCAAGTAAGTAAGTTCGTGCAGGCTAAGTGGGCCAGACCTAGTGTCAGAATTAATGTGCCACCCGAAGGCCTCTGGCATGGCTTATGACAATTTATATGTGACCAGCAGTCCTTGTACATCTGTAAGCTAGTAATTGTTTTATGTAACCTTTTAGACTGTGGTGGGTCACAGTCACAGATATCCGCCGAGCCGGGTCTTCTTACAACGTTAAAGTAGAGAAGAAACAAGAAAGTGGTAAAGAAGACTCGAGAAGAACGAAGGGTAAGGAGATCACTCGCGGCGCGTTATAAATGTTCCGAATTATTAGCTTGTTGTTGTTGTTGCTAAATTCGGTCCTTTGTACGGCCGCGAATGTTCTTTTCTTCAATCGACGTTTGTGGACTTTTCATAGAAGAACTTTTTGAAAAGTGGCCGGTTGTGAAATGTGAGTAGTGCCCTTTAAAGACACAAACAGCGTCTGATTGTGAAAAACGGTGACGATGATGATGTTAAAAAATTGGCCTATATGTTATGCCGGGAAATAAGCTATCTCCATTCCGAATTTCATCGAAGCCCTTTCACCCGTTTTGGCGTGAAGAAGTTACATACATACACACACATACTGACAAACTTTCACATTTATAATATTATTATAGTGTGATAGTGTGATGTACATTATGGGAAGTGTTCTTGTTGTATCTTTGTTCATTGTATTTTTGGTGTAGGTACACAATAAAGAGTTTCTATATATATATCTATATTAAAGCGTATACTTTTAAAAACACCCAGATGCGAATATCTATAGTTCTAATTATTACGTGATTATATTGTGAAAAGAGCGCCCGATATTTAGGCGTAGTTGCATGCACCAGTTTAGTGTTCTACTAATGCAAATGTTTGTCCTCTGTGGTAGTCGAACCCACGCCCTATAGCAAAAGAATTACCAACGATGAGCACAGAATACATAGATCAAGTACAGAAGATTCACTCCGCAAAATCATTTAAATGAATAGCGTCTCTTGGACCCAAAGTGCGGAGCGCCTGGTGCCATGAGTCAAATGTTGCAGATGTTCAACTACCACGTGGCGGCGGGCATGAAGACGGTGGGCATATCGGCGGCGGGCGGCGTCGCCGAGGCCACCGCGGACGAGATCGTGGACGGCCGCTCCAAGCACGACATGTACGAGCTCGGCGTCAACCGCTTCCTGGGGCTGCACAACAACAAGCGCTTCCTCAAGGACCGCCTCAAGGAAGTGCCCGGTAACACATACGACAACACTTAATCCACAATATATCACACTAACATTGTAAATAAGGATCAATCTCAGTAGATACAGGGGCCAGATCCACGATGGATCTAGTGAAATGTAATTTTCTCATTAGATCTGTTTTCGAAGATATGACAGAAAATGTATCTAATGAGATTTTTTTGTTCCCGATAGATCAATTTTTTGATAGATCAATTTTTTTGTAAATTTTGATGGATCTAGTGTTAAACTTGTCTAGAGGTAGGGCTCTATTGCAGAGTCCGCCTGGACCTATTATCGGATAAATTACTGCGCATGAAGGGATTAGTCATCTAATATCTCAGGGTGACGACAGCAGTGCAGTGCGCTCTTAGTTCGCGGATTTTGTTCGCAAGTTCGTAATTCTAATACTGCAACTGTTATCAGCAGGTGTGACGCTTACCACCAAGCATACGTCTCGCTCGTCTAGTCAGTCTAAATCAGTGGTCATTGATAAAGTCGCCCGTAAAAAAAACATATTTTATAAATATTGGGGCGGACATTTATTACACACAGCGCCATCTAGCCCCATACTAAGCAAAGCTTGTATTATGGAAACCAGATAGCTGATAGAATACATATATACTTTTGTTTTTCGTAAATACAGACTTTACGTACTACACCCAGACACAGAACAAACATCGATGTACGTCACAAACATTTTTGCCCTGGGTGGGGATCGAACCCACGCCCTACAGCTCTGAAGGCAGACATGCTACCAACTGCGCTATCAGGCTTATACATATATTTTTTGCCTGTAACTCTAAAATGAAGAATTGTCAGGTGGCAACCCTTGTGTGTATGTGTGGAGAGTGAGTTGTGTTGTGTGTCAGGTGTCCACTACGGGCTGCCGTACCCGTTCCCGGAGTTCGAGACGGGGCGCAACCTGCGCCTCTCGCCCATCTACCCCACGCTGCGCGACAACGGCGCCGTCTTCGGACAAGTGATGGGCTACGAGCGCCCCACCTGGTTCGAGACCATCGGTACGTCCTGCATTATTATAACAGCTATTTACCTTGTGCAGCGACGGACGATCCGGTCAAACTTCATGGTTCAGCAAACAGTCAATCTATGTTAGCCTTCGAACGGCGACTGGCCACGCATAGGAGATAACATGCACTAATGTATCTAAGTGATCAAAATGTAGTGTAACGTGTAATTTCGTATTGTTTCCATAACTTGGTAGAAGCCTCATGTACATGGGTATGAAGAGATTTAACATCTAATATCTCAGGGTGACGAGCGCAGTTCAGTGCGGCGCAGGATTGTGTTCACAAGTTCACAATTCTGGCACTGCTACTGTTAGTGGCAAGCGTGACGCTTACCACCAGGGGAACGTCTTGCTCGTCTCGTCACTTGAATGTATAAAAAATATTGTCTTCACCAATTTGCAATGACCTGGGCCCGTAAACTGCTTATAGCGGGACCGAATACGCTCAGCTGCCGACGCTGCGCGACTGTGAATTTTATCGCCTCGCAATAAGGTTCGCGGTCGCGCAGTGTCGGCAGCTGAACCTATTCGGTCTTGCTATAAGCAGTTCACGATACGGCCCCTGGACTAAATTGCAACTAAAACCGACTGTTTAATCGTCAGACCAGTTTGTAGGAGCCAAACGTAGATCAATGTCTAATTACAAAACCATGACTTGTTTCTTTTTTTTCATTATTTAATGTTTGATACGGCTTTTTGAGACCATATGCTATTTGTACCTACTAGTTGATATTTGGACGTACGGGAAATCTCTACCACTAGGCCAGAATCGTCTGGGATTTGCCGTCCTAATCCTTTACAATCGACTTCAAAAAACGAGGTTCTCAATTCGACTGTATGTATGTTACGCGATTACTCCGCCAATTATGAACTGATTTTGATATTTTTTTTGTTAGGTAGGTAATACTTCAGAGGTGGTCCCATATAAATTTCATCAAATCGGTTCTGTAGCTTGGTTTTTAAAACAAAATTACTAGAAAATATGAAGATGTCATCCAGGTATTCGAAGTTGAAGTCGGTTTTTTTTTGTAAGTAAGTTCGTATAGACTGAGTGAGTGGCCAGCCCTAGTGTCCGAGTTAATGTGCCGCCCGAAGGCCCCTGACATGGCTGACGGTTGTTGTTACAGACACAATGTTATTATGTTATGTTTATTTTTTTATAAAGCATATTATTTTGTTGAAATTTGCGACGCTATGACTCTCGAAGCAAAGAAGAAGATAATCACCTTAATATGATGTGTCAGATGAGAAAGAAGCGCGCGAAGCTAAGCCGCGCTCGTTCAAGATAGCGTCGACGAAGAGTTTCGGCAAGCCGCACTGGTTCGACATCGTGCAGCGCGAGTACTGGATCTGCCGCGAGCAAGTCGGCCTCTCCGACTACTCTTCCTTCACCAAAATCGACTTGCAGGTAATATTCTTCTTTTAATTACTGACCGTTAGTTTGAACCGCTCCTTATGAGAAGGACTATCAGGGTAAAATATCTTTATTGGGTAACACATTTTTTTTTTTTTTTTTAAATTTGCTTATATTATACACAGCGCCATCTAGCCCCATACTAAGCAAAGCTTGTATTATGGAAACCAGATAGCTGATAGAATACTTCAATACTTTTTTTTTCGTAAATACATACTACTACACCCAGACACAGAACAAACATCGATGTACGTCACAAACATTTTTGTCCTGGGTGGGGATCGAACTCACGCCCTACAGCCAATGATGTTATATGTGTTTTACTCTATGCCTACAGCTCTGAAGGCAGACATGCTACCAACTGAGCTATCAGGCTGTCAATTTGATGTCATTGATTCTATCCCGAAATTATAATTGATTGGAATGATTTAAATGAATTTTACTTACGAATTTCAATATTCATACGGCGCACGAAAACAGGGGGTCTAAAATGGCCGCATTAAGCAATTCCCCTAAAAACAGTTCATCTTATGTATTCTTAGCAGACTGAATTGTAAAAAGTTACTCTCGAGTAACTTCTAACGAATTTGCAAGTAGACTTAAAGCAATTCATCTTTCATCGACCATTTTACGACTTTCTACCTCTTCAACTAATGAATTCCGTAATAGAATCATTTGATTTTAATAGTATGCATTGGAATGTAACCGTTTTACGATTTTCGAAATGAATCATCATATGCAGAATTGCTAAACGCGACCATTTTAGCCCCGCAGTACTGAAAAATATATCAAAATGGAGTATTTATGTGATCCTGCCAACACGTACCGAGCCAGCGTGTAGCCTCGGTTGCCTACTTACACTTACGGTAGACCAATGTCCAGCAACGAGTGTTTAAAGCTGGTGCAGCCCTTAATACTACACTTTTCAGGATCGGGTAGTCGGAGTGAACTTCCTTCAAATTTTTTTTAGCATCGTTACTTTTCCCTGATTCAGTAAGGTATAAGGCTACCTGAATACCGGGCGCATAGTTTAGTTCACATTCATTAACAAGTAATAACAACAAAGGCGTACGGGGACTCCCTTCGTCCTGCTACTCTAACCACGCTCTAGTTTTAAGCAAACAGATTTGCAAATTTTTTTTCGCTTTTTTTTATTCAGGTTTGTACCTAGAAAGTGCATTGAAATGTGTGTTATCGATCGTAAACTATAAAAGCTTTGTGTACACTTTTGTATGGGCTATGTGCAGTCTCGAGGTAGAGAGGTGGTAGACATGCTCCAGTACCTGTGCTCGAACGACGTGGACGTCCCCGTCGGCAGCATCATACATACCGGCATGCAGAACGAGCGAGGCGGCTACGAGAACGACTGCAGCCTTGCTAGGATCTCTGAAAATCAGTACGTGTCATACTAGCATATTAGTGGCTAACATAGTGTGTACGCAGGATACTAGTGCCTAACATAATACACAACATACTAATGTCTAACATAATGAATACGCAGCATACTAGTGCATAACATTAGCAAAATGCAATATACTAGTGCCTAACATTAATAAAACACAGCGTACTAGTGCCTAACATAATCAAAACGCAGCGTTCAAGTGCCTAACATAATAAAAACGCAACGTTCTAGTGCCTAACATAATCAAAACGCAGCGCACTAGTGCCTAACATATTCAAAAGGCAGCGTACTAGTGCCTAACATAATCAAAACTCAGCGTACTAGGGAATAACATAATCTAAACGCAGCGTTCTAGTGCCTAACATAATCAAAACGCAGCGTACTAGTGCCTAACATAATCAAAAGGCAGCGTCCTAGTGCCTAACATAATCAAAACACAGCGTAGTAATGCCTAACATAAACAAAATGCAGCGTCCTAGTGCCTAACATAATCAAAACGCAGCGTACTAGTGCCTAACATAATCAAAAGGCAGCGTCCTAGTGCCTAACATAATCAAAACACAGCGTACTAGTGCCTAACATAAACAAAATGCAGCGTCCTAGTGCCTAACATAATCAAAACGCAGCGTACTAATGCCTAACATAATCAAAACGCAGCGTACTAGTGCCTAACATTAATAAAACGCAGCGGACTAGTGCCCAACATAATTAAATGGCAGCGTACTAGTGCCTAACATAATCAAAACGCAGAGTACTAGTGCCTAACATAATCAAAACGCAGCGTTCTAGTGCCTAACATAATCAAATCGCAGCGTACTAGTGCCTAACATAATCAAAATGCATCGTTCTAGTGCCTAACATAATCAAATCGCAGCGTACTAGTGCCTAACATAATCAAAATGCATCGTACTAGTGCCTAACATAATCAAAACGCAGCGTACTAATGCCTAACATAATCAAAACGCAGCGTACTAGTGCCTATCATAATCGATAAACATTACACTAGTGCCTACTGTTCAATATACGACCCAATACAACAGTTTGTCACTTCGAAGAACGAAACGAAGATTATGAATTTACTTTGTAATAAAATTCAGATAAAACTTACTAACAGAACAAAATAAAAAGCGTTACCTTTACACTATACAATAAGCTGTTGTTTTGCATTCCCGCCAAATTTTTGTTGGTAGACATACTCATCGTTACGATATCTGGTCCGTACATTTTGTCCAAGGTCAATGAACTTTTTGTATGGAACAGCTGTTTTTTTCGCGTTTTCTGCATTGGCCCCATAGTAAGAGTTATTCATAACGATGAGTATAGCTACCTCTGTAAATTTGGCGGGATTGCAAAACAACAGCTTGTATATAAGTGATTTTGATATTGGTCGAGATTGGCCTAGTAAGTTTGGCGAAATTTAATTACGTAAGAGCTAGTTATGAAGTGCCGTCTTCGTTGAGCTAATAGCACGTTTGTGACTATAGATATTAGCTCAATGCGTCTCTTGTATGATAGTCTTGACGGGCACGTTGCAGCTACATGATGATCGCGCCCACGATCCAGCAGACGCGGTGCAAGGCGTGGCTGAAGCGACACCTGCCGCGCGGCGGCGGCGTCGCGCTCTCCGACGTCACCTCCATGTACACCGCCATCTGCATCATGGGACCCTTCACCAGGTAACGCTGACGACACCGAACCATACCACCCTCGCCATTAATAATTGGGGGAATAATCACCTATCAAACATACAAAAAAAAGATACAATCGAATTGCGAACCTCTTTTTTCAAAGTCGGTTGGAAATCTGTTTTTATTAAAACACATAGGGACCACACTTTTAGGGACCTCATTTTACCAAAACATGGGCACATAGAGTGTAAAGTGAGAATAAAAAAAATAAGCCTTTTCTGTTTAACTTAAAATGTCGTATAGTTTGTGTATGCGAAAGCCTAACATTCGAACGATATTGTTTGAATAACGATCGAAATAATTCGAAAAAATGGAGCCCCTCCAGATTTGTACTGAAGGCGGACGTCGTGTTGGGTTCCCAGGAGTCTGCTGTCGGAGCTGACGGACACGGACCTGTCTCCCAGCAACTTCCCATTCTTCACGTTCAAGGAGATCGACGTGGGCCTGGCCAACGGCGTGCGCGCCATGAACCTCACGCACACCGGCGAGCTCGGATACGTGCTCTACATACCCAACGAGGTACACACATACACGCACGCACGCAAAAGCCTAATCAAATCTTAACTTTAACAAAACTTAACAAGGTGTCTTATAGAGAACTGAACATATTGCTGCTGGTAAAACTGCATATAGCGCCACCGGAGGACGCACAACAGCGTCCTCTCCTTAAACGGCGGTGAGATATCTACGATCCCCAAGCCGCCTGGAGATTATGGCAACCTTTCCTTATTAAAGGAGGGGGGCCTTCGTCCAACAGTGGACGTCCAAAAATCCCCAAATCAACCATCTTCCCAAACTCATGTTTTCAACATTTTGCTTATCGTTGTCAGCCATAAATCGTCCACTGCTGGACGAAGGCCTCCCCCTTAATAGAGGGGTGTTGCCATAATCCCCACGCTTGGCAGGCGGCTTGGGGATCGCAGAATGGTCACCACCGTTAACCAAGAGGACGCTGCTGCCCGTCCTCCGGTGGGTCTGGTTGCAGTTTAAGGGCATAACCAGGTCAGCCACGGTACCACTGTCATTTTGCTTATAATTACGCCTAAAATTGAATTATTTGCCTGTAGGGTAAATAGTCAATTTTCTTATCATTTCATGTCTAAATAATATTATGTAGATTAGTGAAAGAAAAAAGATATTAAGTCCACCATACATAAAAATTCATCCATAGTTAGAAAATTAAAAAAAGTGCTCATTTTGAACAGTGTCTATCAAGAAAAGTTCTCTTTATGAGAAATTTACGCTAAAGCACTTATTGAGAAATGGGCATTGTAGGCAGTGCACTTATTGTCAGAGAGTGGGGAGTGCATGGCGTGGGGTGGTTGTTGCAGTTCGCGCTACACGTGTACAACCGGCTGATGACGGAAGGGCAGAAGTACGGCATCGGGCACGTGGGGTACTACGCGTCGCGCGCGCTGCGCGTCGAGAAGTTCTTCGCGTTCTGGGGCCAGGACATCGACTCGGTGACCACGCCGCTCGAGTGCGGCCGCACCTGGCGGGTCAAGTTCGAGGTACTACCTCGTTAGAGCAGACAATTTTTTATAACTTTGTAAACAAAGCGGCAGAAACGATGTGGACGAGACATGAAGATCTTGAAATAAAAAGGCAATAATCACAATAAAATGCATTTCTTTTGCATTATGTTACATGTAAACCAATGAGTAGGTAATATTACGGATAGGTTCATAGTTTAGTCCGTTGTTGGACGTCAGAGGCCTTAATGTTGTTGTGATTTGCATCTGATAGTAGTAGCAAGTGTACTGGAATTATAACCGAATGTGCACAAGTACATGACCTTGCCTATTAATTAATAATTATTTTAATATATATAATTATTTTAATAAATTTATTTGTGCGCGATTAAGTCCCGGTGATAAACATAATTCATTAGAAGAACTGCTTTTGGGGAATTGCTTAATGCGGCCATTTTAGACCCCCTGTAGGCCCCGCGCGTCACTAGTATGGCTTCACGGGAGCCGTCTCCGTGTCGTTGAGTGGTCGTGGTTGTGTTCGCCAACAGAAGGACATCCCGTTCATCGGGCGCGAGGCGCTGGTGCGGCAGCGCGCGCAGGGCATCCGGCGGCAGTACGTGCAGCTGCTGCTCACGGAGCACGACCACGAGCTGGACCTGTGGTCGTGGGGCGGCGAGCCCATCTACCGCGACGGCAACTACTGCGGACAGACCACCACCACCAGCTACGGGTTTACCTTCAAGAAACAGGTCCGACATACATACACACCACACAAACATTACTAGACTCACTTTATTCGACTAAGAGTAGAAGAAATAAGTGGAAACTTACAGGCTCGCAGGTGCTCGTCAAAAACTAAACGAGAACTTATTCGTGGTTAGATGCTCATGTCCACAGCACACTGCTTTTACTAGTGGCAAGCATTTCCATATCTTTAGTTTGTCCTGTTAATGTTAACAGATCTGAAATTCTGAGAGCTCACACACAAACACACCCAACCACACACACTATCCATGCATCTACACACACACACTATACTCAGGATTGAGACAGGCAATAAAATCTATTTACTTTTCCAGGTGTGTCTTGGCTTTGTGGAAAACTTGGACGACAATGGAGTCCCTCAGAAAATCACCAACGAATATGTACTCGGTGGTCATTACGAAATCGACATAGCTGGCATCAGGTATGAATTGACCCTTTTAACCACATTTCAGCTAAGAAAAAGGCTTACGATTTACTCATTTCGTAAGCTCTCGAGGTATACCCTTAAATATATTCCCCGTAGCTTTTACGAGGTTTTAAAATTAAAAACTATAGTAGAAAATATTAACACCCAAATTAAATTAATATTAATTATTATTAATATTAAATTGATAACTAATTAGGAATTTGTCTTAAAGTCAGGTTTTTAAACGGATATAATTTATGTAACACGAGTTCAAAGTTTATACGTTTGCGACAGGTACGCGGCCAAAGTGAACCTGCACTCGCCGAACCTGCCGACCAAGTACCCGGACAAGGAGCGCGACGTGTACAAGGCTACCAGGAAGCTGCACGACCCGCACCAGTACCTCGGCCGCCATTACCAACCTTAAAGCCGTACTAACAAAGTCCATTTTCAGCAATTAATCCAGCAATCTGGAGCAACATCATTTCTAATTGCTTCGTATAATTCTTATTGCTCAATACAGCCGATATCAATTGCCGGCATTTTTTTTCAGCATTAATCGCCGTGTAATTCCGTTTGTTTCCAACGAGTAACACCCTCAACTATCTCCAAGTGCTGCTCGTTAACTCTTATTGGCCGTAATGAAGCAATCTGGAGCAACATCCAAAAGATGTGGCGTAAGATTCGGCATATTTTTTTCTATTTGCTTCATATAATCAGTATTGCTCGAAGTAGCCGATATGAATTGCCAGCAATATTTTCAGCAATAATCTGCCGGCAACACTCACTGGAGGTAATGGAGCAATCTGGAGCAACATCCTATACTTGTGGCGATTGTTTCTAATTGCTCCTTTTCGTATTGCCCAATGTATCTGATATGAATTGCCAAATAAATCCGCGAGTGAGAAGAGAGGTTTAGCTTATATATATTATATATAAATTCTGTCTACATTTGAATACAGTTGCTTTAAAGTGTTTTTCGTTTGATATCTTTCAGTTTGACGAAGAAGATAGATAAACGGAACTAATATATTATATTATTTAATTTTCCATCTCCGCCAAATTAAAAGATTTTGAAACAAATATTTTTTCGAAACTTTTGTATTATCAGGATATACATTTTCAACTTACACTTTTCGTAAATTCAGGCCCTATTATAAAAAAAACACGAGAATGTTTAAGTGAGACACCTGAAGCTAGAATGCCCTGGACCACGCATGAAAATCTTATTTTTTTAAATCCATTTGTGTATGGAATAAGGGATATAAGGCGGCAACACTAAAGATTTAGTTGAAGTCAGTGTCGAAAATACTAGAATGTAATTTTTTTTTTCGTTACTTTCTACTCGCGATGTAATAATATTTGTGTATAAATTATGTTACTAAATGATCCCACTAATATATAAATTTAGTTAGAACTAGAAATGTTTTTGTAGTATTTTAATAGTATTACTAGGAGATTTAAATTGTTTTCGCTCATCGCCAGAACAACGTATAAGTTAAGAATAACGTAACATGTTATTTTTTACTTCACTGGTGCAGCCCATGTTTATTTTTGTTTTTTGTTTTTAGTAGCTATGGTAGCTCAGTGGCTAGCACGTTCGGTTCGTACGCCGCAGGACGTGGGTTCCAATCCTCAAAAAAGCTCACTGAGTTTCGCACGTTTGCATTTTTATACAAACAATTATTAAAAATGTGAAACTCAAACGGAAAGACTGAAATCCGAGATTCTTTGACTTTTTTAAAGTGCAATTAAATGAGCAATATTGGTGTAAGAACTATTTCAACAGACTGTGTATACTTTAACGTCTTGCCATATAATAAATAAATTTAAGTACATATCTTATTGTAAAAAGTTTTATAGGTATATAAATATAATATTTTATTAACTTAAAATATAATTGCGTGTGCCAGCACTCTGCGGTCTGGGATGGGAGCACAGCTTACTCAAAAGGAATCTGTTTACATTTGAAGATTTGTATTGTACTTGGTTCCCAGGAAAGCGTATAGACTCCGATAGAGAGCACCGCATCATACATAATAATATATTACATTGCTTTGTGCGTACGTAGTTATTATTGTAAATAATATCATTTTAAATAAAGGAAGAACTTGCCGGAAAAGCCGCTTATTGACGCATTTGTTATATTGCTATTTTTCACTTGTTTGTCGTTAATGTAAAATGTAAGGATAATGATTTATTAATAAAACAATTATATGACAAAATAATTGGTTATATTTTTTCACGGTCATTACTTTCTTTTTGTCCTCTTCAAAGATTACCTAGCGGCCCGGCCGGTGGCATATTATATCTACTTATTGGTTTCGCTATGCGAAAAGGATCTGTAAACTGTGTGTACCTACGTTTGATCAATGATAATGTAAGTATAACTACGTATATAGGTACAGCTTTCGCACTCAATATTGTCTCCAGAAAATGATTTACGAATGAATTGTCTATACCAAGTATCTCATGATAAATATTTGACGCGAATTAATTCGCGCCGATCTACGCGGCAGCAGTCGGAGGAAAATTCTTCCTCCGAGCGGCAGCAGTTCAGCTAATGTCAGCTACCGCTTCCCGGCGTTAATGGCAAATGTGATTTCTATTTCCGTCGTAACTATATAATGTAACGCAACCGCTCGGTGAACGCGCAACTTCTGCGATTGCTAAGGTAACAGAATTCACAACAACAAACATCAGGCTATGTCATAATCTGTGTG
Source organism: Erannis defoliaria (assembly GCA_905404285.2). NCBI lineage: Eukaryota > Metazoa > Arthropoda > Insecta > Lepidoptera > Geometridae > Erannis > Erannis defoliaria. The sequence continues at coordinate 21,998,705 of FR990067.1, read as the reverse complement.
GTTCCCACAGGTTTTTCTAAGGGATCCCATCATTGGTTCATATAGCAGGTTCATAATCTTGGTTCCGACTATTTTAAAATTATTGCCATGGCAACAAAGCAAGCACTACATGGTGTCATTTATTTGATACATATACGTAGTATTGAATCTCTTTGGTAAATATTGGTGTGCACATACGTAGTGTTAAATTCTCTTTGCACATACCGCTGAGGAGTACCTATTCATACGTATAATGTAGTGACAGACCCAAATATTAAGTAGTATTTACTTAATCTATGGACCCAAAGAGACAGGCCCGTGTCATTCTTTTCACGCAATTTGCAGAAAATAATTTTAATTTTACACATTTTTCTTAGAACCCACGATGTCTTTGGTTGAAATAGTCGAACATGACGAAGTTATCTACACGATATTGGATAAGCCACCGCCGGAACCTCCAAAGACACCAAGGTATTATGTCGTTCAGGTGCATGGCGTGAAATTTCAACAAAGTCACCATTATTTTCATTAAACCTTGAAATCCATTACGTCCGTGAAGTCCTCCGCTCCTTAGGCATAGTAGGTACTATAAGCGGCTCTGTCTCAAGATTCAGACGGTTGCTGTTATAGGAAAATAAGGAGAAAAAGAAATGTTCATAATAAGAATGATTTTGAGACTTCCTATACCTTTAAACACGAAAGCCGCTGACAAAAATGATTCAATTACTCGGGGACCGCAACTTTACCTTTACCTGTTTGTGTCCTTTATCATGTTTAGAAATGTTGTAGACGGGATCTTAACTGATCATTATAATTATTTACCTACAGGTACCAATCCAAGCTTGAAAAAGAATTGAAAGAGACTAAAATACCCCAACTGCGTCGGAATTTTGGTTACGCAGAGACACCACTGGACCCCCCAAATCATTTCCTTAAAAAAGGCCATGGTATCGGCCAGCCGATCAAAAAATCTGACCACAAGTGCTTTGTTTCGGGAAATCTCCCGCCGGTTCCAAAACGCCCACCGCCTGGAAAGGGCCAGGAAAAGCCGAAAGTTAACTTCAGAGTCTTAAATATAAAGAAAGCCATTAAGGTTAAAAGCAAACCCGTAGAACCAAGGTATGCACAACGTGTATAATATTTTATAGACACATGCACTATGGCGTAAATGTGAGCATAACATATTTGTTACTTTTTAGGCTTCCTTACCCTTAGCCTACCTACTGTGTCTTTCTGTCCTTCCACCATAGCTGCCACCCAAAAAAAGTTCTTGTAGCGTCTAGATATAACTTTTTCAATTCAGGTTGGTAGACACCAGGGATGGTCACATAAAAAAAATAAAAGGTTCTGGCGAAGTACCAGAGTTCTGTCTCCGACCGGACTTCGGGCAGATGCCTGCGTACTTAGTAAGAAGAAACAGAAAGATACAGAAAGCACTGGAGAAAATCAGATATGCCGAGGAGACCAAAGAGAGCCTGTGCAAGCTGATCAGTGATCAAGAACGACTTAAATTACTGGATGTAAGTTATGAAACTGGGTATGTCCTAAAATCGCATCCAGAGCCACCGGTGGACGGGCAGCAGCGTCCTCTCGATTGCTGGTGTATCCCCAAGCCAGCCATGCAAGGGAATTCTGGCAACCCCGCACTATTAATGGGGTGGCCTAAGTCCAGCAGTGGACGTCTTCTGACGGATGATGATGAAGTTATGAAGCTTCTTGATTCCAAAAAAAAACATGCAATTGGCTAGATGACTGGGTTTTTTATTGTCCTATTAAAATGTGGCTCATAAATATAGCAGAGTAATGAAAAGAAAATGAAAATCTGATCAAAAATAAGCAACTTATAAGCATTTTAATATCATGCTAGACAGAGAGGTGAAACAGCAAATCGTGACGTCACTTCTCTGTACGCCATACAGAGAAATATAAATTTCTTTGACGCCATATTAATTCTATTCTGACAAGTAAGGCGTGACGTAGTTTTTTGTATTGTGGGAAAGGGACAGAGTTGGCTCTACCAAAAATTTTAAGCGCTTATATACCAGAACATAAATAACCGATTTAAATTATTTTTTCAATAAACATTTTATATTTACTTAAATTCTTCATCAAAGATCAACGATCAAAACAACAATCAACGATTCAAACATCAGTCATCTACCCTATTTATATTCTCTACCACAGAGTAGAGACCTAGATTTTACATAAATACCAAGCAATTAATAGCAAGTACTAAAAAACTAAATACGAAAATAAGTGACTGTGTATTATTGTAACGATATATGATCCGCGATCAAACGGTTTAACGGGTTCTTAATGCTTGGTACACATTTTATAGCTACCTACAACTCTGGAGAAGGATATAATCTTCTTCGTGATTATCATAACTAGTAAGCTATATAATCTCGTCGACAGGACTTGAAACACAACTGGCAGCTGATGCAGAAGGCATTCCTGCAGCTTCCGATGCTCACCGACACCATCCCCAAGATCCTGAAGAAGACCAAAATGGAGAACGAACTCCGGCAGCTGGAGAAAGACATCGCTTTGGTCGAAAGCAATCCATATATTTATATTTACGAGTGACACAATCTTATCTTGGCTCATTATATCCAAGATAAACTCAGTTATGTCTCTGCTAAAAATGCTTTGTCAAGAAATTTATAAAGAAACCACTGGTTGGCAATCTATCTATTTTGATATGTAGGTAATGATTTATTTTCTTAAGCCCAAAAACATTTAATGGGCTAATGAAAACTTATCATACCTATCACTTGACTAACTTAACTTAACTAGCATAAAATATTATGATGAGGTTTGTATGTATTGTTCCGACTACCTATTGTTTTATTTCACCAAGAAATCTTTTGTGAAAATTGCGTACTGCTTGATTTAAATATCATTTAGGAATTAAATGGTACTTATTAATGTATACAATGAACTAATAAGCGACGACGTAAACTTTAGACATTTTAGACGTTGGAAGTATTCAGAGACGTTTTATTATATACCTACAATGTACTTTGTCTGTCGCACATACAAGATTTTTGTAATTAGGAAATGAATAAAAACATCTGAATTCAAACAAATAAGATTTATTTAGACAAACTCCATAACTACAAGATTCACAAAAATATTTAAATGTTAAATTTCTACAACTCAGATGTAAGTATCTTCTGTAGAAATAGTTAAACCTAATTGACTAGATATCAGATTGGACTAAAGAGACTGGGCCTCTAAAGATATGTCGCTGTGTCCTAATCACTTATACGTAAAAATTAAATCACGCGAAAATCTGACTTCAATGGAAAGACAAAATACTAGGTCGTCTTTTAAAAAGAACAGACCATTCCTTGAAAGAGACAAAACATTTTTTTTTAATGTTTTTAAGAGTCAATTCGAGAGGTTCGTAGTGGATTCGACATTGGGATCAAACTTACAAAATCTTACGCACAATTTGGACATCGACACAAATAAAAAACAAGAATATTTAGTTTCAGAATAACGCAAGTTGACAGTTCTTTTCATAACCATCATTTTTCACAGAGGCATCTTTTAACAAACCTTTTACCTTTTTACATCTTATTCTCCTCTATCCTTTCCAGGCCCCCTAGCACGCGCGAAAGACTAATTGGTCTTTCCTCGCGCGGGAACGTGATAAAGCTACAATATATACACATATATACATCTGTCTCGTTTTAGAATGGATATACGTATATCACGGCTCGCGTGCTAGGCGGGCAGGGGGAGCTAAATCCCCCAAGATCCTCCCTCTACGTTTACATAAATGATTTCCTGTCCAGCAGTGCAAGTACGGATCTTCTAAAATCGTTATGACCCCGATATAATAACGATGACAGCTGTCATTTTGTCTTTTTGATTCAACTTCGGATTGAGTCGAGTCGTTTCGAAGACGATATAATATCGATATAGAATCGTACGCGCGCTGCTGGTTTACAACGTCATTGCATCGCATACTACTCGCCGATTCAAACAGGATGTCAGTTTGTTTCTTATGTCATAGAACAAACGTCAAAGGGGTTCCAATACTTTTCTATGGAAGCTGTCATATCCACCCGCCACCAGTTCGATTTTATATTCAAAGTTTCCGCTCAAGGTGGTATATATGTGTAAGGGCCCTTATACAAACAAAAAATGTCAAGTTATATAGTACTCATATGGCCACCTTTACCTCCAAATATACCGTGAACGTGACACTTTGGTGTCATAATACTTGTTTTTTTTTGTTTGTATATGTGTCCTCTATCCATACATAGTACTTTTAACGTGAGCTTTATAAAAAACTAAGTTTATAAAAAAAAATGGCGGCGGGTCTATATGCCACAAAGTTTCTAACCCCTTTCCTTAAGTAATGATATGTCACAAAAAATAATCACTTAATAAAATGAAATAATTATAAAAATAACTTAATAATCTCTTATTTTAAAATAAGCTTCAATGTCATAAAACAAATAAATTCTCTTCTAACCACGCCCTTAGCTTAGTTAAACTCAACACTGAAGAGCTGATATTGCACAACCCATTATATGTAAAAATAATGTGAATGATGATTATGAAAGTGTATAATGGCTGTTAGCACAGTTCACAAAATATGCTTGGCAACACCGACGGTGATTTAGGAACGGACGGGCCCAGCGCTTGCAAATCGATCAAAATTAACAAGACAACACAATCAAGCATACCTGGCTAAAAGTATGCATATTACATTTGCCGGAAAATAGAGATTGCGAACCTAATTACTGCATGACAAAAAGAGAACACATGTGCATGTATTAGAAGTTTGTATTGTCGTATCGTACGGCTCGCATGTCGCAAAGGCAGAGTATGACTGAAGCGAGTGGAGAGCCGGCGCTCAACATATAGTCATCAAAATCCGTGCGCTTATTTCCCGTCCATTCATCTTATCATTGTCGCTGCTTGGTAACATACTTTTTCTAATGAGATCGTAATAAAATCTTAATTATCATTGTTAGCACAGGATAATGGCGGAATACTACCACGAAGTGACGTAACTTGTGTAGGTAGTTACTTCGCCTCTACATCACACAGTGAAACTGATGAAAGTATACTTATAAAACATATAAGACATCTATTAACCCTACCCAGTCTATCCATCTATGACAAGAGGCAATGGAAGTCAATACGCTACTAATCCTTATATAGCAAATAAGTTTACTTGGAAATGTAAAAAAAACGGAAGATCTATACACAACACAACGGTTTAGGGGGCATTGTATTTAGTTTACGTACCTTTGTAAAATGGTTTAGTAAAATACGACAATGTCTGAATTTGGCAATGTGATTTCTCCTACAGTTATACTACGGCCCTATAGAAATACTAATACATGGATGTTGGGTTCAGTACAAAATTAACGAGAAACTTTGCCGAATTTACCCAATAACCACCAACTAATTTAAATCCAATGTCGTTACATTGACCGGCACTTGGCCGGTCAAAGAATTCACCGGCTCAAGAATTTCACACAACCTATACAGAAATGGTGTAGCTGTCGCAGCGGAATTTTAGAATTCACCGTAATACACGATGACTAGCCATTTCAAAAAATGGGGCTGTTTTATAAAGCGGCGTATGAACATTTAGTCAAATTGTAAAACGGCTGAAAGAAAGTTCCTCCACGTTGTATTCATGCTTCGCGTTCTACAACAATGCTAGCCATATTGTAATTGTTGGATTGTTGCATTTTGAATTGTTGGCACCTTGATTGCAATGCGGCTAAGCGTGTGTCGCCATAATGTAGAATGTCATCGTCATCATTGGCCCTTTTCCATCTACAAGAGATGATTTATGTAGCGTCCAAAGTACATCTGCGCTAGTGGCTAAATAAGCCTATTCTGGAGCGGCAGATGCGGTCACAAATGTAGAATGTATCGCAACGACAATCCGTTCCGGCTAAACGTTGATCCGCCGTAATGCAAAACGGCACAGCTTAGTAAAACGGCTAGCCAATATGTAATACGCCGTATCTCTAATTTGACTGCGACATAGATATACATTCAAAACTAGAATCACTAGTCCTAGATTTCTTTCTGTACATCCAAATTATCAAACAAACTTAATGTAGTCAGGCTGTAAGTTTCCTAAAAGATGTAGAAATCTGCCTAATTGCATCAATTTTCGCCTATTTTCATCAGTCAGATCAGTTAACAGTTATTGAGTTTATGCTTAAGGTGTTGTCAATAAATTAAGCACTGACCATTGACGAAGGTTCACATCATTGGTACTGACTCAAAACTATTTGATGTAATCTATGGCGTAAAAGCCTTTAAGCGTTATTTAAATTTTTGTTTAACGGGGTAAAGAAGCTCTATTACCGGCTTGGCCATCGCAATATTTTTCTTATAGCTATGAATAGTTAATATCGCACGTAACCCACGCCAGTTCTGATAAGTAATTGTAATCATAAAATATATTTTGTCTACATTACTCTTTACATATCATTATATATAAGCTTTCACAACATAAACATTATACTCTATCTATTATGTCGCTGTTTGACAACTTGACATGACATTGTAAAGCGTCTAGCAAATTATATATACCGTACACTGGAAATCAATGACCGTACGTAAATATAAATACGTTGGATCTAGCATTATCTCTTTACGATGTTACTTCGACAGTCGACATAACCTTGAAGGAGGTATTAATATGCTAGATCAACCTAATCTATTTGTATGGGATACAATTTGGTAGACGCTTTACAAAGTTATGTCGTCATGCATGAGCTCTAAAAAAAGAGATTAACATAATAGATAGAGTATAATCTATTTAATGCCTTCTCGGAGCTCGGTTAAGTTTCCATACATACATATTACAAGATAATATCGATAATTAGGGTTCCGTACCCGAAATGTGTGTCACGGTATCCTTTTACAGAGCCAATCTGTTGGTCTGAATTTTAAGGATCTTTGAACCGTAATAACTGGTATGTTTGTATGAAACCTATAAAAATATCCCCAGCTTCGAGGACGCATGTAATTTTATCCACAGCGGCCTTTTCTTACGGCTATAAGCTCATAACGTCGATCTCCTCAGAGCTAGTTTAGACACAAACAGACCGACTGAGCCGCGACAGAGGTTACAAAGATGACTGAATTGTGAAAAGTGTGTGCAATAAAATATTATTGAAGTGTTTTCACACATATGTAACTTTTTATATCGTCGTGGACCATTTAAGTATGTATAAAAATATTTTTTATTTTTGTACATCCCGAAATAACAAGCATCTATTATTGTCACACACACAACTGTCTTGGGTGTGAATCGAACTGCGTTGGTAACATTTGGCAGTCCTAATAAATACTTTAACGATGTCGTTCACTCTTTTTTGAGTTATGCATTAGACTATCAGTTCCTTTGTGTCCGACTCAATCGCGTAGGAATTAAGTGCAATTGAATCGGTTCAATCGAAATTGAGCCGAATGAAGCGGGACATACGATTCAAAATTCAGTTCTTTATACCATTGCCACGATACCTTGACTCAGCATCGCATTTCTTTACATTCGGTTACATACTGGAATTACACTGCAATCATTTTAAATAACGTCAAAAATATATGCATTTTAAACGGGGTTACTTTTTATTGTACCGACCTATTTAAATGCTATTTCCGCACAAGCTTACAAATAATATGCACATTGATTCAAGTACTTAAATCTAGCATTGCACTTATCTTCCGCATCGTTTACATTGTTTTGAGCAAAATCATTGAATGAAACACTTTATAACAATGTCCAGAATGAGATCATGTTTAACTTATATCGACAGCTTAGTCTATGGAATCATGGAATACTATGGAATGGCGTTAGCTACTACTCCTTTTAGGTGGTGACACTGCAAAAGAGAAAAAATAGAATATAACAGTTTTTATATCTGTAGTATAATTATTTATTTAGATGGACCTCGATAAGTGCTAACACTGTATTAAGGGCAGTATCCTCTCGGTTAACGGTGGTGAGCATTCTACGATCCCCAAGCCGACTGTCAAGCGTGGGGATTACGGTATTCCCCCCTACTAGGGTGGAGGCCTTCGTTCAGCAGTGGACTTCTTCTGGCTGATTGGCTGTATTGATCGATGATGATTATCTTATCTATAAAAACACGTATGGTGTTTTTTGACTATTGGAAATGAGTTTGTGTTTGTCTTCAATCTCGCCTGATGCTATAGAGATGCTATAGATGCGAATTGTGCGGTTTAGTGGCATTTTAATTGATTAATGTCTTTTAAGGCACCATAAAGTCGGGACTCGGGACATCGTCAGCTATAGGTTAGTTACCTGGGCTCCCATATTAGTTTAGACCATGCACTAGGATGGCCTTGTAATGCTGTATCTATTTTTCTATATTCTGTATAGATCGTTGAACATAACTCCTTTGATATTAAGCGACGGAGCTGTCAAAGATGGCCAACACACTCTAGCCTATATTTATTTATTTGATACACAAAACAGAATACATTCTTTACATTTGCATTGTATAGGTTACAATTAAATTCTTGTATACTTATATAAATAAAGTGAATACTCACATCTTAGCAGATTTCTTGTTGTTCTTGTGATAGGTGGAACCTTTGGCGAGGCTCTGGGGCCCTTTGGCAAGCGAGGCAGGCCCGCAGGCGTGCGATGCAGGGCGAGGTCGCGGCGCGGGGCCCTCGGTGCGTGCGCCCGCGCCGCCTCGCATCTCTGGGTCCGGCCCACTCCATGGCAGGTAGTCCGCCCTGCAACACAAAACACAGCGTTCATCATAGCTTGACTGATATTGAATTATGTGTAGAGTACGTGACGTCACTTGCCGGTCCCAACAGAATACCAGCGCTGGTTGTTGTTGTGTTTTGTATCATAGCTGTTGTTTGTTTTTTGTCGTGAATATTTTTTTATTGTATTGTATTGATATGCAGCTTAAAACTGTCCTCGAGGCTCTATAGTCCGTACACTTTATATGGACGCGCTCTTCATCATAAACTTTATATAACAGGACGCGGTTTCAGAACCACCCAGTTTATAAAATACAAAAAAATCGTGGCAATCAAGAAAAAATATATCCACGCGATACAAGGAAGGACATAATTGAAATTTCAAAAAGATAATTATATTCCATAAAAGTGAAGATAAATGTGACAGCGCAACTGTTGATATACAACATGTAGTAGCAGTTAAAACATCACTCACAGGAGCAGCGTTTCCTGGGGTCCCTGGCGTAGGAGCGGGTCGGGCCCACGCCGCGGCGCCGTATAGTTCGACCGGTGCTTCGGCTCGGTAGCGTGGCTCTTCAGGATCGGCCTGCAAGGTATGTCGCTCCTGATGGAGACATTAGTATACTCCTTTCCCCGAAACGATCTACGCAGAATGCACCAGCATCCAGGGAAAAGTTGACAAGTGTCGGAATACGAGCATGCCACAGGTAACTATCGCGTGTTAGTGCACGTTTGTACCACAGCGTAGGATTCAACCTCCTGACTGTGCTCTTTACAACTTGACTGTGTAGCGTAGCAAGGGAGACAACAAGGGACGGAATTCAATCAAACCGTACCCTGGTAGATAGCCTTACGGTACGCCACTGACTTGACATATCAATTTAGTTTCCAAAAGTGTTGAGTGCAGAAATTTCGCTTACCTATATATATGCTTATTATTGTATCTTTATAGTAAATATTATAGAAGTCATAAACTGTAGTTATGTTAATCAGTCGTTTATTTCTTTGGTGTAAAGACACGCTCTTGACTTCCCGTCCAATATACTCTATCAGTAACAGTATATAGTCACTATACAGTGACGAATAAAGGCGTAATCTCAACGGTGGCTGCACACTGCAAACATCGCCATTGGAATTATATCTTTACTAGCATTTAAATAAAATCCAAGTCAAATTTATCGATCTGAGTCTCTATATAAATGCTAGTAAAGGTAAATTTACGATGGCGACCTTGGTCTGCAGGCTGTTTTGCCGTCTGCTACCGCCGTCGAAATAATATGTATACACTATAGCAAGTAAACACACAGGCAATTGTGAAAAACTACAAACGTTTCGATACCTACTTCAAAATGGAGATCTATCAAACATTTGTTCTTACCTTGTACCTTCGTTAGTGAACTATTTACAAACATATCACCCAGGGAACTACGTGAATCTATCTTCTATTATGTGCGCTATTTCTATGTATTAACTATCTATCTATTAACTAGTGAATGTACGGAGAAAGCTAAATAATAATAAAATGGTTATGAATGATAGCTAAGTGTATCGATTACAAAACATACCAATTAGGAACGTAACAGATGCCCTATATCATCAATTAATTTACTTTAGCCTGAAAAAATCAGGTACAACGATTTGGAAACAAAAATATTACGATTTCCACTATGTTTGATTCACTAATACCTAATTTCGTTTCATGTATAATAGTCTAATATTTCTACAGATTTCTTTTCATACTCTATCAATCCGTTCTAGTACCAGCTATTTTGCATAAAATAAGATTTTTAACACATATGACATTAAGCACAATAACAACACATTGAAATAACAACATTCAAGCAGAGCAAAGCTTCCCCTAGTACAAAGCGTACAAGTACCAACAAGCCATACAGTCTGTTACAGTAACAACTAAGTTGGACTCAGAAACAATTTTACCAATTATATAAATAGCGATCAATCATTTATAATTTCACCCAAACATATAAAGTGCCATAGGCAAAAATCTGTTCTTTTGGATTACAAAAAATTAGACGTTAATGACCAATTTTTGCCTATGTAGAGCGTATGTGATATCAGCTTTTAAGTGTATCCGCTGGAATAGGCAAATGCACCATGCAAAAAACATGGCGACGGCCATGGTTGATGCATGACCATCATTTTATTGGCTCATATCATTAGGTTTAGAGGAAGCCGTGTTCCACTATATTATTAACTATAAAAAAATTACTCTAAAATACTTTATAATATCTGAGCGTTTCTGGACTCACATATGCTGGCTTCAGCTAAGCCTCGGCCCGAATTTTCAAGTTCGTCTACAAATGCTGCTGTTGCCAGCTTCTATAGTAATGTACTGTATATTCAACTTTTAAATATGATTTTTGGCGCACGTATTATACTATAACTCACATAATCCAAGAACACCATGCTTTACAAAATAAATAAAAAACATTCTTTATTCCACAAAACACACACAAACTAAACCAATTTGTAACAATAGCAAAATAATTTAGTTCAACTTTATTTGTTACATAATTGGTTTTATAAGTAACGTCGTTTGGAGTCTCCCAAGGGTCGATGCTGGGTCTCAAACATTTTTTACCTTCCGATCATAATCGTGTTTTATAAGTTTATTATCTTTAATAATAATTCAGTTGTGGCGGATGGTTATTTTTACGCATTTACTGGGAAGTAAGTAAACAAATAGAAGATAATACTAAGTGGAAGCACGATAATCCATTACCTAAATTAAAATCGATCAATAAAGAACCTTGACGGTAATGTAGTACATACATTATCGATTTAAGTGGTTATTAATCTTCATAGACAGAACAAGATAAGCTAACAATTAATTTACATAAGTACGAGTATATATTGCAATTGTTCAATCTCTGACTTATTTAGTGAAGTTTAATTGATCTGATTATATCAACAATCTGCAACGTTGGCGAGAACACTAATTTCAATTGATACTGTAATCGAAAGATAAAGAGTGAGCCAGCATCGAGCTACTGTACTGTACACCGGCGCACACATCAACGTACTTGAGAGGCTTCGTCCAGAGCTTAGGGCGGCGCGCCGGCGGCGGCGGGGACAGCGGCCGCGGCGACACCTCCAAGCCAGCGCTAGGCACCAATGTGTGTGTCACGCAACCGATCGTGCAACAATGCGGGCCCGATGAGATCAACAAAACACCGATCAGTGGCGTATCTAGGGCTCATATACGAGTACAAATGAATTTGCTCCCCTACAGAAATCAGTCCCCATTACACTCCCGACATTATTAAAATATAATGTACACCGATCCAACAGTGAACTTATGCCCATGAGTGGGATGATAAAGGCCAATGCAGTGTATTGTACCAATCGAACTTGTATAATAAGAGCTACTTAGGGTGGCGATTTATTATAAATAGAGTTCCGAATGATTCAACTAACGGCGCCACAACCCTATCTAGTTTTATTTTTACTTGAATCAATCAAATCAAATTTATAGCACGTGTTATATCCTACACACCTCTAGTTACGCCTCTGACTTTACTAAAGACCAAGGTCTGAGAAAGTTTTTAAAGGACATTTAAAATTCAATACAAAGTTTCAATGTTAACATTGAAGGTCTTGATCTATTTTTGCTAAGATCGCATCAAACCCGCAACTCTTCAAATAATGTATGATTGGGTTTGTGTTAGTGTTGTACAAATATTTGCTCCAATTTCAAAATAATACAATGATCATCAAATGTGCATAAGATCAGTCGCGAATAGATTAGCGCTGTTATTCATACAACACTAAATATGAGAGAAGCTTAAAAAGCGTTAGGATTCATATGTTTGAATTTAAAATATCGGAAGACAACTTAGTTCATTTAAAGGAATATAAATAAAAAAATACAACAGTTTCATATTTTGCCTTGACATACATACGGAAATGACAAAACTATAAGACTTCCTAATTCAAAATCTGTAAAGAAAGAGATATAGGTAATTATGTTCTCTCGTTAGTCAGACAGCTATCCGTCTGTAAGCTCGTATTTATCCTATTGTTTTCTAAAATGCCGATGACGTTTTATTTATGGTGTTAAGCACTAATTTTGACAGCCTGATAGCTAAGTTGGTAGCATGTCTGCCTTCAGAGCTGCAGGGCGTGGGTTCGATCCCCACCCAGGACAAAAATGTTTGTGACGTACATTGATGTTTGTTCTGTGTCTGGGTGTAGTATGTATTATAAGTACGTATTTACGAAAAAATATATGTATATATGTATTCTATCAGCTATCTGGTTTCCATAATACAAGCTTTGCTTAGTATGGGGCTAGATGGCGCTGTGTGTAATAAATGTCACCCCAATATTTATTTATAATTCCCCACCTCCCAATATGCACTGGCAGGTGGCAGGCCTACACCACTGGGACACTTAAGCATACGAATAATGAAATGTTGATTCGCATCTATTTATAGGCGTGCGAAAGCGTGAACTTGACGTACTACCTACCACCAGCAGTATAGCAAGGAAGTTAGATTCTAGCGCTGCCATCCTTTCTTATTGGCAACGAATTATCTAGTAGCTTCTTTGTAAGCGTCGAGTACGGCAAGTAAATGATTTATACGAGATAAAATGCCTTCTACAGCGCGCCACGCGCCACGGCTTGCAATGGTCAGAAGCATCAATCGAGCTACTGACAATTCCTATATAGACAAATTCTGTGTTCCGTAAAAACGGCTCATTCGTGTTGACCGTGCCATTTTAGGTCTAAGATGACCTAATAGAGAGTGAGCTTGGTTACGTAATTTGTTAATATTTTGTACTGTTTGTAAAATGTCATCGAAACTAACTCTTAGTATTTTTTTTAGGTTAAAGTTTGTTTTATGCTATGCAGTTGAGTCTTATAAGGTAAAAGAAAGGGGTTAGTCTTTGGAATGAAAAATAATAAGCTGTAATCATGTAGAATGTTTTATGTTTCGACAAATTTAAAGTTGGCCCAATAGTCTCGTATAATCTCGTGTCAACAAGTCAAGAATCAGGGGAGACACGACCCTGTCACCAGATTTTCAAGGTCACATGCAATGAAAATCGCTGTTTGTAAACAAATATCACACTTTCGCTCTAAATTACATTTATGAAAATTATAGAGCACATGATTCTCATGTCTGAGCCAATATTTGATACAGTTAACATTACAAAATATCGAAACTATTTATAACTTATTAGTATTTTTATGGCTTACAACGAATCACACTAAGGACAATGTCAAATAATCGAATGATGATGGTGATGATTATCTTTAATTCCGAGGTTTGATCCCTATTCGACTGGGCTAATAATCATCACCCAGGGTTTGTGAAAGCAGGAGAAAAAAGGAGGAAGGAGTATGTGCGAGCTCACGTGTGTGCGTGTTCCAGGAGCGCGCCGCGCCTGAGGTCCGCGGGCGGGCGCGGCGCGGCGCCGGCGGGCGGGCGCGGGGGCTGCTCCGCGCGCACGGAGTCGAGGACCTGTTCCGTCAGCTCCTCGCGGTACTCCACGCTCTCCAGCGCGATGCTGATCACGCGCTCCGCTATCTGCGGGTACAGCTTCTGGTATTTCAGCTTCACTGCAAATGTTAAACGTTGCACTATAATCACACTGAGATGTATATGCGTCGTGAGTATGAGTTTGTTTATTGAGGCATTCATAATTAAGTAAAAAAGTTTCAGTTCCACATATTGTTGTATGTGTGTTTACGGTATATTTACCGCGATTATATTGTAATACAAGTTCCCGGATCTAGAAGCTGGAGCTTCGATCATAGAGCAGTAACGAGGAACGCGACAGTTTACAGTACGATGCTCACTGAGTAACTTCTCGTTGGCCGTTTTGACGGGCGGATCCTTCTTGTCGGGCGGCGGGGGCGGCGGCGCGGGCGCAGCCTGCTTCCTGGGCACGGAGTCTTTCTTCACGAAGCCGCGCTTGGTCAGCTCCTCGCTCACTTTCTGCACATTGTTGTCGTTGTTGGACAAGATCTCCAGGATCAACATCTCGTCCGCTTTCGGGAATATGCTCTTCAGGTATCTGTAACACGTAAAGATACGACACGATACGATAACGAACGATACGAGCGCGTCACTTCACTACGTAGAGCGCGCATGGATCAGTTGATTTAGTAATGATATCTTCAGGGGTTGGTCGCAACAGACCACGGCGGGTCATCGTCTGACCAACGAGAGAGAAAAAGAAATAATTTATTGCCCTTTAGCACACGCCGAGAACTTATTGGTCTTTCGACTCGCGGGAACCTGATAAAGTTAGAATATGGATTTATGGACACATCGGTCTCGTTTTGACGAGGAAAATGAGTGGATAGGCTTTTATCACGGCTCGCGTGCCAGGCGGTCTGTTTTGGTCACGAAGTTTGTTAGCATGATCGCTGTCTACATCAAGGCTGGAAGATCCGCTTACGTAGTTTCCTTTTTCATTGGTCTACATAGAAATAAATGACTATAGTCGAATAGGCTAGATGACTGGTTTTTTTTAATTGCCCTATTCAAATGTGGCCCATAAATATAGCTGATTAATGAAAAGACAATTAAAATCTGATCAAAAATAAGCAACTTATAAGCATTTTAATATCATGCTAGACAGAGAGAAGAAACAGCAAATCGTGACGTCACTTGTCAGGACGCCAAATAAATTATATTCTGACAAGTAAGGCGTCACGTCATTTTTTGTTTTGTGGGAAAGGGACAGAGTTGTCTCTAACAAAAACTTTAAACGCTCATATATCAGAACATTATTAACCGATTTAAATAATGTTTTCAATAAACATACTATATTTACTTAAATTCTTCATCAAAGCTATTGGTTTCAACGATTTAAACATCAGTCATCTAGCCTATTCATAATTAAACAGACTAAACTGACATTTCGAGTGTTGCAACTATTTGGCAAAAAAAATATAGTGCTGGGATAACAGTAACCTTTGTTAAGAAACTTAATCTTTTTATTAACTTTTGTACTTATGTTAACAAATTTAACGGTTTCACACCAGTGAACTACTTCGATATTTACATATATTAGTCTTTGTAAATGGTTATATTGCCTGACTTCAATCTTTTCAAGGTTATAAATTATGAAAATAATGTTACATTACCCTGTAACGTTTTACTGAATAACTTTTTAACACAATATGTTTTCACTTTTCTACCTGCACTTTCCATTGGCAGCATTTTAAATGTTGAACGGCACTTAATAATTATTCGATAATTCTTTTAAACAATAACAGTCTTATTAAAAAAAAACCTTAAACCTTAACCTTAGTCACTGCTATTTCTAGCACGTGCAACTTCACGTCAGAAAAGTTCAGTTCAAATTGACAAAGCATCTTAAGCAGCGTCTAAGTTTGAGTGGCGTTTTTAAGTAAGGCCATAAGAACTTATCTATATCCATCACTACGGTTTTTAGCTGTTTTTTTATTTATAAAGTGACATTTCAATCTATCAGTTTAGTCCGTTTATTTATGAATCCGAGTATAGTTATTTATTTATTTAAGCTCCAGTCACCTTGGCATTGGCATTATAGTAATGACATTACTAAAGTGACATTGGAAAGGAACTTACCAAAGTCGCCTTGGTAATGACATCTGTAATCTCGGTGTGCCAACGGTGTCAGCAGTGTAAATGAAACATCTTTATAGAACTTACTTGAGCTTCATTTTGGGCGAGTGCTGGCGCGTGACCTGCCCATCGTTGGACTTCACCGTGGAGCCGTAGTAGCTGGAGGTGCCCGACGGCGGCCGGAATAACGACGGCGAACCTGTGCCGACATTACATGTTTAAAGTAACTGAGAGACGAGATCAGAATCTTGACAGAGAATCAGTGTCACGCCCTTAACAGTTCAATACGAAACCAAATTAAGAACTGTTACGTAATTATTACTATAATTATACGATTACTATTATTATAGTCACCGCGTTACCAACCGAGTCGTGCGGCCATAAATCATTACACTATGTCTATCTCGCTCGCACTTGTGGGCACGGTCGCACGCTCGCACTATGTCTACCTCGCTCGCACTCGCACTACCCCTATTGACGTTTATGGCCCTACGACTCAGTTGGTAACACGGTGACTATAGGTACTTAATACCTGCTGTGGAATGCGCTCCCTTCTTCTATTAGAAACGCTAAATCTCTTCCTATCTTTAATAATCTTGTCTATACTCATTATCTTTCCATAAGCTGATTGGTACGTGTATGTATATTTATACTAGGTATATATAAATTATGATATGTATTGTTTACTTATTTATATGTGCGCCACCGACCTAATACTTAATTTGTTTGTTCTGTCCATCCAAAGGTTGCCTGGAAGAAATCACTTAAGGTGATAAGGCCGCCCTTGTATTGCCGATTTAAGTATCATTATTAGTTTTTAAGGTATTTTACTGTTGGTGTACAATAAAGATGTATTGTCTACTTATTACGTGTATATTACAACCCATTCTCGAGGCTTTAGTTGTTTCTAAGCTTACTAAAAACTGTCTTTGCAGTCTATTAGATAAGGACTGGAACCAGTAGAAGTAGAGAGAGATAAATCCTCCAAGACTACAGCATTTAAATATTTATTTTGTTTGGATCTGTCACCTAAAGCATTTTGAATTGGCTGTATTGTTTTTACATAATGACTTGCCCTAAACGCTATAGTTTAAAAGTTTCAACCATGTTTCAACAGTTTGAAACTCTTTAAATACCTTTTTATCACATCTATTCAAAAAGGGCTACTTTGTTCCTCGTAAACAGTATTACGTAGTATTTACTTACTCTATGGCAAACAGACCAAGAAAGAGTTCTTTGATGCCGGACGAAAACTGATTTGAATTTGGAATATGGATATTGTTAGTAAAAGTTCCAATCACCAAAGAGATCAACCACCAACATTGTAAGAACAATTACAAATAACAGCCTCGGCTGTATGATAAAGGAGGCCCGAAACAAAATAAAAAAATAAGTATTTCTAAAAAAGGCATTCCGCCAACATTCCGCCTTCGTTCGTAATTGTTTACTCAAATTCGGATTTGACTTAATGTTATTTTAACTGAGTGTATCTTCCTCAATAAAAAGTGAGCAGTGAGAGTGATCAGTGAGAATGAAATAAACGTAGGTACTATTCTTATTCATAAGTTGCACTTACTTATTTACTCATAGAGCACCTCAATATTTTTTTAAGCTCGAGTAGTTTGGATCCCTCGCTGCGCTCAGGATTTTACTTTAGAATCATAGTAATTTTATATACTAAGGCCATTTTCTAGAGAAAAGTAATATTAGTTACATTTTTCGGAAACTACTAGTCCTAAATTGTTTAAGCTTGTTAGGTATATTTTTGATTAAAAATTTGATTATAGGCTAATGTTTTAATTATTTAAAAATACCACACACAACTTAATACACGATACGACAAAATACTCGGTAGAATAAAAAAAAACATAAAAATCTTGTTACTTTATTGGCGTATAAAGTACTGTCGCTTTCGAATTACCTAGACCAGCGTATCTTAACTTTTTCAGCCACGGACCCCTAGAAAATCAAGCACAATTTTGATGGACCCCCTTAATTTAAAAAAAAAACCATTCCAAAACCAAAAATAATACTTTTTATAAAAAAATACGTTAATGTGAAGGTTGGTATTGCTTTATTGTAACTAAGGTAAGTAAGTGATATTCGGGTTGATGTTTCTACTGAGCTGTAATCTCAAATCGGATTCTGAAGGTCCAGATCCAGACATGGGACTGCGGACAACAATATCCCATACAATATCCGCGGACCCCTGGGGACCTTAACAACAGGTTAAGAAACACTGATCTTGACGAACTAATTTGGTGTTTATAGACTTGACGTTTTAACTCACCCATAAAATAAATAAGGAACTTTAACTTTCTCCATATTTTCGGCTTTGGTTTGCCCAATACTTTCTTTATAGGTACGACAACATACATTTTCATAAAGTATATAATAGAAATCTGTTTTAGCAAATACCAGATCAGATATTTCAGATATTTGTTTTTTAATCTTATCAGAATATCTGAACGAGTAGTGCAAGTACTTGTTTATCAATAAAGGACGTGTCAAGGTGCAAGATAACTGATTTCTGTCTGAGCCTGTACTCCTAGGGTATTGCCAGACTTGCGGATTTGGTTTGCGCCGATCACTGCGGGTAGCCTTTTGATAAACGAGTGAGAGAATGTATCTGACTGACCAATGTGCACTCATTGGTCAGCCAGAACCAAACCAGCAGTTCCGTTAGGTCTTATAATACAAGCCATAATTGGGTCGTGCAATGAGATAAGTCATGTGTAAGTCTTTATTTCAAATGGGTTTGTTTGCATTTGACCTCACCCTGCCTGAACTTAATCAGTGCAGCTAAGCTTCACAATTTATAGCTCAGCTAAAAATGATAAGGAATTAATAGGGGCGTCACTATCCTTAATTGTTCTAAATACCAGCAACCCTGTAATACGTCTGAGGAAGATGATTGGATAAATTTCACCCACAGTATTGCCAGGAGAGAAAATAAATTTCCATGTCAAGACTTTTTCACCAAGCTTTACACTAAAGGAATCCTTATATGCTGGATTTGAAGATACTAAACAAGTCTCATTACTTGTTATAATAAAAAGTACGTATCTCTTGTACCTATCGGAAACAATAGGTGTAAAGTTAAGTGCTTACTGTTGGGCGTTGCGGTGAAGGGCGGGCAGTAGTCGTGCGCGGGCGCCGTCCCCTTGGCCATGACGAGCGCGGAGTAGACGCCTCCCGCGCCGCGGGAGAGGCGCGCCGCCGCCGGGGATGCGGCGAGCGGGCCCGGTGTCACCAGCGGGTGCTTCTCCACCTGCAGCGCGCTGATCACCACCGCCTCGCGGTTGTGATATCTGAACAATAAACACGACCTCAAATCACCCGACTACCTACACAAAAAGGAGGGTTATAATTTTAATTTCTAAGGTAATCCTAACCTAACCGAAAAACCGCAAAAAGAAAAACGAGTTACTATGAAAACTGACGTGACGCATTTGTCTTGCAATGAGTTCGAAGCAGGACGCGGCCACATGCGCGTCTGGCTTTTGTAATGATCACAGGATTAGACCGAAACAATAGTCGGAGTATCCTAATTAATTAAACGTGAGTTACATCATCAGCCAGAAGACGGCCACTGCTGGACAAAGGCCTCCCCGAAAGTAGAGAGGGGTTGCCATAATCCCCACGTTAGCAGGCGGCTTGGGATCGCAGAATGCTCATCACCGTTAACCGAGAGGACGCTGCTGCCCGTCCTCCGGTGGTTATGGGTGCAGTTTTGGACATACCCAGGGCCTAGGTAAGCGTGAGCAATCCCGTATAAATAAAACAAAAAAGAAACAATTTGTTTCCAATTAATCACAGGTCAATAAATTTTTGGTATGGCACAGCTGATTTCTTTCGTGATCTGACCACTGTAGTATTGACCCTATAGTAGTTATAATAATAATAAAAAGTATAGTTCATAATAATGAGTAAAAAGGAGTTATCCTTTCAGTATTGCATGTTATTGAAATAATAGGAGCTGTGTGGTTATGAATGTCGTACTGAATAAATATAAACAATGTATCTTGTATATAAACTTACTTCTTCAACAGTATTCTGATATGTGTATCGCTCACGGTGGGAAACATGGCTCCTATCTTGGCGACCATGGCGTCGGTGTCCGAGCTGAGCGTGAGGGAGCCGGCGAAGCGGTCGTTGAGGTGTGACACCCGACCCGGCACGGGGCTGTCCTTGGCGGTGAGGCACAGCGCACGTCCCAGCACCGGGCTCGGCTGCAGGCTCGCGAAAGCGCGCTGGTCCTGAAAAAAAGTCGCCGTGTCTTCTACTAAAGCTCTGGTTTCTTCCAATAGCGTCAATGGCGTCATTTAGTTATCGCTATATATCGTTGAATGGCGTCACTGAAACTTTGGCTATGAAAACAAAGGTCTGGGTTTCCTAGAGAGCGTTATATCTGACACCAACGATCTTATATGTTATGCTTTGATTATAGAGAGAGAGAGCTAAATCCTCCAAGATGTTATGTTATGTGTAACATATAAGATCGTTGTCTGACCGCTCCGGCCGCGAGGTTCGATCGCGTAGTTCGATCAATCGAACCACTATTTGTCGTCCTTGTGGTTTGATTCAATAATCGAACTGTGACCGTAAAGTCAGCAGCGGAGCAGCTATTTGCATGTCGGCCGTAGTTCACGGTGTTGAAGAGTCTGCGGGCGTTTATTAAATAGCGGTGTAATTTTTTTTGTAAAATGAACGGCAGCGTCGGAGTTTCGAACATTCCACGTGTCTATGGCCGTTTCATTACGGCCACCATTGTGCGTCCGCTAAATGACGCCTCCGTATTGTCTATTGTCATTTTCGTGCACGGTTACTACCAGCGAGGGAAATCCTTCCTCCGAGATTACCACTATTACGTTACTTACTCTATGATTACCACACAAGAAGCGTAATATAGACTTTATTATTACGTAGTATTTACTGACTCTATGGACTTTATTTTCAGTGTCAAGAGACAACCAAATTATTCTTAAAATACATAAATTCATACACTACTATCACTACTATCATTGCTTCTGAAATTCAAGGAGCTATAATTTATAATTGTGTTGAAAATATTATAGGCAAAACTAGCATTGTCTTTATCTGTGGTTATAACTTGTTACTATAAATAATTATATACATTGAAATATACATGAACAAAACCCTTATCACCATGTACTCACATATTGAGGCTTGAGCCCCTTTGGATAGAACATCTTAGGGCTGTTGTTTGGCGGCGGCTGAAAGGCATGCTGCAGCCGCACTGGCGAGGGGTATGGGTGCACGTGGTACGGGGAGCCGTGCGGAGACTGTGCGGTCCAAGTGTACAGACATGGGTGGGTAAACACAACTGTGAACAAGGTGCCGGTATTTACAACACTGGTGCTCCTCTTATGTACAGTGCTAACAAACAAGTCTTGTGCCTCCAAACATTTCATCTTCGCAGACAATGTTTATGTACTACATCTAGCTCTCAAACGTATTGTTACTGGGAATGAACTTGCCTTTTCCTACAAATCTTATCAGTTACAGAATCAAACTGGGTGACAGTTTAGATTATTTTATTTTGCATTGGTGAAACCCTTCCGGATGACCACTGTATTTGTATTTTTTATGTTCCTAAGAAATAGTAAAGCATTACTACCCATGTTATGCTTGAATATTTTTTTAGTTTTTGTTTAGTTTGTTTAGATTCAAGGTGTATGAAACAGATATTGTATTACGTATGTATACATTATATTGAATATCTGTTTCAATTAAATATTTAATACTATGTTTTAACTGTGTATTATTAGATAATAATTTAAATAAATACTGACTCATATACATCAGAATTTGTTGCTTGTCTATCATTAAATAAGTATATTTATACATATATTTTATTCATGTAACTATCCTCATAATACATACAATCTTTTCATACATTTCCAGTAACATTTATGTTATCTATAGCTTGTGCATTTTGAGTGTCTGTAAATAAGTACATAACTTGTCATTGCCTAACAAGTTGTGTAACAAGGAACATAGCTTAATGTATGTACTGTAGTATTATCAAAAGCAAATCACACAAACATTACAAAAAACAATCAAAACAGGTACTTTGTCCATTTGTATCAGGCTGCAGATTTAAGACGAAGTTTGATCTTCAACAGTGTAAAGCTAATCTGAAAAACATTAACATTGACTGGTTTGTTTACATTTAAAACATTCAAGTACTCTTTAGCTATTATGTATGCACAAGACTTTGGCTTAGCGATTTAAGATATTCGTTATTTAAATAATGCTAAAAGAGTAGAACAAAGAAGTAAACAAATAAAGTAGAAGTTCACACTTTAAAATTGTTTCTACGCTAAGCTCTCGCTCTAACCTGGCATTCAGTGACCCCTGGTCCAGAACGACCCATCAATATAATAAGAAAAAAAAATTATTATTATTTAATTTCTAAGACAATCGACATTGACATTTTTGGTGTCAACATTATTCGGTGACAGTCTCGTGTCTCCCCTGATGTCTCCCCCAGGCCGGGGAGATATAAGAACTTACATTTAAAATAATATTTTGAGTACTCCAGGGGCCGTACCGTGAACCGCTTATAGCAAGACCGAATAGGTACAACTGTCCGCACGACCGCGAACCTTATTGCGAGGCGGTAAAATTCACACTTGCGCAGCGTCGGCAGCTTACCTGGTGCTTCAAAACCAAGCTGAGAGCGTGGTTACAAGAGAATTTGTTTTATGACATTGAAGCTTATTTTAAAATATGCATATTTTTATAATTATTTCATTTTATGAAGTGTTTTTTTTGTGACATAATTAATGAAATTTCATGAGTAACTTTGGTCAATAAACTATTGTATTGTATTGTATCATTACATAGGTGCACTTACTTTACTTTACTTTGACACATTGAATGGTTAGTCTCATTATCACTGTGATGTCTCTAGTGAAGGTACTATTCAAACCGAACACAGTAATGTTTATACAAGAGCAAAATCATTTAACTTTTTTTTTGTACAAATCATTCCAGCAAAAACAAGGTGTGTATGTGTCATGTAGTAGTTGCGTTGTGGAAGACCAATCATTGTTATTATTTTAGCCATGACCCTCCCACTGCAAAGCCACAAAGGCATCCCTAGCAATTTTTCACCGAATAATGCTTTGGTTATCCAGCTGCTGTAGTGCAAGTTATGCTTACAACAAGCACAGCTTACTATTCCGAATTGCACTTGGGGAGTAGTAAATTTTTTATTACACTATGTATTGCATATCCAAATAGTTGGCCGGTTTCATCAATCATCCAAGCATCAGGAGTAAAGGGAATCAATTCCAACTAGGTAGACCACCTGAGATAGTAGGCAGAGATCCACATTCCATCTTTTCATGTAGGACGCTGAGTAGGAAATATAATACATAGGCCTGCAGCTACATCTTTTAAAAAACTTTACGAATTTAACCCATTCGAAAATGGCGGATTATCCAATTCAATGAAGTTAGTTCCGAAATACCTAGGCTCTTACCTGTGTGCTAATACAATCTAAAGCTATTTGTTGGGTGGCGTTATGCATCGCTTGTATTTTATGCTTGTACCGCAAATCCTCCATAGTGCCGGCAACAAACGGGCGGAATAGTAACTTATACCAATCACTAAAGGTGATTTAACACTACAGCTTATTGAAAATAATAATATTTATTTACGTAGATTAAGTTATAGAAATCATAATTCAAAACTTTCGTATCGTTAGTATATTGTTCTAAATATTTTAAATAAAATATTCACTCAACGTTGGACGCAAAGTCAATGTATGATACGACTAAATTAAAAACAAAGATTAAAAACAAGACAGGACCTCAAAGTTTTCTCAATATGCCATGCCTTTCGTATTTGTCTTCATAACATTGTTTGCAGCATAGATAAATTAAACACTGTGGTTTGCTAATCGATACAATAGTCTGTCAAAATCTACAAATCGGTGTTTTTTTCTCCTGTCCTAAGAGCATTATGGCATCCCAGTTTTAGCATTTGCCAGTTTTTTTTTTTTATATTTCGGGTTAGAAATTCCTGTTTGGGGGTCTCCCTGTGACCCTGTGAGTAATAGTACTCTTTGGTCAGTAGTCACAAAGTCATACACAGTAAGTCACAGTCACGTCCACTCATATTCTAGTCATGTCGTGACTATTTTTATCACAAGCTTGGTTCAAGTAAAGAGATTTGAAAACAACACGAAAACACCGTAAAATTATGATATAAATTGGCATATAAATAAAAATACTTCATTAATAAGGTGTCTAAACGAAACCATAAAAATCATAGTAATTATGGTAAACAAGACAAAAAAGTTTGGGGATCTTGGGCCTAGATCGTCATGTTGACCTACACCAAAGGCTTCAGATACCGTAAATTTAGTTAAATTTTTATTATTTTGAGATTATTTGAACCCACCCCTTGGAACCAGATTTGCTTGTTGGATATACACCAAGCTACACGAGGCTTCCAACATAATCTGTAGGCACTGATTATTATTATTTAATTTATTTATTATTCCCACCCGTATTTAGGGGGAGGCTTTTGTCCAGTAGTGGACGTCTTCTGGATGACGTCTGTGTGTATTTATTATTATTAGTAATATATTTTCTTTTTACATTGTTGACAATCTTAGTAATCATAATATTAGTGTTTCAGACTCTCGCCCAATGGCAAATTTCGTAAGGTGGAAAATATCTACCCTAGTACAACAAAGGAAAGTAATAAGGATGAAAATTCATCCGCATCGATAATGAAATCTACCATTTCATTTCTCATTAGAATCGAGTGCAAGAAAATTATTCATCTAAAAATAATAATTAACATCTATAATTCAAATAAGAGCTAAGCATTTTGGATATTTTGTATTATTTACCTATATAAAATTATCTCAATGTTACTGGTTTTGTTTTGGTGGTTAATACTTTAAATTCAAACCTAACTATCAAAACAAAATCGGTAACGAATAGCAATAACTGGCGAATAAAAAGTGCACCAGGCATCAAAATTCCTTGTTATCGATATTTCATGGCGGTACAGCCCTAAGCTCTTTTTGTTCATTGCGGCACTAATGGTTGTTTACAAACGATTAATTTTTTTTTTAAGTTCGGTCTCTTGTATAAGTATTATACGCTGCCACTCTCTTTGGAGAAGAATTGCTTTAGGCCGGGCGCATACGACGAGAAAAACCGTAAGAAAAACCGTCTGGTTTCGCCCGAAGGCGCTCCGTGCATACATTTTCTACTAGGTCCCGCACACGGCAAGAAATTTCTCACGGCGTCTGTCCGGTGCTGCGGACAAATGACAAATGTACTGCGGACGGGCCTCTCGACAAAAACGTCTCGCATTCGGTTGATGTGTGATCCGGCGCGCATCGGCACCGGACGGACGCCTTGAGAAATTTCATGTCGTGTACAAAATGTATGCACCTAGTACAAAATGTATGCACGGAGCGCCTTGGGGCGAAACCAGACGGTTTTTCTCGTCGTATGCGCCCGGCCTAAGCATGTCCGCGCACGCATTCGGCACGGCTTCCGTCAGGCACCGGTCCGGCGCCGTACGACCGTAACACACTGCGCACAATTTACTGGTGCGAGCGAGACGGGCGTCTCGAGAAATTTCTTACGGTGTGCGGGACCTAGTACAAAATGTATGCGAGCGCCTTCGGGCGAAACCGGACGGTTTTCCTTACGTTTTTTCTCGTCGTATGCGCCCGGCCTAGTAGGGTGATTTATTTTCAGTATAATTTCCCCAGTACCCCTACAGAGAAATTAGACACGAAAGAAGAGGGAAAGACTTACATAACAATCGTTATATTAATGATTAATCTGAGTTAAAACACTGAAAATTATTAGTGACGGATTTATCAACTTAAAAAAATGTAAGTTTTGAATTTGGCGCCTTAGCCTATGCGCCACAAAATGTTTTCTCCTTCATATTTCAATTTTTCAAATTAATTATGGCGGACGCAAGCCCCAGTCAACTGCGGTGTAATATCGCTAATTCGCTACGTTTGCTTTAATTATAGAATCAGTTTGTGTTGATGTGAATATTCAAAATTCGTTTACGACGAAGTGTCGTTTCGAGCGATCGTCGGAAGCGAACGATGGCAAATAGTAGTAGTTCGGACGACGTCGCTATGCCGGACATAACCGAAGTATCCGAAGAGCTTTCGGCGGGCACAGATGACGGGGGCGAGCGGGCTGAAAACGGCACGATGGTGCTGTCGAGCAATATCAAGAGTTCGCGCTTGACTAGCGAGCCGAACGGAGTGGTGCATGTCCCGGTGACGCTACCTGTGGGGACACTCATCACGGGCACCACCTTCAACGTGATCACCTCGGACCAGCTCCCGCACTTCAAACCTATGCTGTGTGTCGACAACGGATTCATATCGGGCGGCGGCGTCGGCGAGGAAATCAAGACTACCCACATTGTGCTCCAGAACACGCCCTCGCCGGAGTCGCGTACCGGCTCCGATGAGAAGGGCGGCGGGGGCGCGCGCGTCGACGGCCGCTCCTGGGCCGAGACCGTGAACATGCCCGTGTTGCCGGTGCGCTGCAAGAACACCTCCGCCGAGCTGCACAAGGCCCGCTTCGGCTCCGGCGGCCGCGGCAAGTGCATCAAGTACGGGCCCGAGTGGTACACGCCCAGTGAGTTCGAGGCATTGTGCGGGCGAGCCTCCAGCAAGGATTGGAAGAGGTCCATAAGATTCGGCGGCAGAAGCATACAGGCTCTGATCGACGAGGGTATACTCACGCCGCATGCGACTAGTTGCACTTGTGGAGCATGCTGTGATGATCAATCAGGTATCTATCTGCCTAATGCTTTGACTGTGACTTGGTTCAGGAGCCCTAACCACTAAATTTGCTATACCAAAAATGACAAACTTTGATTACAAACCATTCTTAGAAAATGAAAATAGGTACCCTAGTTTGGTGTGTGTGTACAATAATATCCTGTGTAATATTCGAAACTGCTGCTAATTGCTACAATAGGTGTTTTATACCCCCAGCATTTACTAGATACCTATATAAATATTTTAATGCAATCTTTAAAAAATAAAAGTAATTTTGAAAGATGATTCAAAGTAGGTTCCCTTGAGTAGGTATAAGTTTATTTATTTTAAAAAAAAATTGCTATTAGAACTTAAGGTTATCTTTCTGTCTTTATTATGCTGACAGCAATGGGACCAATAAGACTGTTCACACCATATAAGAGGAGGCGGCGCACCTTTCAAGACATTGAAGAGAAAAAGACCAAGATAAAACGTGACAACAGCTTGGTGGAGAGTGATATAGACAATATTCATCAGACAAGTAGTAATAGCCACTCGAAGGAGGCTTGGCAGACGCTGGCTGAGAGCCTGGATGGCACCACAGAGTATCAGCTGTTGGATAACACTGATGCCAGCACTGATCCCACAGGTAATGATGCACTTTTCTTTATTATTGTAATATAATGCTGGCTAAAAAACAATTCACATGTGGCTATTCAATGTCCTGGGTGTAGAAATTCCTATACCAATGTAAAATATGTAATGTAAGCGAAAGCAAATGTCATGTTATAAAGTAATTGCTTTACTTCAAACCTAGTTATAAAATTAGATAACTCAAGTGGGTTGGACATCAGAGAGACGCGCCAATCATCCTCGCAAACACGCACACTTCGCATTAATTTATCCAAATGAATCCAAATTCCAAATGAATGGGGGTGATGAGTCCTGCACTGACGTCCCGCTTGGGGTGTATTGTGCATATTCCTTATGATATAAAATTACAGCAGCTGACGTAGCAAGCGAACTATGATTAGACTATTAAATCTTTCTGCCGGGCGAAAATGATGATGATGTACATATTATATTAATTAGTAATTGCGCCCCGCGGTTTCACCCGATAAAAAGTAGCCTATGTTTTATACTAAGATATAAGCTACCTCTGTACCAAATTTCATCTAAATCCGGCGACTCTAAATGAGTTCGGCTGTTTCGGCGTGAAGGAGTAACCAAAGAATATATTTACTGGAAACTCAGTCACACAACGGGCAATGGAGAGAGCTATGCTCGGAGTTACTTTGCGCGATATATTCCGTAATGAGTTTTTTTTATGCTGTCAAGTGACGAGACGAGCAAGACGTTCGAATGGTGGTAAGCGTCACGCCTGCCACTAACAATAGCAATGCCAGAATTGTGAACTTACGACCAGTCCTGGGCCGCACTGCACTGCTCTCCTCTCGTCACCCTGAGATATTAGACGTTAAATCTTTTCATACCCAGTAATTTCTCTGGTAACATTGTCCTTCAAACCGGAACACAGTAATGCTTGCACACTACTGCTTGGCGATTTAATAACAGGCAAAGGTGTGGTACTTCCCCAGGCGGACTGCAGTAGATTCCTACCGCTAAAAAAGGATATTCGCCAAAGAACCAAAGTTACCGACATTGCTCACACAAGGTTTGCAAGTTGAAGTGGCGCAGGGCAGGCCACATTGCTCGAATAACTGACAACGCGCCGATGGGGAAGAAAGTTTCTTGAGTGGCGACCGCGAACCGGAAGACGCGGCGTAGGAAGGCCTCCCACTAGGTGGACCGACGACATTATAAAAGTCGCGGGCATGCGGACCGGTGGATGCAAATGGCAGGCTGTCGTACAGTGTGGCGGACTAAGGGGGAGGCCTTCGTTCAGCAGTGGACGTCTCGGGGCTGATGATGATGATCTAGCACTAGTATTTGTGCCATCTTTTCATAACTTACTAATCTTAAAACCATAACTTAGTCACAATAATGTGGGTGCACATAATATACTAGCTATCCACCAACTACCATCGTGCCATACCTGGGTTACTATATGTTTGTATTATCTGAAGGTGCATTTGTATGAGTCTGTGTTTAATAGGTAAATAAATATGTCAAAACAAACGTTATTCAATGTGTGCAGTCTTATCTGTTTGTGTTCTATATTAACATCGGCTGAGTTGGGAATCTATGAATTTGCTAGTTATATCATTACGTTCGATCATTCTGTGCTTACACGTCAGTCTTGCGGGTTATGGAGGCTTTGAGTGTCCATTGGGAAATGTTTGAAGGTATCATTTGGATATTTGTTGTGGGCGTGGGCATAAGTTGTTCATGTCTTTGTGTCTGTGCTATTGGAAAGATGTGAGCGATGCAATGTTATTTATATACTTGCTACATTGCTAATTGTTTCTTGTTAACTTGGCGAGTGTTACAACATACTTATCTAGTAAAAAGATTTTTTTAATTAACCACATTCAATAGGGTTATCGATTCTGAAAAAAAACATGCAATCGAAATGGTAAAATGTATTGTAAAAATATACAACTTTGTACGAATAGGTATGTTTATTTTATTCTAAGGCAAAGTACCATCCATGTACCAGAATATGATGAATAGGTATGTTTATTTTATTCTAAGGCAAAGTACCATCCATGTACCAGAATATGATGAATAGGTATGTTTATTTTATTCTAAGGCAAAGTACCATCCATGTACCAGAATATGATGAATAGGTATGTTTATTTTATTCTAAGGCAAAGTACCATCCATGTACCAGAATATGATGAATAGGTATGTTTATTTTATTCTAAGGCAAAGTACCATCCATGTACCAGAATATGATTACGGACTCGGCTATCACAAAGCGAGTATATTGTGTAGCATCGGCAGTCTCTACATACTGCATCACTTCTTCGCTTACCTACAGGCTAGTTGTTGGTCAAACGCAGACATGGGAGCTATAAAAATTAGGTTTATTTTAAAATGTAGTTTAGTTACGAGATGAACGAGGCTGTCGGCTGGTGGTAAGCGTCGAACCTCTCCATAACAGTAGGCTACCGTCAGTAGCAGTGCCAGAATTGTGATCTTGCAAACAAAATCCTGCGCCGCACTGTACTGCGCTCGTCACTCTGAGATATTAGATGTGAAATCTCTTTAAGTCCAGTAATTTCTCTGGAAACATTACCTTCAAACCGAAACACAATAATGCTTGCACACTACTGCTTGGCGTTTGAATAACTGGCAAAGGTACAAGGTTTGAATGCTTCCCTAGGCGGAGACCTAAAACTACAACTTACTGTCTCTTCTATTTGTTAAAGAGGCAAAATCTTTTAAATATCATCGTCAGCCAGAAAACGTCCACTGCTAGACGAATCCACTGCCCCCTTAATAGGGAGGGGTTGCCATAATCCCCACGCTTGGCAGGCGGCTTGGGGATCGATTAGATCTTTTAAATATATTAGTATTGAAATGCTTGGCGTGCTCCGTAACTGATTCCCAGCAATACTCGATGGGACTAGCAGGATAGACCCGCAATTTCCATGATAAGAAGTTTCCTCACGACGACGCACATAACATTGTCTTGATAAATTTGATGAAGATCGGTTCAGCCGTTTACTGCTGATATTTCCTACGGGACTGGTTGCACCGACGCACGCGCTGCTGGCCTCATAATATTATTATATTTAGCAATAGCTGCTCTCCGCGGTTTCACCAGCGATTCCTGGCATAAAAAGTATCATTTGCTATATTCCAAGCTATAAGCTACCTTTAGACCAAATTTCATTCAAATCCGTTCAGTCGTTTTTGCGTGAATGTGTAACAATGCATGCAAACTTTGACATTTATAATATTAGTATAGTCATATAAAATAATGCTATACTAGTAGTAGGATACAAAAATATAACCTACAGTACTCACGAATATCGTAGTATAGGTTTCTATTGGTTCTATAAGTTTATGTTGATCCGATCAGTACATTACCTCGAACAAACATACAAGCTTATCTTTATAATATTAATAATAACGAGTAGTGCGTAGACGTCTTGTGGGCGTGGTAGCCTAGCAGCTTGATTTTACTGAGTAATGTCACGGGTTCAAATCCCGGGCCAGTACAATTACCAGTAAGCTCTTCAGAGTTTATACAGGGTTAGTTATAATCAGTTAGCTTCCTTTTAAGGCCATATTCTGTACATCAAAACAAACAACTTTTAATATGGGGCGAACATTGAAAACGTGAAAGAAATATCATCTGTTCCATACAAAAAGTTCATCGACCTTCGGCATAATGTATGGAACAGCTGTTTTTTTGCGTTTTCAGTGTTGGCCCCATAGTTAAAGTTGTTTGTTTTGATGTACAGAATATGCCGTTAAAAGGATGATAACTGATTAGAACTAACCCTGTATACAAATTTTCATACCACGGACTTTTTGGTGAAGGAAATCATTGAGAGCAAACTGCCTACTTCCAGAAAAAAATACTTAATGGCCAGCCAGCGTGGCGGATATTACCCTAGGGTAGGCCATAGTCCTGCAATAGACTATTGAAAAGGCTATGCTATGCGTGTTTAAAATCTTTAGTGACACTTTAGTCGTATTCATAAATCATAACATCTTCTTTTTTGTGGTGGGTGATGAATGGGTATTTGGCCACAGCTCACTGTCAGTTAAGTGAAGGTGTGGTAGTTAAACTTAATAACTGATAACTGCTTCTTCGTCTTCACGCTTTGATACATTTTAAAGATTTATCAATCAATGCGTATAGTCTACGAAGTACTAGGTAGTCGAGCGCAGCCCACAGCGTACCCGATGTTATAAGTAATTTATTTCTTTCTTTATTACTGACATCGCAATAATATTTAAGCTAGCAATAAGCGAATTAGATCGTGAAAAAAAGTATGTGCATAAAAAGGCAAGGCAATAGCGCCTCTAGCGACCGGCGGCAGTAACTGTAAACATGATCATTGCTTTTGGTTACGATGCGACGATCGCACGCAGGAAATTATTGCTGCGTTCCGTAATCCGCTAAAAGTGATAATGTCGCGAATCCGACCAAATTTAATAGTCACTAAATATAAGGGCATTCATTTGATTGAGTAATACTTCTGAGTGGTCGGATTCGCGTTATTATCACTTTTAGCGCATTACGGAACGCAGCATATACATAATTAAACAACGCGTGCGCTTTTTATTATTATTATGTTACCTTTATATATATTTTTAAAAATTAATAATACGACGTGTGTGTCGCTTGCGATGGCCCTTATTAATCTCAATTAATTTACATCTAGAATAGATAATATAAATTCGTACGTATCAATTTGTTCATGGCTAAAGTTAAATGGATTGAAGCCACGCTCTTGTACTTGTGTTGGGGGACCCCGGTCAATTTTGAATGCTTATATATATATTGGGAGAATACTCGCATTACAACCGCGAGGATTGGATTCTGGGACCGGAACCAGCGAGTTCTTGAGAATATACGCACAGATAAAAAAATCATACCCTGACTGAGTATGTAGTGAAAGAAAATATTACGAAAAAACGTTTTTTTATGCAAAGGAGCGACGAGCGCATCGTTCGCCTGATGGTAAGCATCACATCTTCCCATAACAGAAGCAGTGCTTGTATTGTGAACTTGCGAACAAAAGCCTACGCGGCACTGCACTGCGCTCGTCACCCTGATCATTATAAAATTAGATGTCAAATCTCTTCATGCCCATAGTAATATCTCTGGTAAAATTGCCCTTCAGACCGCAATACAGTAATGCTTGCACACTACTGTTTGGCGCTTGAATAACTGGCAAAGGTGTGGTACTTCCCCAGGCGGACTCTGCAATAGAGTCCTACCACTACGAAAAACAAAAACCTGCATAGATCCGGGAAAAAATGTCTGTGGTTTATTTGAATTTGGCAACCCGCCTGAGCTAGCGTATAGCGAGTATCTAACCTCACCACCATTCGAGGGTAGTCCCTGGTCCAGCATAGAGGCGTTATAGAGTAGCCTTAGCGACTTAATAATCTTAGCGACTTTATAGTGTCTAGTCTTAGCGGCTTTATAGTGACTAGTCTTAGCGACTTTATAGTATCCAGTCTTAGCGACTTTGATAGCAACAGTATTTAAAATATTTTTCAGGTGAGCTGTGATCATACACCTAGTCTATCCTCCGTCAAATTGATTTTTTATTGTAGACTAGCAGTGTGCCGCGGTATAGTAGCCAATGTGTCAGTCCAAGGTATAAGCTACGCTTTAACCTACTAGCTACCAAATTTCATATAAATTCGTTAAGCCCTTTTTTCGTGATTGAGTAACAAACCAAAGACATTTATAATCTAAAGCATAAATAATACCATTTCACGGGAATATCAATAGTCATGTATTCGTGAAGAATAACGCCGTGATGGTAAGTGACGGTGTCATAGAGCAAAGATCACGGTTATTTGAAAGAAACCTGTTCTCTGAAGACTTGGATTGAACTAAACTTCTAAGGAAACAAGGTAGTCCTATTCTTTGGCAATACGAACGATGAAACGTGGTAGATGCACTGCATTCTTGTATATTCAAATGCTCAGAATCATGAACTAGGGCCGTACCGTGAACCGCTTATTGCGGGACCGAATAGGCTTAGCTGCCGACGCTGTGCGACTGTGAATTCTATCGCCGTGTAATAACGTTCGCGGTCGCGCAGTGTCGGTAGCTGCTCCTATTCGGTCCTGGAATAAGCGTTCATGGTACGGCCACTGATGGCGCGACGGTTCCGACTTGTCAGGATACTGCGATGTGACCAGAGTAGGATTTCGCTGCTTTACAGCAATTACGAGACATATCAAAACATTGCTGATTCATTACAAAAGGGAAGATGCATTTTTTTTAGTAGGAACTTGTTTTTTAATTATTATTTTTACTGATTGCTTACCCGATATATCCCATAAGTACTTACATAATCAAGCGGTGAAACAAATACTTATTAATCCTATATGATGTATGGTTTTAATGGGTATGTAATAGCTTTGCGTAGGTCATGCTAAAACGGTAGATACATACTAATTAAATGGTAATAGTAGTTTTGGCGGGTACACGGAAAAATCATGTCGCTGTTTTATATTATTTTCAGTTTCCATGTGTGTTATTTCGGAAAAAATACATATTAATTAGCTTATTTGATAGTCGCAACAACTTTACTAGTGCATGACTTGGACTTGACTTTGACTTATCTTGTGTGACTGTGGTTTTATCAGTTGATACTATAAAATCTTGAATAATGCGTAATAAACTTGACGCCGGCGGAATGCACAAAGAGCGTTTTTGTTCTATTCGTAATAGTCTTGCGTTTGACCACATACTCCCTGATGTTAAGCAACGATGCGGTCTAGGATGGAGTATGCTTACCTAGAGACTGATATTTTATATTATAATGTATACATTTTATAAAGTGTAAAATGTCATCTTTCTATGGAACAGTTGATATTTTCTAGATTTCACGGTTGGCACCATAGTAAAAGTAGTTCATTATGATGAGTACAGTGAACTCCTTTCGGCTTAGTACTACCGTTCCGCGCAACCCCGTATTACTTAAAATAACCGATAATTTGTAATTAGAATAAGAGAGATAAAAACCAACGATTATGTGGAACGTAATTATCTGTCTATAAATGAGTTGGTGGTGTTTCCAGAGGCGAACGAGATGGGCGGCGTGTTGAAGCGTCTCGAGGAGATCAGCGGGTCGCTGTGCCGGCTCGCGGCCGAGCTGAAGCAGTGCGTGGAGGAGGTGGGCGCCGTGAGCGCGCGCCAGCTGGACCGCGCGGAGCAGGCGCGCGCCTCCGCCCTCTTCGCCGCCGCCACCGGCGACGTCGACGCCTCCATACCCTCCGTCGAGGACGCCGACTCCAAAAAGGTTTGTTAAACACACAATGAGCGTGATGTCGCGTGATGGCGGACATAGTAATGCTTTATAAATTATTTAACGGGTTGGTAGACTGTCCTGATGTCTTTGAAAAAATCAAAATTTGAGTCCCCTTACCACGTAGTAGATTGGTATGGAAGGAGTCATTCAAGTTGCCCAGATGTCGCACTAATATGTTACTACATTCTCCATTGGCCCGTATGTGTGCTAGCTACGATAAGGAAGCGATACGGAAAAAATATATATTTTATAACTTGGTCCGATTTCCTTTATTAAAATTGGGATAAAGAATCTGTTGAAGTAGCCCACTATAATAAGAAATACAGTTTTGTTTTTGTAAGATAATAACAGTAATAATTATGGTAGATAAAACTTTTAAGTTTGTAAGTTAGGTTCACTATTTAGGAATTATGTACCCTATATCGATTTTTGTGTACTTTTTTTTACTATAGTTTGTGCATAAAGCTGTTTGTGAACTTCCAAAAAAATAAAATTATTTGCGATTTTCCAAACATGGTAAATAATGTAGTTTCTTTCAACTCGATAAATAGCGCAGACTACGTGCACATGAAATAAAATAAAAAACTTGACAATGACAGCTACGTCTGGTCTGCGTAAAGTCAAAATCATCTACAACGAGCCTCTTTTTTTTTGACATGCGCTGTCTCCCTATTGCGCAGGGTTTGTGTCACAGCAGTGTTTAGCGCGGCTCAATGTGTGTGTTGTATTTCAGTGTGCGAACTGCAACCGCATAGCGTCCGCGGAGTGCTCGCTGTGCCGGCGCACGCCCTACTGCTCCACCTACTGCCAGAAGAAGGACTGGACCGCGCACCAGGTGGAGTGCTTGCGGACGGTGCCCGCGCTGCACTCCGACGTGCAGCAGCACCAGTCCATCATGCTGATCGTGGACAGCCAGCATCAGTGACACCACGGTGAGCTCGCTGCCGTTTACTACACTACACCAGCGCCAATGATAATAGAATGGACGGGAAATAGGCGCACGGATTTTGAAGACTATATGTTGAGCGCCAGCTCTTCTCTCGCGTCAGTCATACTCTGTCTTTGCGACATGCGAGCCGTACGATACGACAATACAAGCTTCTAATACATGTACATGTGTTCTCTTTTTATCATGCAGTAATTAGATTCGCTATTTTATTTCTATTTTCCGGCAAATGTAATATGCATACTTTTAGCTAGGTATGCTTGATTGTGTTGACTTGTTGATATTGATCGATTTGCAAGCGCTGGGCCCGTCCATTCCATTATCACTGTCGCTGCACTGCACCGCACTACACTACACTTGTTACCAAGCGCCTGCCAAAAATCTCGTAAAATAAAATAAATTCTGTGCAATTTTGCGGAAAGGAAGAAATACTTGATACAGCAGCAAGTAAATCATTGCTCCGCCATTCACTTGTTGGTAAGCGACGATGATAGGTATCTATATAGTATTCTACCTACCTATCATAGCTACCACAGCTCTTGTAGAAACCGGCAGCTTATTCCATAAGTTGGCAGATACGAATAGAAATGTAGTAGTAGTCTGGTACTTTGCAAGAAAAAATTACCATAAATAGTAGGGTCGTTTTCTACTGGTCCTGTGGTATAAAGAGGAAGAATAAGGTAGTACATTCCTGTATCTGGATAGTTCTGCATCTGTCACACTCGCTAGTAACTTCCAGGCTAAAAGTTTTGTTGTTATTGACTTTTCGTCACCAAATTACTTACAAATTACACTTTATTATAAATAATTATTAAACGAACGATGTTTGTTCTGTGTCTGGGTGTAGTATGTATCATAAGTATGTATTTACAAAAAAATATGTATATCAGTATTCTATCAGCTATCTGGTTTCCATTGTACAAGCTTTGCTTAGTTAGGGGCTAGATGGCGTTGAGTGTAAAATGTCCACCAATATTTATTTGCTTAGAGGGGATAAATTAATTAATATTTATTGTTTTGACTTTGATTAAATTGTCGAACAACACGCAAAAGTAACGGTACATCAAGAGATTCCGAGATGGTTTTCATGGATAGTCCAAGCAACTGCGGTTTTGTCTCAGTTGATATATTCAGAAGAAGACCCAGGTAGCGGTGGCATAATTTAAAAGCCAGTTTTTCAGATGCACAACTTGGTGAGGAATTTCATACTAGTATATATATCCTTTAAAAGAATTGGTATCGTGTCCCCCCGTTCCCCCCCCTATTAAAACTTTGCCGGTATTGTCATTTATGCAGGCACCGCGCCCCTTACATTATAAAGTGGGAGTGTTGTGTTTGACCTGTCAGGTTTCACTGTTGGACGAATGTCTCCTTCAATTTCCCCTAATAAACGACTAATTCAGAATCTATATTCCAGGGCGGTCCCGAGCTGTACAGCGTCTCAGCCACGGCGACAAGCGGCACACAGTTCCGAGCAGGTGTTGCAGGCACAGATAACCAAAATATCTAGTAAAATATATAAAGGCCGCTTAGTTATTATTTTACAAGAATGATCGATATGTTTATAGGACGGGCAACCAAAGAACATTCTTGCGTAGGCGCAAAGCGTTTGCAAACGATATTGACTCAGTTCCATCTAGGTAATTAATGCATGAGTGTCCTCATGGCGTTTGTTTATTTACAAATTACCCGCAGTTTTTTTTTTCATATTATCCCGGTTTTCATCGTACGACAAATTGACAGAAACGGTTTAATCAATTTAAAACCGAAGCGTAATATAGCTCCTAGATTTAAAACACACAATCTCGGCTGTTTGTTCTCAACGACGTTTGTTAGATATATCAATAACAACAATAGATGTCAGTGTCTTTCGGCCCGCACGCACTGGATTTTTCGATAATTCTTGTGTTTATGATATCTAATCCTCCGAGCTAAATACAAAACCTTATGTGATGGACTGATCAAATCATGAAACTAGTCAAATATCAATTTCAAACGCTTACGTGGAAAGTATTTTGTTTTTAGTTTTTAATAACAAAAATGGATTAACTTCTATCGAGGACTATTCAATAACTTACAAGGACTTTTGTCCCTATTGTGATATTAAATCATAATTATATAAACAAAGTCGTACATGTAAAAAGGCCAACTTCAGAAATTACGAGGAATTAGTTGAAATCAAAATTGATGATGTTAAGTTTTACAAACATTATTTAAAATTAGGGCGGTTAAGTAGGCAATAGAACTTGCACTTGGCGAGTTGTCGTCTTTGTATTATATAATCCATTATCAAGTGCAAGGAATAAAATTAATCTAGACACAATATCGCGTGTTTAGATGCAACAC
This sequence comes from Erannis defoliaria, assembly GCA_905404285.2. Classification (NCBI taxonomy): domain Eukaryota; kingdom Metazoa; phylum Arthropoda; class Insecta; order Lepidoptera; family Geometridae; genus Erannis; species Erannis defoliaria. Next base: position 21,960,398 of record FR990067.1, on the reverse strand, counting down.
ATAATCAGTAGGCAGAGATCTACTCTAGCCCTGGCCAGGCACTCTGTCAGGTGCATGGCGTGTCTCCGAGTATTTCATTTTGTCTTCCGAACTATTATTCATTACTAAAAAAATTGCTATATTATGTTCCTACTTTTTTATCGCGAATGTCCGCGTTTCCTTTACTTACTCAATTAATCTTAAATGTTATCTAGTGTGATTCTAGGTCTAGTAGAAGATGTAAGGGTCAAAATAAGAGAGGTGAGCATTTAATGTTTTCACACATCTGAAAAATTTACTTTGGTTCTGAAACAATCTAACAAAAGATGTTTATAGCGCTAAATGTTATGAAACTTTCCTAAGAAGAGCCACGCAAAAAAATACGTATTTTCAAAGTTCTGGCAGTCAATGAAAATTATGGCAGAGTCAGGAGTCGTTTCGGGAACATTTTTCTAATTCATTTAAAATAATAAGTAATCAATATAATACAGAATTGCTATTAATATTATGTAATAAGCATGGTACTAAATCGGAAAATATTGGGATTAACAATTTTTTTACAATTAAGACATTAGTTTTTTAAAGTATTCGTCATTATTTCGTATTTGGTGTGAATATTGATACAAAACTTCAATTTCCTTTTCATGAAAATACTATTCAGTGTATTAATAATATAACTAAACTAAAATCATGTTTAATAGTACATTATGATACAAGTGTTCTATGTTGGTCATTACACTAGAGGCGGTATTATGCGTGCGAGCCGTAGGCGAGCACGATAAGGAAGCCGAGAGTGTATTGAAACATAGCACAAGAGTTTCATACGACTGTTTTCATCACACTTGCGAGGAAAAAACATTTTTTTTGATAATAATCAACCACACAGCGAAATGTCAAACATTTGCGGAAAATGGCGCCCAAATCAGTAATGCGCGCGCAGGTTGACATTTACTTCAGCGGCATAAGAACTCTTTGTTGGTATTACAATAAAACTGTAAGTATTACCCGGCTATATTAAGAGTGCTTCGTATACATACGTCTCTAATTGTCACGTACAAACTTGACTTTACCGGGTTATTACCGGCCTATTATAGCACAATGTGCCGTAATGTAAAGTAAAAAGCACGCGTGCGTAATAGCTTGGATTATGAGCCTAAAACCGATGTAATAAGATCCACTTTACGAGCAAGTGTGATGAAAAAGATATTTTACAACACATTTGCTCAAAAAGTGCATTTTCAAAGCCTATATACATCGACTGATAGTTAAACATTACGCACCATACAAAGGAGCGTGTGGTAAAGCCTTTACCGTTCGCTCAGTTGTATAGCGCCGAGCGTAGGAGGATTATGGCATCGCACTTTGTGCATTTGCCAGTGTCAAGTATTTAGTTGCGACTTTTCGACCGATATTTATAAACAAAATAAAGTTTGTTTCATTATCTGTTGTACTTCTGTTATCTGTTTTCTCGCAAATGTGTTGTAAAACGTTGTATGGCACTCGTGCGGAATTGGTTTTTACAAACTTGTGACTATGGTAAGCCCTCGACTTCGTCTCGGGCTTACATTCGTCTACTCGTTTGTACAAACCAACTTACCGCACTAGTATCAAAAATAACTATAATTCTGTGTATGCTAACATTTCAAGATAGTTTTTTTATTGTTATATAATTACGTTTTAGTGACGTTCCCGAAAATGACGATGATGTTCTCGAAATGACCGTGTAGTTCCCTAAATGAATGAATCGACACTGTTTTTTGATGCTCTTTCTACACGGTTTACGGAACTACACTCTAGATAAATCTTCTTTCGCAAACTATATTTCTCTTTGCATTTTTTCTATTAGGCTTTTCTGTTTTTTAATAGTTCTGTTAGCCTGCGCCCTTTTCTTCTTATAGTCTTAAATTTATATTCAGCTTTCATTCTTTGGTAGTATTCTCTATCATTCAGTCTTTTTATTATTAATTTTTATTCAGGTGGCATCTTAGCCAAAAAAGGTGAAAACTTGCGCTTTCTTGCATCAGCTTTTTCGCGATGTGTTTTAAGGGGCTATAAATATACTATCTTGGTTTATGCTCTTTTTAGTAATTTTTCTCTCTTTGCTTTTGTCACCTTCCATGTTATTTATATTATATTCATACAATCAAGCTATTTAAATGCTTTATAGTGTAATTTCCTATACAACTTGTCATTTCGGGGACGCTTGTCATAAACGGGAAAGTTCCCAAAATGACCGTTCCCGGAATGATTTTCCGACCGGTGTTTTCATGTCACGGATCATGCTGCCAATTTGGATGCCGGTTTTAGGGATTATTAACAAGTGAGCCGTAATATTTATTAGAAATTATACAAAAACATACCCTTTTTAGAATATACAATTACAGAACAGCGTTCCCGTAGTGACAACGAATTAAAGTACCCAGACATCCTATCAAATTAAATGGTACGTACCGGAAATATAATTATTTATATCCGAAAACACATCGAACAGCGTTTGCTTTGACTTGCGGACTTCACACCGATGCTCACTAACGCCATCTACGCAACGTTTTTTTGTTCATTTTATAGATAATATTACCAGCGTTCACGAAATGATTTGCTAAATTTCAGACAAGATTTGAGCAGCACAAATATGAAAAATTCAAATGATATAAATATAATTTTATTATTTTAATGCTATTTAAAGCTAATATTCATTGACCTGGGTATGTCCTAAAACTGCATCCAGAACCACCGGAGGACGGGCAGCAGCGTCCTCTTGGTTAACGGTGGTAACACTTTGCGATCTCTAAGCCGCCTGCCAAGCGTAGGGATTATGGCAACCCCTCCCTATTAAGGGAGAGGCTTTCGTCCAGCAGTGGACGTGTTCTGGCTGAGAATGAAAATGAATGAAAGCTAATATACTTACTTACCTACTTTTTTGACTTAGCTGTATTGCGAAAGATGTTAAAAGGACACGTTCCCGGAATTATTATTTAGGCACATATTTGTTTAAAAATCAATTAAAACATTAATACTCAAAATAAACACGCGAAGGGCATATACCTATGAACGACAGCATTATATTTAAATTCTTATAACGATATTTACTACACGAAAACTTTGTCCGAAGCAAAATGCTCACCTCTCTGATTTTGACCCGTAAACATAACTTTGCGAAGCCTAGAAGGTCGGTCTTTCACAGAGAAAATAAACGAAACGAAAAGTATTTAAACAAATACCCTATACATTACATATTAACCGTAACCATAAATAATAAGCGATTTATTTATTAACCATATATAATAAGCGTTATAAAAAAAATACAACCGACTCCAATTTTGATTACCTAGATGACATCTTCATATTTACCAGTAATTTTGATTTAAAACCAAACTACTGAACCGATTTAGATAAAATTTATATGGGGCCACCTCTGAAGTATCACATACAAAACAAAAAAATAATCGAGTTCGCCCCGTCACCATAACGCTGAAGGGGAAATTCCAGCGCCCCCCGCCCGTGATCAAATTTGGCAGTCACGTCGTAAGACCAGTTAGGCAGGCGGTGCTGGGAATTGTCATCGATGAAACACATTCGGTCGGCCAGCACGCGGCAGCCATTACGAGATTGCAATTGTTTTGGCAAGATGTCCATTCGGCTTCATCTTGGGGGTTGCGATATAATGCACTACACATTTTGTATAAAGGCACTTATATCGCAACTCGCCGTATGGCATGCACGCGCCGCTCACCACGTCGTCCGCAGCGTTTTGCAGAGAACGCAGAGGCCGTCGTTCACCCTGCTGACGAAGGCGTACCGCTCGTGTAGCGCCGCCGTGCTACATGAGGCGCTACACGAGGCGGCGTGGTGTTGGCAGGTGTGCTTCCGGCGGACCTGGAGGTGACCCGTGCTGGCTCTGGGTGGAGTGTGGGGACAGTCGCGCAACGTGAAGGGGAGGGAGTTGTATTGCTTTTTCCATGGGCACGCTCCTCACGTCCGTCAGCCCGCGGATCTTCAACGTTTCTTCAACCTTCAGCAGCGCCGGTATCTTCCGATACGTTGATTTTGCGTCGGTACATGAAATCTGCGGTCGCCTTCAGGTCTTGGCATTTAACGTATTTGATGATCACGATCTGGCGCTGGCACGGATTTTCCATCAGCAGAATCTGGAAATAGGGGCTGCATGCGCTCAGCACCACCTTGTGCGCCTCCAGGATCTGGCCTTCGCAGGCGATGGTCAAGTCCATGAAGGACTGCGACTGAAACAGCTGATCGAAGCAGCTCATCAGGTTATTTTGATAGTTATTCCCCTCAAGCAGAACTGCTGGGGCGAGCCGGCGTTAAGGTTATGCTTTAATCAGCAGTCCAGACCAATAGAGGCATTGACCTCAGATTGATTGGCAGTGTAGTTTTTTGGGTTTCTTGCGACTCGATCATGATTTATGTTTAGAACTTGTTTTGTTTTGGTACAATGTGGAGGCCCAATCTTGTACATTCTATGATCTGGTTTCGCTTGTGTATAATGCAAGTACAATATTTACTTCTTACAGAATATACGAAACATATTCCTTTGTTTAAGAATGAATAGCAAATCTGTTATTATAAAGGCTACGTTAGGTCAATTGAAATTGTAAATATGTAAGATAACACTCGTATAGATAAGTTGTGTACATATGTATTATTGTATATGATACTGTTTTTTAGTTAGATGAATTTTCCCATGCGTTACTTTATTTGGATAAGTTATGTAAAAAATATTTTTATGCGTCAATACGAGCGGTCAAAACGCATTCGCAGGCTCCTTAGTGAAATGGTGACAATGAAAAAGGATACTCATTAAGTAATGTAGTTTACATAGTTACCTTCTTCGTAGTAAATACATATCCCCATGGCATTCTCCGTTTGTTCCTATTAGGCCAGTTTTCTGAAAGCACAGATTCATAAAAGAGAATTAGTGTGTAATCTTGACAATCTAAATGTACATATTACATAAAAAGTTTCATGAATCTATAAGGAGTCCAAAATTTTGATCTCATTGCCTTTTAATCGGTTTCTTTTATTTAAGTTAAAATGTTTAAGAATGTGCATGTATATATTTATATTTGTATAGGAACATGTGCCCTTGTGAGAATCTGCCTTTTCAAGATTCTGTCCACTTGGGGACAAACGGCACGCTCTCTACGCTAAGAAGGCACAAAACTATTCCTTGTTCTTAATTTGTTTAGTATTCACGAGATAAATGTCTTCGTATGTCACGTCCAGTAAGATTGTGCTTCAACTAAGTTGTTAATGAGCCACCTTATACACGACGTGGTAGTCGCGATTCTCCAATATTGGAGACAGCCTCGCGCGGGTGAAACCTTTCTATTGTAGTTCCAAACTCAGCATTATGTTTGGTGTAGAATCGCAGGATTTTTCCGGAAGCGTGTGTTTTGTTAATAATAACTGGTATTTCCTATTATGTCTGTGTTAAAGGGCAAGGAAAAGGGTCGAACCAGTCACTATTAGATATCGTCGTCTTCCCAATGTGCCTATTCACATGTAAACACCAATGTTACAGTTCTTGTGGCTACTTCGCAAGTCTGCAGCTGCACCCTATAGCTTTGTCTTACCCATTTTCTGAATGGGAAGAATCAATAGATACCCTGTTGACAGGAAAAACAGATTCGTAACTATTAAACACATAAATATATAACTAAATAAAGATGTATAAAAGAATATATGTTAAAAGCCAATTCTGCAGCGCGAGTACCGTTCTATGTCGCTAAATTTGACTTGTCGGTATAGCAGATTTATTAGGACAAATTTGAGAATATACCGATTTTTATCGAATTTTACCGATTTGAATGTCAAACATACGAATTAAATGACAAATATAACGATCGTCAAGAACGGTACTCCTGCTGCAGATCTTATAAATTAAAATCCATAATTCGGGTCATGGTCTGTGCTTGGAATGCTGACTTGAAGAGTATCCATAAGAATAATTATTAAGCAATAACAGAATAATTATGAATAGGAAAAGTTTACATGTATATAGTTAATAATAAAAAAGGCTAAAGACTAGCTTGTGAATTTTGTAAAGTAAAATAGTTACCATTGTCTGCAATATCTAGTTTTCGTTACCAAACACTAAACGTATAGTTGTGCTTAGAGGTTACGTAAATTTTTAAGTGTATTTTACAATCAGTTTTATAGGTTTTGGAAGTTTACTTCCACAGACCATTCATGCATTTAACTAGCAATAAGACTAACTAGACGCTCTCCTGACGTTGAGAGATAACTTACAGTTGTCACTGGATTGGTCCTCATTATTTTGACACAGGATAGTGGACCTGGATATATCCTAAAACTGCATCCAGAACCACCGGAGGATGGGCAGCAGCGTCTTCTCGGTTAACGGTGGTGAGCATTCTGCGATCTCCAAGGCACCTGTCAGCATGTGGATTATGACAGGCCCTCCCTATTTAGTGAGAGGTCTTCGTCCAGCAGTGGACGTCCTCTGGCTGATGATGGATAGTGAGACATTAGTCCTGTATTTCCTCTGGCTACAGTGCCCTTCAAACCGGAACACAGACATGTTTGCGCACTAGGTACGTACGGCTTGGTGACAGAATACATGCAGTGGTGCCTGCCTTTAATATGCCTCTTTTCAATGAGATCTGTAATCTAGTTCTGTCGGCCACCACCTTTCCGGGTTATCAAAGAGGTATTTTGTGATACTTACAGCTTCATAGTGTAAAACTAGGTAGAACCACACTTCTACTAGTATTTCGTACAGATGATTCACTCCATTGAAACGTCTCTATACTTAGTTGAACCACAATGTATCTACTTGTGTCATATTCCGTGCAAGCTAATTTTTACGCTATGTGCATAGAACAGTGTCGATTTTCTATTGTAGTGCTTGTGGCGCGCGCATACCCGGCGGGAGGCGTGACGTCAACATGCCAAGCAATATTGTGGACAATCGATCCACTCTATAACAAATAAGGTACTTTGCACTGAATATGACATTATTGTAGGGTTTATAGCAGGGGGGTGTCACTCCGCAGTTTAGGTATGTTCGGCCGGCGCTCCGTCCGGGAGGACATTGCAAGGCAGAAGTCAGTGGCCGCCCGCACGCTAACCTCGTCCCACGTAACTAAGCATACGTGATAGAAACAGAGCGGTATATCTAGGTGAATATAGCGAGCGGTATCCATCGCTGTGCGAGTTGAATTGCTACTTTATTGCCTAGTAGATAGAGTCCTTATTTATTTCAATTCCTTTGCGTAGTGAACTTTCTGTACGTAGTACTATTATTTATTCTGTGGTTATAGGTTTGACCCGGGGCGGCGCGCAAATGTTGTATTTATTAGTTCCGGTCATGTCAAATCATTGTAGTGCCAATCATGCACTGAAAAATATTTTAGATATTTTTTTTATTTTTGTTTAATGATGTACTTTATAAATAATAATAAATGAGTATGTGAATTTGTTACACTGTGGTAAATAATAATTGCTTTTTATCATACTTTGCTGGACTTACTAAGAAATTAGTTCATAATGATAAAAATATAGAAAAACAACTCTGAAGCCAAGTTACTCACAACAATCTTTCCGGTCACGCTTTACAGGAATATGTGGGAGATGTGTGACCGGCAGCGAGTAAACGACTGTCAAAGTTACTCTAGTAGTAGTGCCGGTCACTTAAGTCCCCACCGCCCCAATGCTTCTACCAAGTGCCGGTCATTTTGACCCACCATGGCAACCAACGTGTTAACAAAGAGAACGCTACGTGCTTGTTTGGTCTGTGGAAGCTTTTAATTATAGCTATACAACGTTATTATTAGCATAGAGAAAAGCAGAAACACCCCAAAAAATTTAACTTTCAAAGAAAAAGAATATAAAAAAATAAGTCAAAGGTAGTTAAAGCCGCAAAGTTACGCTATTGTTAAGTTGGCCCAACACCGTAACACAAGCTGTTTGTTTACGCATGGCGGGGATGCGCCGCCGCCGCATCAAAAGGTTGCCGCCGCAGCGGCGATGTATTGATTTGCGTTGCTAATAATTGTGTCCAAATTGGACAGTTTAAAAAAAATTGGGTCAAAATGTAAATTAAAATTAACGTGGTGTAAAAACTATACCAATCGATTCTCCTAGTGATTCTGAACAAACTACTTTCAGGTTTGCACTATACTAAAAATAACGTTGTATAGTTTGATAAAAATACCCAGAACGCGTTTTTATGTTTATAATCTGTTAGATGCCAGCTTTAAGTGAGCGTATTCTTTACAACATAACTGTTAAAAAAAAACTGTGTGCACAGCTTGTATTAAATATTGTAAAAGACTGCTTACAAGGCGGAGCTGGCGTTTTTTTGGTATGGTGCATGTAGAAAATACCTGTTTGCCACCATGAAGAGCTTCCTAAAGTGTTGCTATCAACATAGCTCTCTCTTGGTGTCAATATATTTTGAATAGTGTTCATGTGTTCTTTTTCGCCTAAAGGTACAATGTAGTGCATCGCGGCCGATCGCAGCCGCGCGCGGCCGCGGCCAATCCATCAATTCCAGCACTATGAAAATGTATGGCTTTAGTCGTCGGCCGCGCGCGCCTGTCGCAGAGCGCGGTAGTGGCGCCATACATTTTCATAGTGCGAGTAATGACATGATGCACGACATTGTACCTCTAAGGATCAGCACATTGGGACGGGCCGCAGCAGGGCGAAACGCGCGGATTATTAAGCGACGGAATCCGCGAGGGCGCTCCGCCTCGCTGCGGCCCGTCATAATGTGCTTTACTGTGTACTATAGCTTGACCTCACTTACCGCGCTGAAGCTTCAATGATAAACTTATAAAGAGGTGTTAAGAAAATGAAGTCTGTACATAATAAATAATAGTTTATGATACAATTGCGCTAGGTTGGTTTATAAAAACGAGCGGACGAGCGTACGCGCGTGCCCTGGCGAGTGCGGACCACTGTCACCTTTTAGTAAAGACCCTCACCGCGTACCATACGGCATTTTTAATACATTTGTGGCAAAAAAGGCAAATGCGGTATCGTGCCAGAGCCACACAAGACGTTTAATATTGAATATTTTGAACCTCTGTACAGTATTATACTGAATCGAACAATGTTTACGTAAGTAAATTATTCGAACAAACGTGTTAAAAATATATAGGACTACGCAGAATGGCTACACTATACCTAAAGGATACTAATGCAGTCATCATCATCAGCCAGAAAACGTCCACCGCTGGACGAATACCTCCCCCTTAATAGGGGGGCGTTGCCATAATCCTCACGCTTGGCCTCACCACTGTTAAACGAGAGGGCGCTGCTGGCTGTCCTCTGGTGGTTCTGGATGCATATTTAGGACAGGTCAGGACAGGGATACCCAGGTCCATATGGACCTGGGTATGTCCTTAAACTGCAACCAGACCCACCGGAGGACGGGCAGCAGCGTCCTCTGCGTTAACGGTGGTGACCATTCTGCGATCCCCGAGCCGCCTGCCAAGCGTGGGGATTATGGCAACACCCTTCTATAAAGGGTTCTATAAAGGGGGAGGCCTTTGTCCAGCAGTGTACGTTTTATGGCTGACGACGACCCAGGGCCATGTAGTCATCATTATGAACAACTTTTACTATGCCAAACCTGAAATTCGGGAAAATTCGGCTATTCCATACATTTCGTCGAGGACGGATGACACTGTTCTAGGGAGCGGATAATTTAATTTCGAGATTTCAGGGTAATCCCGTATTAATAATTTAAAGAGTAAATGAAGTCTGCATTCTTGTGAATAATCGCCGTAATCGTATATACAGCGTTACGCGGAACGGTAGAACTAAGCCGACAGGGGGCCATTAATGTAATCAATAATCATCATTGTGAACAATATTTATAATTAAAAATCGGAAAGAAAAATTGCTGCTCCATACATTTTATCGAGAGTCAATAAATCTTTTTTTAAGGACTAGATATATTTTTCGCGACTTCAGGTTTGGGCCCCATTGTTATTAGTTCCCAATGTTGAGTACAATTACCTTCTTTCGACTTAATACCACCGCTCCGCGTAACCCCGTCAAATGAAGTTTTTGTATATATATATATATATATATCATGTAGAGGTATTAATGGTGTATCCTAGGTTAACACATGTTAAATAAATATTTTGTTAATAATGTGTTTACATTTTTGCTTAGCGTAATCACTTACCCCTTCACCGATGCCGGAGCCCGGGGTCGAAACGACCGTGTGTTGCGGTCTTTAGGCCTGAATTCCTCCTAACATGACCGCGACACTAACCTAGGCGCCAAAGAAGTCAGCGTCGCAGAATGGTACCCTATTGAACTTACCTAATCTATCTATATATATAAAAATGAATTGCTGTTCGTTAGTCTCACTAAAACTCGAGAACGGCTGAACGGATTTATCTTATCTTAGTCTTGAAATGTTCGTGGAGGTCTAGGGAAGGTTTAAAAGGCGAGAAAAAATCGAATAATTTAAAAATAAAAAATACTGATTTCAAATATTTTTTTGACAGTGTACGATTTAAGGGGGGGGGGAGGAATGTTGTATGGAATGTTCTTTGTTTTTAAAGTTATAGTGATGAAAAATGGATATCTGGGTAGTTCATTCAAAGGGGGGGAGTTGGTAGAGTCGGTCGAGTCGGCAGAGTCGACAGAGTCGGTATAGTTGGTAGAGTTCGGGGAGTTGTGGGGGCGGGCAAAAAAAATTGTTTGGAATGATTTAAAGTGCTGAATTTTGGGAGCGGACCAATTTCTTCCGCACGCGGACGAAGTCGCGGGGGACCTCTAGTTTATGTATAATTATATTCGTACGAGCGAGCGACCGAAGTATTATAACTCATTTCTCTGCGTGTGACCACTAACTCGCTGCCTGTTGGTAAGCGACGATGAAGCACGCAGAATCAGAAGATATAATCACACTCCGACTTTGAAAAGATCTAAATTTTATTATACTTCAGCGTCGGATTGTCAGGCCTATTTTGTACTTCTGATTATTTGATATTTATGTATTATAAAGCAGTGAAATATAACACAAGTGTATATAGGTATATCATTATATATTTTAATCATTCACTATAATACTAATAATATGCAGGTTAAAGAATATTATTGACTTTATAAAACATAAAAGTTAGAACTAATCTTTGGAGACAAAAAGCAACTATCGCTGATATTATACAAATCAACTGTACCTAGTTATTTTAAAGTTGCAACAACATCATTTCAATATGTTGTTGTACATTAGCACTGATAATACTTATAAATAACAAGGTACACACGCGTACATACATAGGTTATAATAAAATTATAAATACGAGATAATAGATACAAGTATTAGAATAGGGTCACCCAACCCTTTTGCTGTAACAGAAATAAAAGAACTAAACTGAGTTCGAGTGACGCCACAACAAGAAAAACAAGAACACAGTTCCAACTTGCCCGTTAGTACAATGCGGGTCCCGTATATATTGCAACACTATAGATAAGATACTTTACTTGAGTTTGAACGAATAGATGGAATCAACGGTAAAAGTTTCATGTAAACAATCGCTTTACGATTAGAAAAGTTTTTTGTTTCAACTTGTAAATGTCATTCGGAGAGGGTCTTAAGAATTGTAATACTGTTTCTTGTCCTATTATGTATACCGTCATTATTCATATGTATCTAGTCACAAACTACTGTAGTCATAAATACATGCACATGAATTTTGACTGGCATGTTCACAGACTTATTAACGCTATTATCTTTTTTGATTTGTGATAAATCTAACTAGTTCTATACTAACCTATATCTGTTATTTCTGCCCAAGTTATAGAATCGACAAAATTTTGTTAAGTTTTTGTTTCATCCCAGAGTTCTGAAATCCATTGTAGGTGTTAGGTATTTTTATATAAGTACTTCAAGCCAAGCAAGTTATGAAATCGACATAAGGTAGTTGGATTTTATTATTATTTAGCTTAGCAAGTTATGTAATAGCCAGTAAGTTGTTAGGTTTTGTTTTTTTAGCTCTTAAAGTTATATAATTATCAGTAGGTTGTTGTTTTTTACATCAGCCCAGAATAGAGCCTACATAGAATTGGCAGTAAGTTTTATTTATTTCAGCACAGAATGTTATAGAAACAACAGAAATTTAGGTATTTTTTTTTTCAGCTCAGAAGTTAGAAAATCGGCAGAAGGTTGTTAGGTTTTTTAAATGCAGCCTAGAATGTTATAGAATCTACAGTAGGTTGTAGGTGGTAGGTTTCTTTTTTACCTCAACGAAGTAGAAACAAAGATAATTAGGACTTAAAACAGTATGTCATATATAAGTAGGACGCAAATTATCAGGATCAGAAAGCTCACTCGGAGAAATAGTTAAAAGTAATTGTTTTAAGGGCTAAACATAATATAGAAACGAAATTGTCGCACGTTGACGGCGTAGTGTTATATAGCGTTTAGTCACGTTTTATGTAAATAAATGTGTGGAAATGAAGGAAGAAATTATGGCTTCCTTAATTTAATGAATTACGGCTTCGTGTTGTGTAGCTGGCAGAAAATGGCTTCTTGTGGTATAGCTGGTTGTAATTAGCTCCGAGTAGTGCAGCTGGTTGTAATTAGCTCCGAGTGGTTGGAGCGTCGCTAGTCCGTGGGGCAGACGCCGATGTGCGTGTTCCGTCCGGCCGCGGTGAGCGGCACCGGCACCGGCGTCTCGCCGACCACCAGGTTCCGCAGACAGCCCGTGAAGCCGCGCCGCGACCTCACGCCTCGCACCTGCACCGACAATCCTCCGTATAAGCTGAGAACTCGCTACCCCTATATCGTCCAAGCCCCTTGACCAATTTGGTTTATTATCGAACTTGACAATAAGCATTTGCACGAATTAGATGCTTACAAAATTACATAAAGATCGGATTAACGGTTCGCAAGTTAATGTCGAACAAAGATACATTGAAACGTCGACTCGGAGACCTTCGCTTCGCTTTGCTCAAACATACGAATATGGCGCCCGATTGCAATCAGCTGTTGAATAATGTCATCTCTTTTATACTCCATTAGCATAAAATTTGCCACAGAGAAGCGAAATCCCTGTTCGCTTCCCCCTTAAGTGAGACAAACCGACTGAGGGAAAAAGAAGTGGCACATAGAAAAGAAAACATGTCAAAATTTTAAGTCAAAGCTAACCACTATGGCCGTCTCTCTCTTTTAGAGCACTGATAAACTGAGATAAACGATTTATGGAAAAGCTTTTGAAAGCAATTCTATTGCTTTCCTTGTACTTTATACACACGAGAATACACAAACTTTTTAGTTTTTTTTCCTTCTGAGAGTATTATGACGTTGCACAGTGTGTATTTGCCAATGTCAAGTGTTTATAATATTTTTGGCAGATATTATGTATAAATAGTATGGCTACTAAATAAATCAGTGGCTTCTAAGGAGTTTTTGAAAACAACACGAAAAGACACGTTTCATTACATTATATCGCTTGGCCACATCAAGAAACGTTTTTCGGCATTAAAAGAATAAAACGACATCAATTTTAAACAGTATTTGATATCAAGCGACATAATTTTGCGCGTTCCCGCAAAAAAACTTGAGCAGCGTTTAAAAGTAAGGGCGCTCAGGGACTTGGGTATGTCCTAAAACTGCATCCAGAAACACCGGAGGACGGGCAGCAGCGTTCTCTCAGTTTACGGTGGTGAGCATTCTGCGATCCCCAAGCCGCCTGTCATGGGGATTATGGCAACCCCCCTCTTCCTATTAAGGGAGAGGCCTTCGTCCAGCAGTGGACGTCTTCTGGATGATGATGAGACGTGCATACCTTGTGCAGAGGGCGCTCGTGTCCGCCGACGTAGAGCGCGGAGCGCGTGTCTGTGGAGGCGTGCCGCGCGCCGATGCCGGGCTTCGAGAAGTGCCCGTCCAGCCCCACCGACACCACGTACAGCGACTTCACAACTACAACACATAATTATTATAGTTAAAATACGCTTTAAAAAACAACAGACTTATTCATATTTTCCAGCAATTTTAATTTAAAAACCAAAAAAAAAACTGATTTCGATAAAATTTATATAGGACCAACTCTGAAGTATCATCTACCAAACATAAAAAGAATCATCAAAATCAGTTCATGTAATCGCGTAAAATACATACAAAAAAAAACTTACAGTCGTATTGAGAACCACCTTTTTTCAAGTCGGTTTATAAAACCAGATATACTCGTACGTTGGAAAAATAAACAACCACATAGATGTTACAACCAAAACAGCTTTTGTTTTGAACACCTTTCTGTTTAGCGCGTGTCCACTGTTGGGTACGGTTCAAGTTATTAAGTTTCAAAGTAATTACCATGTATCTTGTGCCAGTTGCCGTCGCAGAGCGTGTTGTTGTTGGCCAGCTTGTAGGTGGCGCGGAAGGGCCCGTTCCCGTTCTCGACGGTGGCCGCCACCTCGTTCTCCAGCATCTCGAGCACGAGGTAGTCCTTCTTGCCGTGCACGCTCAGCAGCAGCCCGGTCGAGTTGCGCGGGCGCACCTCCATCGAGATGGACACCTCCTCGCCCACTTTGAAGTTCTCCATCAACTGGATAAACCACACATTATCACATTACCAATGTAACTTCCACAAATCTCTATAATTATATCAAAGATGTTTAGACATTTTAATGATAATATAATATACAACCTGTTGTTTTGTATTCCCGCTTAATCGTAATGAACAACTTTCGCTACGGAACCAACCATGAAGTCGCGAAAAAAAAAACACCTGTTCCATACAAAATTTTCATTGACCTTGGACAAAATGCGTGGAACATAAAATTTTTAGTTTTGGTTTTAATTTTGAAATTGGTTTGTAGTTTTAAATCTACAATATGTACACCCATTGTACAATTACCCGTCGACTGATTCCGAACAAATAAACGGGATAACCAATTGTTATTTGACGTCAAGTATATACAAAACCTTCTTACACAATTGGACTTTCTCAGATTATTTTTATACGCTTCGTTTCTATTCTTCTCTCGCAGTTCACGTTTGTACATTTAGCTAATGGACACATTGGTCCGAGGATGGGCTATGGCATCATTACGTTACCCAGTGGTCTCAAACCTACCAATTTTTCAGTATTTGTACCGATTTTGGCCCCGTCCGGTATACCAAAATGGACCGATAAGCTACCGATTTTTGAATATACCTAAAATGGGAAAAAATGTATGGATTTTTACTCTGAAAAAGTACAGATATATCGATTATAGTGGGAAAATCAAATGATTATGCATTTTTTCGTTCAAGATGGCTCTCCCCCCTCTCTCATCAGGTAAAAGTAAGTAAGTAAGTTCGTATAGGCTGAGTGGCCAGCCCTAGTGTCAGAGTTAATGTGCCGCCCGAAGGTCTCTGACATGGCTGACGGTTGTTGTTATAGAAACTAGAACAAACAACCGGGACCAACAATTTAACGTGTCATCCGACCCACGGTAGCGCTCAGAAATAAATGCCACTCACGGTCACCCATCCGAAGACTGACCGGACCGTCCGTTGCTTAACATTGGTGATCGTTTAGAATCACCTAGACAAGCTACGCCACGAGCGCTACTCATCAGGTCAAGGCTGGGATTGGGTTTGGTGTCGTTTTTTTAGATATACCAATTTTTTTGTTGGTAAAACTACAAACCTACCGATTTTGCATTTTCTCGTTCGAGAACACTGGCGTTACCTTCAAGTAGTTGGTGCCGTAGTACTTGTCCGCGGCGCCGAAGTAGACGCCCTCTTCAATGGCGTCGATGCAGCGGAGCGCGTTGACGCGCTGCGACACGTCCGTGACGGCCTGGTCGTTCATCTTCAGACCCTTGAGGCACCCCTTGAACGGCTGGTAGAAGCCCTGCACACAACGATAATACTCAAACTTTTGCTTATACTATTTTTGTAGTGGTAGGACTCTGTCTCAGAGTTTGACAGGAGAAGTACCACACCAATGTCAGTTATTCAACCGCCAGGCAGTAGTGTGCAAGCATTGTTTCGGTTTGTTGGGTAGTGTTACCAAATAGATTACTAGGCTTGATAAAAATTTACACCTAATATATCAGGGTGTCGAGCGCTAGATTTTGTTCGCAAGTTCATATTCTGGCACTGCTACTGTTATGAGCAGGCTGATGCTTACCACCAGGGGAACGTTTCGCTCGTCACGACACTCCATTCCAAACGCACTATACGCAACCGAGAACGGCGGTATTCCACTGAACCGCTTGGTTCGATGACGTCACACAGTCGACGGCGTCACTCTGGCCAAGGCGCAAAGCTGCAGCGAGTGCGCCAGGCCTGGTAATACTGCGCACTTTTTGTTATGCTATGGAGTGACGAGACGAGCGAGACGTTCGCCTGGTGGTAAGCATCACTCCTGCCCATAGGGTAGAAACTGTAGTTGTATGATGTAATGATAGTAGATATATTTCAGTAGGTATATAGGTTTACGTGCCTGCGGGGCTAAAATAACCACTTCCTCCCCGCAGCGGCATAAATTCGTATACATGCCACGGAAGCAAGTAAATTAGCCGCAGACCTCATGTTTGACACTAAGAAAGGGTTTTGGCGGGAACACGGAAAAATCATGTCGTTGCATTCTATTATTTTCTTAAACAAGTGATTTTTTCGCGAATTAATGATTAAAAATGGTGGTGTTTTATTCATTGAGTGTTGAATTACATGCACGAGTGTGGGCAAGTGATATAATGTAGTGAAACATGTTTTTTCGTGTTGTTTACTCCGTAGAAGCTCATAGTAAAGTCGCCACAACTTTACTAGGGCATGACTAGGACTCGACTATGACTAACTGTGATTTTCATGACATATTTGACTTGATTATACTATTAAAACTTGAACATACATAAACCTGACACTGGCAGAATGCACTACGTGCGATGCCAATAACTAAGAAAGAATGATTGACACTAAGAAACAATACACATGAGATCTGAGTTTTTTTTCCTTTTTCTCCCTAGGCGAGTAATCAACTATTGTATCACCTGGAGGTGGTCCGCTATCTCCGGCGTGAGGTGCGCGAGGCCGCCGTAGTAGTAGGGCTGCGCGAGCGGCGCGGGCGCAGCGCAGGGCACGCTGGCCTCGCCCGCGCGCTCCGCGTCCACGACCAGCTTGCCGCGCCCGCCCCCGCGCGCCACCGTCGCCGTGTGCCACGCCGTGTCGTTGTACGTGTTGGCGGACACTATGTCCGCCGTCTCGCCGCCGCAGTTGAATCTGAAGTGCAGCTGTAACACAACACACATATACTGTCAAGCACTCTTATACACAATGCTGCTGCTAACGTCTGGGTGAAACTACCCGCAGTCCAAACCACCAAATAGAGTTTTAAGTAGATATTGATTCAGGTGTGATCGTGGCTCAGAGCTAGGGGCTCATGGCTCGGGATTCTGGTTGATCGGGGTTCAGTTCAGTCGGTTCCATGTAAACCTAGAAAGGTTCCAACGTAGGGGCGTTCACAGCACGTTAGATTTACGAAGCAATAAAAAGAAACACCAACTGATAACCCCGTCGCACCGTTTCAAGTCGGAGAGGTCAGTGTATATTTTGGGGCCTGCGATCTACAACCGTATACCAGCTTCCATTCCGGACGCTCCTTCCATCGGGTGCTTCAAAACCAAGCTCAGAGCGTGGTTACAAGAGAATTTATTTTATGACGTTGAAGCTTATTTTAAAATAAGAGATCATTAAAGTATTTTTATAATAATCATTTCATTTTAGTAAGTGATTATTTTTTTGTGACATAATGTAATTTGACTTGTTACTTTGGTGTTATCAATAAACTATTTGTATTTGTTCGGGGTTTGGGTCTGCGCGTGGCTCACCTTAGCGTCTTGCATGTAGAGCGCGAGGAAGTGTGTCGGGTCTCGCTCCGCCTGCGAGTAGAACATGAGCCCGCCGTGCCGGTCGAACGTGCGGAACGAGATCGTCAGGTCGAACCCTTCCAGCTGCCGGCCCGGCAGCTTGCCGTACTCGATGCGGCTGTCGTTGCGGGTGCCTGCAACATCACTTACACTCATGGCACTGCTCGATAACTATTTGGGACGAGCATCGAACCAGATAATCACTTTTCATAAATCATTGCCTAACTTTATAAAAATCATAGTAATGGAAAGAGAACTGACGTGGCCAAAAAGTGAACTAATGTTACCATTTTAAGGGCTTAGGACATTTCCCATAGGCAGGAGGCCTAGTGATACAAACTTCCCATACTTCCTTGTAGGAACTAGGCCAAAATGTCACATATCTTTAGCCATCACAGTTATATCCGTCCCAACATTAGTTTGCTATGATGTATATATTTAAACAAAAAGGTGATTTAGCAGAGCGGCGCTCCGTAATCCTAAGACAATCTGCACAAACTACAAATTGTTATTTTACTATACGAAGCGATTTTACGATTTTGGGCGCGGTCGAGGGTTTAGCGTCGTCCAAAGAACTCATGCATGCTGGTCCATTTTCAATAAAATTACGTGGTTTAATTGAATTAGATAATAAGTAATTTTTCTACTATCATGTCACAGATACCTTTATGTGAAACATAACCATATACTTTATATAAATGTTGTATATCAAACTATGGACACAGTTAGCTTATGAAGATGAGTCCTTATATTATACCATTAACAGACGTGTGAACCTGAGCCCAACAGAGCCAAAGAGAGGTAAGTTAATCCTTTCTTCGGTTAGAGCGCTAACCAAATCCACACGAGTGAGAATCAGTTGATCTAGTTTCGTGACAGTGATGTATGGCGTACTGACCGAATCTGTACCCCTCTTCCGCGTCTCCCGTGATGTAGTAGGGGTCGTATGCGAGAGCGCAGCCGAGCTGAGGCGCGGGCGCCGGGCGGCGCGTGGTTGCCGGCTCCGGCTCCGGCGCCGGCGCCGCGCCCGTGGCGGGCCGCGCGTTCGGCGCCGGCTCCGGCGCGCTCGTCGGAGCCGCCGTGCTCGCCTCCGCCGGCGGGATCAGCTCGTTACGCAGGTGCACTGTCAAGTACAACATACACAAACTTCAAACAATTAACAACATTTCCGAGAGTGTGGTTACTCCTGCATTAGAAAACATTGGTTGCACAAAAACTAACGTGGTTTTGTAATGTTGGTTAGAAGGGGCCGCACGCGTGTACATCTCGCTTTTAATTTCATAAAAAAGATAACCATGTGACCGAAACTATGATCAGAGCTTGCGACTTAATTAAACGTGAGTAGTCCTTTACAAATGAAATAAAAATATTAGTACATTAGAAGCAAACGCGAAGGTTGTCGAAGCGTCTCAGTAAATAAACAGTACTAGCAGTATACTGTTATATTATCTGTGGAGTAGTAAGTACCTGCTCTGGTGGTGAATTCCGGCGCGAGCGTGGTCTCCGGCCCGGGCGCCGGCATGGGCAGCACGTCGGGGCTCTGCGGCGCCGCCCACGCCGCTCCGTCTGCAAGCCAGGCAACGTTCAGTTAAGTCATCAGTTGCCGAGATATTGTCTAGTGGAGGTCCTATTTTAGTCGAACGTTTTGTCTTTGACAAACACAAATTCAGACAGACTTACTGTCTGCATTTGCGATTTTATTCACCGACCGATACGAAATTCTTAGAATCTATAGAAACAAATATGCCTACTGATTCATATGTACAATCATTAATCCATTTCAAGCCAGTTTGTACTCTATAGGCATCGGCACATACACTGACCCGTTTAGCTCGTTGATATCACAGGGCCGACAGCGTAGCTTGTAGGTATAAAGACATACCTACGCTTCATAGTAAATCAAGCTGATATTAACATATGATTTTAGGACGGCATATCATAAATTTTCTGTTTTTATATTATACGCTTTGCTTAGTCCGATGGATGATGGCGCTGTGTAAAATTTCCACTTTTTTTTAAAATTTGCTTTTGTTTTAGTACAAGGTGCAGAGTGAGTTAGACATATAGTTGTGGATAGCAGTGGGCAGGGTGGTCACCTGGTCCGAGGCCGCCGGTGGTGGTGGTGGTCCCGCAGCGGCCGAAGGTGACGCTGGTGTTGGCGAGCGGCGCGAGCAGGTTGAGCACGCGGCCGTTGAGCGCGGCGTCCGCGATGCAGCCGCGGAAGGGCGCCTTGGAGCCCAGCCGCCCGCCCACCACGTACCCCGGCTGCACGCCGCCCACGAACAGCACGCCCTCCAGGATGTGCAGCGGCGCGGGCGCCGTGTCCGTGCTGCGCGCGTCACACAAGATTACCGATCACTCGTACTTCACACCAATAGGGAATATGCTTGTGTTTAGATTATTAAAAATAATAGGATAACTGGAGAAATTTAACTGAATCTGATGCTTACACCGAAAAAAATAATTGAAATCAGCTGGTAAAGTCCTGAAATATAAGCGTTCAAAGTATTTGGTAGGGAGTAATTATCTGTCTTTTTCTAGGAAAACACGTGCTAGTATAGTATTTTATTGAAATCGTGAACTTTGACGTCATTTGCTAGTATAGTGCGCTCCCTGTCTAACATGAAACTAAAATGTTTATGACTTCGTTATTTGTGCACATATGAAGAAAAAAAAACGATGTGTTGTTTTGTTGCGATACAGCCCTTTTGTGAGCCAATAAAAATAAATTCATATTCCTTATTGTAATACACACTTGTTAGTGCAGATAAACTAAACTATAAACTGGGCTCATGGCCCACCAGTTAAGGAAGGTTCGTCCAGTAGTTGTCTCATGGCTGATACCAATGTCTTCATAAAGAAATACCAAAAGTCAAAGAAATCCATACTTATTCAAATGTATCATTTAAAAAGCCATTAATTGTATAATTGCATTTTTCCAATAATAATAAATATCTTAAATTTATTCCTGAATAGGTTGGTATTATGTTCCCTTATAGATTTTGGTATCTTATTGTAGATGAGAGGTCCCATGCACACTATGCTTGCATCAGGGCTGTCCTTCCTTTATGGACGCGCCGTTTGTACGATACTGTGTCACGTAAGCAAACACGAATGAAGAGTGTTATGGTGTCGGCAACACCGAGCGCGAGCGACCCCCGACCCTCGGGTGTAACCAACCGGCGCCAGGCTGAGTGGGGGCCGTTTTGCGGCAAAAGAAGAAAGATTACAATTTCTTATTTTTCCTAAATTCCTTTGTTTTTTTTTTTTTTTTTTTTTTTCTTAGTTCTTGGCATCGCACGTTGTGCATTCTGCCAGTGTCAAGTTTATGATTTTTTCAAGTATTTATATGAAAATCAAGTCAAATATGTAATGTTATCACAGTCAGTCACACGAAATTAGTCATAGTCGAGTCCAAGTCATGCCCTAGTAAAGTTGTGGCGACTTTACTATGAGCTTCTACGGAGTTTTGAAAACAACACAAAATACATGTTTCACCACATTATATCACTTGCCCACACTCGTGCATGTAATTCAACACTCAATGAATAAAACACCACCATTTTTAATCATTAATTCGCGAAAATTCACAAGTTTAAGAAAATAATAGAATGCAACGACATGATTTTTCCGTGTTCCCGCCAAAACTCATTTCCTTTGTTTGTGTGCTATGTTTTATTCGCAAATAAACTACTGTCTATTGTCTATTGACATACCTGAAGTGGTCGAAGTCGTCGACTCGCAGCTTGAGCGCCTTCTCCCCGTGCGTGACGGTGACCACGTGCCACTGCGAGTCGTTGTACGTGTTGATGCCGGTGTCGAGCTGCTCTCCCTGGCTCATCAGCACGAGCTTGCCTGCACAACCACACCACGAGTTACACTACACGTGTTACTCTCTCGCTCTTCTTTTCAACCGGCTTAAAAAAGGAGGTTCTCAATTCGTCTTTCTATGCATGTTTCGTGATTACTCCGCCAATTATGAACTGATTTTGATGATTATTTTTTTGTTTGGTAGGTTATCACCTACCTTCACTTCAGAGGTGGTCCCATATACATTTTATCAAAATCTTTTCAGTAGTTTGGTTTTTAAATCAAAATTACTAGAAAATATGAAAATGTCATCCAGGTATTCGAAGTTGAAGTCGATTGTATTTTTTTTTAAAGTGTATTATTATTTAAAGTCGATTTCTGTGAGAATTAGTATGTCAAACAAGTTTACTTTCGATTTTGCTATAACTCGTCTCTTCTACTTTTGCCAAGGCTTATATAACTTATATAACTTTTTCTATAGACAGACACTCGATACAACACAAAAATGAGGTCGGAATTGTGTTTATAAGATCCATTATATTAGACATATTGTGACGTCACCATATCCTTTTTATGCAATGGTGTGACAGGACGAGTGAAACGTTCACTTGGTGGTAAGCATCACACCTGCCCATAGCAGTGCCAGAATTGTGGACTGGCGAACAAAATCCAGCGCCGCGCTGCACTGCGCTCGTCACCCTGAGATATAAGATGTCAAATCTCTTCATGCCCAAAAATGTATCTGGCAACATTGCCCTTCAAATCGAAACACAGTACCGCTTCTTGCACACTACTGCTTAGCGGTTGGATAACTGGCACAGGTGCGGTACTCTCCCAGGCGGCCTCTACAATAGAGTCCAACCACTTCAACTGCTGCTGCTACCGCGTTGTAGAGATTGGTATCCTGCTCACCCTTGAGAAGAGAGAGCGAGATGCTGTCCGGCGTGTTGGCGGTCTGCATGCGGCTGACGTAGACGAACAGCAGGCCGTCCGGCGCGGAGGTCTTGAACTTGAGCGTCAGCTGCAGGTTCTCGCTGGTCACGTTCGCGAACCGCAGGTAGCTGTCCGCGCCCGACAGCGATATCAGCGACGCGAACTGCACACGACACGACACACACTACTGCATCACTTTGACAATAACAATCTATTGTAAATCTTAAATCTTTTAATATATCTATACAAATAAAAATTAAATGCTGTTAGTTGGTAAGCGCAAACATGAGAACGGCTGGACCGATTTGCTTAGTCTTCGTGTTGATATGTTCGTAATAGCACAGAATAAATAATAGTACTGCGTACAGAAAGTTAACTCCGCAAACGAATTGAAATAAATAAGGACTCTATCTACTAGGCAATAAAGCTCAATTCAACTCGCACAGCGCTGGATGTCGCTCGCTATATTCACCTAGATATACCGCTCTGTTTCTATCACGTATGCTTAGTTACGTGGGACGAGGCTAGCGTGCGGGCGGCCACTGACTTCTGCCTTGCATTGTCCTACCGGACGAAGCGCCGGCCGAACATACCTAAATTGCGGAGTGACATCCCCTGGTAATAGTCCGAATTAGGTTTTTATGGAAAGAATTTTTTTTTTAAGTTTCCCGGAAAAGGCATTGAATATTTTAGTATGAAGCCATCTTGTTATTAAAATAGCGGCCGCTCATAAAACCTATATAAATAAAATAAATAGGCGCCATCTAGCCCCAAACTAAGCAAAGCTTGTAATATGGAAACCAGATAGCTGACTTATATACTTTTTTTGTAAATACATACTTCACCCAGACCACAGAATAATAACTAGTAACAGAAGCTTTACTTCGCAATGGTTTTCAAAGAAATATGACTCAATCTGATAAACAATATGATTTAATTTAGCTCGCGGTCCAGTCGAGCACGTGTTCATTTACATACCTACCAATTTCTTTTTGAAGGAATATGGGCCTTAATTCACCATACTACGGTTCATAATAAGTTATACATGGTTATACGTATTGAAAGAGCCGCCGAGCCGAGCCTACTAGATTGGCCCTTGCGCAATGGCCGCCGCCCGTAGGTATGTTTTTAATACCTACACGCGGAGTGACACAGGCCTGCCCAGACACAGAACAGACATCTATGTTCGCCACATAAATTAATCGATAACGATATGAATCACGTTCAGCGTCACGTTTCCAAGATAAACGCTTTCAAAGGTTCGTGAAGGTATGAATTGGTTGTCTTTACTGTCATTGCGACGTGTCATAAGAAACGTATTTTCGTTTATTTTTAATTTAGTGCTACAATGTGGTACATTTTGAAGGCTTTAATTGAGAGATCTAAACTAATAAAAATATCACTGTCCTTTTTTTGTCAGACATGATAGCTAAGGACAGCAATACTTAGTAAGTTTAATAATGTCAACTGAAACCTTCAAAATCGACCACAGTGGCGTATAACAATAAATTTTAAACCCCATATTACATAGAAGCTTTTTTCTATGTATTACGCGTTATGTCAAAGGACATTTTGCATGCTGACGTATAGGGTATGTCCTAAAACTGCATCCAGTACCGCGAAGGAGGGCAGCAGCATCCTCTTAGTTAACGGTGGAGAGCATTCTGCGAATCCCAAGCCGCCTGCCAAGCGTGGGGATTATGGCCATCCCTATTAAGGGGGATGCTGTCGTCCAGCAGTGGACGTCTTCCGGCTGTTGACGCAAAGAGCATTTAAAATGAACCGTGTACACGCAACTCACCTGACAGCCGTAAGCGATCCCGATCGACTCGACATTATCAGCGAAGTCTATATTGACGCCGTCAATGCTGATCTGCCTGATGCACCCGTCGAAGCCTTTGTCCGTTACTTGTATGATCCCCTTGTTGTTCCCGCCGAAGGTCATGGTGTCAAGTGCCGTGATTTCCGTGGCTGGGGATACGGAGACTTGCTTCACGATCTCGTCGTCCACCCTGAGCGAGCACTTGATCAGGAATCGGCCGGCGTCCAGCTTGTGCCATTTGCCGTCGTTGTAAGACTTCGTTGTTCCTATGATAAGGAGCTCTTCGGGGTTGCCGAGAGATACCTGTCAAGAAAATAATTATAGACACATCAATAAAGTAATAAGAGGTAGCTAAGTAGGTAGTGAGGTAGTGGTGATAAGATGGTATATAGGTAAAAGTATATAAGTAGTAGTTAGTAAGAGATCGCCTAGCGACTCCGTCCCTGAACGGAATAGTTCACCCGCTCCCAAATATTTTCCATACTGCAGGGTTAATAACTTATTTTCGCTTCGGCCGAAACTGAAGCATCTGAACTGTTATCGCACAAAACATGATAATGTTTTGTATGATACCAGAATTATGACGCGGATGACTTTTATGACTATATCAACTAGTATTCGAGATTTCGTGTTTAAATGAATGTAAGTGAATGACTGAATGAGTGAGTGACCTATCGTTTTTACTGATATAGATTTCCAAATAACAACAAAATGGGGCGTAAATTACAATCAAATATGCGGTGTGGCGTAAATTACAGTCAAATATGCGGCGTGGCGTAAATTACAGTAAGAATAGCGGCGTGGCGTAAATTACAGTCAAATATGCGGCGTGGCGTAAATTACAGTAAGAATAGCGGCGTGGCGTTAATTACAGTTAAATATGCGGCGTGGCGTAAATTACAGTAAGAATAGCGGCGTGGCGTTAATTACAGTTAAATATGCGGCGTAGCGTAAATTACAGTAAGAATAGCGGCGTGGCGTTAATTACAGTTAAATATGCGGCGTGGCGTAAATTACAGTAAGAATAGCGGCGTGGCGTTAATTACAGTTAAATATGCGGCGTGGCGTAAATTACAGTAAGATTAGCGGCGTGGCGTTAATTACAGTTAAATATGCGGCGTGGCGTAAATTACAGTAAGAATAGCGGCGTGGCGTTAATTACAGTTAAATATGCGGCGTGGCGTAAATTACAGTAAGAATAGCGGCGTGGCGTTAATTACAGTTAAATATGCGGCGTGGCGTAAATTACAGTAAGATTAGCGGCGTGGCGTTAATTACAGTTAAATATGCGGCGTGGCGTAAATTACAGTAAGAATAGCGGCGTGGCGTTAATTACAGTTAAATATGCGGCGTGGCGTAAATTACAGTAAGAATAGCGGCGTGGCGTTAATTACAGTTAAATATGCGGCGTAGCGTAAATTAAGGCCTTAAGGCCTAATTAACAATAAAAAATGTGGAGTGACTTTCCTAGTAGTTTTCCAACCTTTATCTTGTTAACATTTAGTTTTAAGTGTACTAATTGTTGGGAACTCACTTGCAAGTAAACCTTCCCGTCTTGCATCTGTATGGAGAAGAAAGAGGCGCCGTCTCCGACGAGGTAGAGGAGTCCGTCGGGCGCGTACGTGCGGAAGAACAGCAGCACGTGGTTCTTCTGCGGAGTGAGGTAGCCTTGCCCCGGGACGGTCACGTGGGACCGCCCGTTGAACCGGTACTCTAGGGGACCCGACTGGGACGATATCAACTTATCCCTGGAAAACATTCCTTGCATATTAAATCTTCATTATTGTGATAAGACGTTTGACATACGCGTACAGCACGGCCGATGCTGAGGTCGATGAAAACAATAGAGACCAAACACTTTAATCCTTTATAGGATTACAGGCTTCATTATCAGATCAGCTCAATAGTACCAATATAATATTGTGTTGCCAGTAACTTGCTTTATTCAAATCGATACGACTATCAATGTGGTGTGTGTTTGTTGGAGAAATAAGCCAGTTAACATACAAACAAAACAGAGCAAGTTAGAGGATCAGTGCTCACCTCTGCCTGGCGCCCTTCAAGTTGGTGGCGTTGACTAGGTTCCAAAGGCCGACGGGCGTGTCTCCTATAATGAGCTCCTCTATCTGGCCCTCGAAGGCGGGGAAGCTGATGCCCTGGAGCTTGGCGTCGGAGGGCACGCCGCCCACATACAGCTTGGACTTGTCCTTGTCCAGGTTGAAGATGGTGTGCTGGCCCGGGATGACGGCGTCCTTCGCGTGCGTCAGCTCGGTGCCGTTGTCCAGGCTCTCGCGGATGCTTAACTTCACGTTTCGGCCCACCCTGCGAGACACAGTCCAATATTTTGATTACTTGCTTTTACTTTATGACCTTCTTAAAGTTGACAGATATAAACTTACTAAAAATTTTGCTTTCCTTATATAATATACTGTCTTTAAAAGACAGCTATGTTTTTAATAAATTTAGATCTGTCAACTAAAGCCTCGAAAATTACCTGTACAAAGTAGATGACTTATGTAATAAATGTTTATATCACATATTCTGTGAGACTGGCCTACGGTATTAATAAATTTAACTGCGTTCACCAAATAGTCATCCAAATATGTTGATTCTTATGGTTACTACAATGTTTACAATTTAGCGCGTGGTCCGAATTTCAAAGAAAGCTAATGAGATAGTATTTGGAAATTACGGTTAGCTGAGAAGAGTTGACTTTCCGCGGCTCTTATGTATGTTCGAGTACCTCGGTCGCCTGACCGAGTCTAATTCAAATTTGTAATGTACAGGGCTCTTAAAACCAAATAAATGAGCCCAAACTCGAGCGGCCTAGTGTAAGCCGTTGAGGAGTTCCATTATCCACCTCTTGGTCCATCAATCCATCGTCAATGTCGATGGTACTAAATTATTTATGGTCTTTTATCATGACTTTCTTGTAGCATGTGACTGAGGCGCGTGACGTGTAGGAGAGTTGACCGTAAGTGAGAAGGCGGGTCCCCCGTTGAGGGGGAGGCCTTCGTCCAGCAGTGGACGTCTTCTGGCGTGTGGCCGGCAACTGACCTGTCGACGAGGACCTGGTACCAGCGGTTGTCGGCGACGAACTTGTCGCCGCTGAGGCGCGCCGGCTCGCGGCCCGACTCCGCGCTGTCGCCGATGTCCATCACCAGGTACGGGTATCCGTTCTGCACGCCCAGCACCATGAAGTCGTCCTGGTAATACAATAAGGGACTTTTTTACTATTCAATGTATTATTTTAATTTAAAAATTAATTTACAGGCAGGTCCAAATCATTGTATGTTGTAACTTGTAACTAAGATGGGCGAGGAGTATAGCACTGAATCTGCCCAGCTTGTCAAAGAAGATATCAAGATCGGGTCGTTGAGAGAGTATGGAATTAATTAGTAGAATGAACGGGTGACAGCAACACTCACGCGCCTATACAGGGTAAAGCGTATTGCAAACAACTTTTACTATAGGGATAGACCTGAAATTGCAAAGAAAATAATCAGCTGTTTTGTTGAGGGTAACTGTTTTTGCGTTGTTTAGGATAAATTGTTTTTTTAGAAAAGAGTTGTTTTTTTCGCGTAACCCCGTATTATTAACTACTACTAGTTGTTAAGCCGTCTTCTACTGATCTTCTCTCTACTAAAAAAAAGCAGCCCACGCGAGCGAAGCCGCTGGTACATAAAAAAATACGACCCTATAGTAATAAAAGGTCTTCCTCTAAAGCTACAT
This sequence comes from Erannis defoliaria, assembly GCA_905404285.2. Lineage (NCBI taxonomy): Eukaryota > Metazoa > Arthropoda > Insecta > Lepidoptera > Geometridae > Erannis > Erannis defoliaria. Next base: position 21,932,251 of record FR990067.1, on the reverse strand, counting down.
TAGGCACCTAAGCTTGAGGGTTGTGAGCGGTCGGAGGGGGGATACATACCGACTTGGTCCTTCTCAGCATGGTGCCCTGCGGGTTTCCGAGGTAGAGCAGGAAGCCGTCCTTGCTCTTGGTGCGGAAGTAGGCGGAGACGTGGGTGGAGGTGGACATCTCGTCCACGGTGTCGGGCAGGCGCGGCTGCAGCGTCGACCAGCGGTCGAACGTCACGCCCACTTGGATGCGGTTGGCGACCGTGCGAGCCTGGAAGCCAACAATACTCTTTGCAGTTTTGGCGCCAACGTCAGTACCTCAGGTAGAGATCGCGAAAGTCTTACGTCGGAGGTTACACGTTCAGTCTGGTATCCGTTGAATCTGTGATTGATAACAGATTGATCGTGTAATATGTGCTTCGCTATTATATCAGTCTGGCATCAGTTCAGTCCGTAATCCGGATCACAGATTGAACTGATGCCAGACTTTACGTGTAACCTCTGACTACCACTCACCGTCGAGTATAATGTGCAAAGTGTAATTGATGACCGCCAATACAGTGATGTCCAGCAGGCCTAGCATATGCACCTCGCGATAAGCTTTGTCATGCAAAACGAGACAGACTTAGACAAAATCCTAGCCATGTTCTATTTTTTTAAAACAGTAAGAATAGAGAAGATTTTGTCACGGTCCGCATGCTGGGCCTGCTGGACTCTGTTTTGTTACGCATAGCTCTGAGTAGCGCTGCAATGGTAGTGTGCAGGCGTCCTACTATTACGAGAGCATCATGTCTTGTTACATAAATACTTATCATAGTTTTAAAACAACAGAGAACACAATTATTATAAACTAGCTTTTGCCCGCGGCTTTGCCCGCGTAGTAATGTTGAATACTTCAATTCGGTTAAATCGGGGCCCAACTCAATTGAATCACTAAAATACGTATATTATTGCATTTTTTCCAAGCCGCTTGCAAGTCTTTAAGTTTGCTTGAGGATGTCCAAATTTGGCATATCGCGTTTGCAATACTTACTTCAAAACAAAGCCGTCTTGTTGAATTTTAAACAGACAGACAGATGGACATGACAGAATAGATGGATGGATGGACATGGAACTTCTGAAGATTGTGAGGCTTCTTTAAAAATATATGTGGGAGATATATCACTGCAGGTCGGTAAATTAGAACGTGATGAACTGGGAATAGTTGGGAAAAATGTAGGTGAAATTAATTTGTCATTTGTTAACTGAGTAGGCTGTACCGTAAATGTAGGTGAAATTAATTTATCAGACTGAGCCGTAAATGTTGGTGAATTCAGTTCAGAAAAATATCGGGCTGAAGAAGTTTGGACGGTATGAGTTGAAGACGTTTTGTAATTATTTTTGGGCATCTCTACAGCTAAAGAATCAAAGTACAAAGGCAAAGTAGAAGTTGCGTCAGAACTTATATCTTCTGTTTGAATGGAACTTGGAGATGTAGGAACCTCAACACGTCGCTTAGTAATTTTTTTCGCTACTACTGGAACACGTGGAGTGCCGTTAGAAATTTTTCATCACACTTGCTCGTAAAGTGGGTCTTATTGTATCGGTTTTAGGCTCATAATCCAAGCTATTACACACGCGTGCTTTTTACTTTACATTACGGCACTTGTACTATAATAGGTATAATCCGGTAAAGTCAAGTTTGTACGTGACTGCAATTAGACGTATGTATACGAAGGACTCTTAATATAGCCGGGTAATACTTACAGTTTTTTTTGTAATACCAACAAAGAGTTCTTATGCCGCTGAAGTAAATGTCAAGCTGCGCGCGCATTGCTGGTTTGGGCGCCATTTTCCGCAAATGTTTGTTGATGTTTTCGCTGTGTGGTTGATTATTATCAAAAAAAAACGTTTTTTCCTCGCAAGTGTGATGAAAACAGTCGTATGGAACTCTTGTGCTATTAGTCATTACGCTCTCGGCTTCCTTATCGCGCTCGCCTGCGGCTCGCGCGCATAATACCGCCTCTAGTGTAATGACCAACATAGCACACTCGTATCATAATGTACTAATATCTATGTCTTCTAACAGATACGCATCAAAATGATTTCCCGTAAATTGTAGCCGCTTTATAGGTCTTCCTGCTGTACCAAACTTTGCATACAATTTGCCATTTTCATAAACTTCAAACTAAAACTCATATATTTGTCCTGCAGCGGCTAGTTCACACGCAGTGCCCCAACTCGACTGCCGTGACATGTCATCAAAGTATGCAGTCGCAGTGGTGTAGTTGTCGCCGTTTGAATCATGAGACATGATTTCAAACTCCTCCCAATTAGCTACTACATGAGTAACGATGTTTTTTCGCACCTCAATTGCCTTTTCTTGGGTACCGTGCATTAAAAAAGAAAGCGCACGAAAAAGACACGCTCCATCACCAACGAAGGGAACAACATAGTGTTTTACCTTCGCTCCATGAATGAAGAGAAGTTCACTAAGCATTTTAAATAACAAACTAACAATATCAACAGTAACAATATAAAAAAAATCTAATAACAAACAATGTAAACTAAAATTTAAAAAAAATACGAATGACAAACTAAATAGCAATCTAAATAATTAAAGGAACAAATAACGATAATTATACGAAATCTAAATAACAAATGAAATGAAATAAGCTTAAGCATAAAAAGTATGATAACAAAGAACGCAAAAAGATCACCAAAATATCGCAAGAATTACGAAACTTCGATAAAATACAGTGCTGCACTGATCGCTTAGGTAGGCTCGGTGTGGGTTGGAGTGGGGCGCGCTCGAGGTACAGCGCGTCATTATACTCAGGTTTTAACGTATCTGAGCCGACGCGGGATGGACGTTTCGAAAGCGCTGTGCTTGGTGCGTGCACCGGATCAAGTACATGTGTTTAAAACATTTATCAGAATATCAAAATATTTATCATTTATTAGCTAATCTATAAATATAAATTTTTTTTTCAAATGAAAAACTGACCCGTGGTTTTCCAGTTTTTAAATTGTTTGAAAATTGTGAAACATGTTTATGTTTATTTTATCTTATCTCTTAAGTCAAAAAACTTAACAGCCTTAAATGAATGGTTTCGGCAAAATGGTATTTTAATGATACATTGAACCCCTTGCGAATTTTTCAAAATCCTTGCTGAGTGTGCGTTTCTCTGCATCAGCCCTTAACACTAATGGAATATCGGCCTACCCTGATTGGGCCATATTCACTACGCTGGCCCAGTGCAGGTTGGCGGATTCACATACACTATCGTATTTCTTCTCCGGAAACATGTAGGTTTCCTCATGATGTTTTCCTTCAGCGAAAAGCCAGTGGTATTATCCATGCGTAAGTTTCAAAGAACTAATTGGAACGGGCTCGCCCGGGTTCGAACCCGCAACCCCAAGAATGTGAGTCGAGCTTGATCTCACTGAAGCTACCACAGATTGAGCTGAGTGTAAGTTTACACCACTCAAAATGTAGTTTAGGCATTTAAAAGTAAGTTAATTTCATATTAAATATTAATTTAGCAGCTTAGGCTGTACAGTATCTATAATAATTATGTCCGTCAAACAGTCGTCTGCGTGGACCTACAAAAAAATTGCCTATGTCCGTTTCCGAACCTTATGCTATAACTACCTATCCAAAAATTCAGCCGACCAATAAATACGCCCATCCCCGTCCCCATTCCCAGCCTCATCCCTATAAGCGCCCCCTTCGCCATCCCCATCCCGATACCAAATGTAATTTTAATATAAACACGCCCATCCCCGTCCCCATCCCCGTTCCCTCCCTCATCCCCATCCCGAACCCCATCCTCACCCCATCCCATCCCCACCCCCATCCCGATTTCAACTTTCATCTTAATATGGACACGCCCATCCCCGTTCCCAGCCTCATCCACATCGACATCCCATCCCCACCTGTCCCCACCAAATCCCCACCCATCCCCACCCCATCCCCATCCACATCCCGATACCAAATGTCATTTTAATATAAACACGCCCATCCCCGTCCCCATCCCCTCCCTCATCCCCATCCCGAACCCCATCCTCACCCCATCCCATCCCCACCCCCATCCCGATTTCAACTTTCATCTTAATATGGACACGCCCATCCCCGTTCCCAGCCTCATCCACATCGACATCCCATCCCCACCTGTCCCGACCAAATCCCCACCCCATCGCCATCTCGATACCAATTGTAATCTTAATATTAACATGCCTATCTCCGTCCCGTCTCCGTTCCCAGTATCATCGCCACCCCCACCCCCACCCCCATCCCCACATCTATCCCCATCCCTATACCAAATTTCATTATAATATGTACAGCCGTTACAAAGTTAAGGAGAAACAAACGTACTATCACTAAAACTTAGTTTTTTTTTTTATACTAACTGGAGCTGATTTTGAAAAAACTGTGACACCCGTATCTTCTTATTTTTATAGTAGAATATGTATACCAAGTTTTGTGTCAATCGAACCAGAGAATAAAAAGTTTCATACAAACTTTAACACCCCATTTAACCCCCTTCGGGGTTGATTTTCGAAAAATCCTTTCTTAGTGGGCGTTTACACCTCTCCAAAAACATACCCTCCAAATTTCAAGTCTCTACGTTTAGCGGTTTGGGCTGTACGTTGTCTATATGTCAGTCAGTCAGTCAGGACAAAGCCTTTTATAGTTATAGATAGATAGAATAGTGTAAATCAAAAACTCATCGAATCAAAACCACTGAGCCCAATCACGAAGGGTTTCCTAAGTACCAATTGCTGTTGAGGAGTTACCTGCAGGGTAGATAATGGAACTCTAAGTTCTATTATCTACCCTGCAGTTATCGCTACCCTACCCTGCGCTGCAGTGATGCAGGTATCATCTAGCGTTATCGTAATAAAAATAAATTATTATTATTATTATCTATCGTTACCAAGTGTATTGTATGGGACAAATTAAACAAAAAAAAAAACAATTCTAAGTTCTTTCTATCAGCCATAATCCACCGCTTGGTTCCATCGTCAGATGAGATGTATGGTACCAAATTGTTGTATTGTCATCGGAACGGAACTGCATAATATACTTGCAATATTTGGTACTAGGTTAAAATCGACTTCCATGTTTTTTTACATACATAATGGGGTAGTATGGGGTAGTGGTTATACTCGTCTACAAAGGAATGAAGCTAATACAACTATTATTTTCCGAATGAAGGTACTAATCCGTACCTGTTCGATGAGTTCCTTTAGTTTGGCCAGCTTCTCGTTGGCCTCCTTCCGGCGATGCTCCAAGTCGTCCTGCCGCGCCTTCACCTTCTGGTATGTCTCCATGAGCTGTGGCTCCATGTGGTTCACGTCGCTCACTAGACTCTCCACGTTGGACGTCATCTTCTGTCCCTCGTCCGCCATTTTGGGCAGCGACTGGGCCCAGTCCTTGCTTTTGCCGAGATCGACCCCGAGCTGGGACATGGTGTCCAGGGTTCTTTTGACTGTCGCGTTGACATTGTCGGCCTTCGCCGTTTCACTTTCCAGGGAGAACGGTCCGGGAGTCGGCAGCGATCTGGTGGCAAATTTATTACTCGTACAATATCTGATCGAGGTCCGAGGGTCCGTTCTCCGAATTATTGAAGCGTCTCGGAGCTAGATCGGGTCAATCGATGGCGGAACACCGGCGGAATGAAGCTCCGCGCTGGTATTCTGTAGTCGAACGCCGGTGTGATAGCTTACAGTTGTATGGCGTGGTCGTCGTCATCGGCCGAGGCGAGCGTGGCGGTGGCGTTGGCGAGGGCTGCCGAGGCGCGCGCGAGCTCGGGGCGCAGGTGGCGCTCCGCGGCGTCGAGCGCGGCCGCCGCGCGCGTGCGCAGCGCCTCCGACCGGTCCCGCGCCGGGGAGCCGCGCGCCTTCAGGCTGGCGCTCTGCGGGTACAAATATGGAACTTGAGGCACCTCCGATATGAGCCGGACACTCGCGACACTCGAAGACGATCGTGGAGCGCCGGCGACCACCGCATGCGGCGAGTTCTCGTCGAGACATCCGGAGACATAATGACACGGACAATTTACGAAGACGCAGGCTCCTAGATGATCTTTGAAGGTGTCCGACTCTCTAAATCGGCACGGTTATAGGGTCTCGTACGTTCTCGGGGAGAATGTAAAACCGGCACAACAAAACTGCAGTGCGCAGCTCTGTAGTTGGCGAAGTATCGTGGCCGACGGGAGCGGCCCATGTGCGGCGAGGTTAAGGCGTCGGTTCAGGTCAGAGTTCGAGCACTTTACACGCTTTTGCACAATTACAACGATGGTCGAGATTGAAAATCGTAGTGCTAAAATAAATAAAAAACTGTTATTACGAAGTTTTCAACTTACAGCGACGGTGATGTTGTTGACGGCCGCTTCCGCGTCGTCTGCGGCCTTCTTGGCGTCGCCCGTCTCTTGCACGATGGAGGAGTACGCGGAGGCGGCGGAGTACGCGTGCTGGGTGCGCGTGTTGTTGTTCTCTCGCTCGGCTAGCGCGCGCAGGTTGTCCGCCTGGACATTTACAACAAAAAAACCATGTAACATTGGAACAGAACCACAGGTGACAGAGGAAAAGAAACTGGAAAGTGCCGTTGCAAGAGGGTATCAGCAGGAACATTACCATAAAAGGTAAGCGTGTCCATGCTAAAACCAAAAATATCGTAACACAAAAAAAATATTAAGTGTATTTTATTTGGAAGGAATTAGCTCTTATAAATTACCTATTTTTGCATTTTTATATCATACGTAGGAAGCTCTCTAGCTCAAACACTATGCACTTTAGGCAACCATGGCCACATAATTTATGCTGTGTCATAAAAAAAAAATTGAGCCGCGTTAAGAAATATTGTAGAACACGTAAAAGCAAAAAGCAAACAAACAAGCAAAAAAAAATCCTAATAAGTAATCGGTGATCACATTACGAGGCAGTTGGTTAAAATTTTAAAATGAATTTCTGTGGTATTCTAATATAATTTTAACAAAATGTGATTAAATCATTATGAATAGATCAGTTCGACATTTCCGAAGAAAAAAACACCCTTTCCAAATGGGTATGGTGAAAACCAAATGCTTCGCTTGTAAGCTTGACGAGCTACGAAGCTACCAACTCTACTATTTACCACACAAGAGCTGAAATGTCTAAATCTGTGATTTACCAAAAGAAATGATAGCCATTTGAAAATTACATTGGCAACATAACGTAAAACACACCATTCGTATTTTTTTTAGATAAATCGGTAAAGTAAATTTCAAACCAAACATTATACATCTTTGGTAAGCCAGAGCCATAAATAATTCATAAAGTTTATCCGCTCGGCCGATAGCTCCTGCTGGTTTTAACTTGATCGTCGTGATCTCACATGACTAACATATAATGCTAATGTGAGAATACTCTTAGTCTTTTAGATTTAGTATTACGACATTACGTACACGAGTCCTCAGCAGTTTAGCATGATCGAGGGCGACATCAGTAATATTACTGAGTTGCGGCAGCTCCCTCACCAAGTCAGCTATCCTCTCCTCCAACTGGGCTGTAAAAAAACCCACAATTACACTATCCATGTAAAAATATATACAATGGTGTCGATTCTGTTGCACCGCTCACTAAACTAAACTTAATTTGACAGGACGAAACCTGGTGACATCCTTTTCTAACATATTGAAATGAAATGAGACGCGTATAATTTTAGTCCTGTCAGATTAGTTTAGTTTAGTGAGCGGTGCAACAGAATCGACACCACTGTGTAACAAAAAGGTTCATCAATACTGAAGGGTATGTATGTACTCATCATTATGAACAACTTTTACTATGGAGCCAACCAAAAAAAACAGCTGTTCCATACAAAAAGTTCATTGAACTTGGACAAAATGTATGGAACAGCTGCGATTTCAGGGTAAGCCCCATAGTAAAAGATATTCATAATGATGAGTACATACATACCCTTTAGTATTGTAGAATCTTTTTGTTACACATTGTATATAATACACAACAATTATGTGCAATAAGTACATGCGTATTCCAAACAACCAAACACAGAGAAAAAAGATGGTACCTATATTTTATAGACAAATAGAATAATGCATGCCAATACTTTTAGCTGACGCACAAATCTTACCGTGGTTGACAAATATAATAAATTAGATAGTCTATTAAAATTGAAACATAAATCCACGTACATTTTTTATTAATTACAGGATATTTGCTGTGATTGTGTTGTGAAGAGATCCCGATAGTTCGGCGCGGTCGCATGCACCATGTTCGCCGCCAGACTGAAGAGATGGTGGAACAGGTGAACAGTGTTGTATGGTCCAACGTACCTATAGCTTGTTCCGCGTCGTGCGCCGCCGTCGTAGCGTCGTTGACGACGTTGCCGACGACGAGGTTGCTGTAGCTCGCGTTGCCGATGTCGTACGCGGCGTCGATCAGGTCCTTCATGGCGGCCGAGTTCAGCTCGGTCACCGAGCGCACTCGGTTACTGAACTTAGATAGTCTGCGGAACAGGATAACAGTATTAACAGAGGCCCCCTAACCTTATTTACGCCCACGAGTGAACCTGTGCCCTGTGTGTGTTTGCGCGTGCCCTGTGCCCGTACACACTCACGTGTATGGGTCGGGTGTGTAAGTACCTGTTATTTGCATTGAGTTTTTCAGCGTCGTCGGCGGTGCGCTGCGCCTGGTCCGTGTACTGCAGCATCTCGTCGAGCTTGGTCTTCAAATCGCGCGTCGAATTCACCGACGACTCGAATTTCTGTTCACACCATAGTCAAACTAGTAGATACATTCTTAATAGCTCAATGTTTCATCAACGAATTAACCATATCATCTCCTGCAACATTCCTTAACATCAGTACGCTTAGTATGAGTTTTGATAGTAAACCTAACAGACGAGCTGGATTCAAAAACATCTCGTCAACCATGAACAGGCCTTACTTCAAACTGAAACTTTATGATGGAGAGGTTGCATAGAACAGATAGAAAACAGAGTGTACAGGAACTGTTGTCGATGACACGGTGACGTCACGGAGTCGGGTGCGTTCGCCGACGATGGCGCTCTATTCTAGCTAGTGTAAGTGCCGCTTCACAAAATAATGGAAACATTTTGGCAAAATTACAGAAATCACAAAGAAAACTATGTGGCGCAGAGCGTTGTCTAAAGCACTCTGCGCACCAACTTGCATGCTGTACAGCCGCCGCTGGCCGCTGTGCTGGACGTAGCATCGTGCACGTCGTGCGCGCATCCAGCTGCGGGATGCTTAGAGAGGGAAACCAACATGTTTCTCTGTCTGTCTACGGCTGAACGATGAGTGAACAAAGAGAGTGAACGAGTATTTTTTTTTGCTATTTTGCCCACAGGGCGGGCTAAAGCCGTAAGGCCATACCGCCTGGTCATACGTCAACGATCCGTTTTAGTTTGTTTATGTAGTCCGTACTTGAGGCATTCCACAGACAAGTGGAACTTGTATCTTTCAATGAATTTTGAAGGCGTTTCGCAGTCCATTTTGACGTGATGTTGCCACGCGATACAAGCTTAGAGCTTGAGGCAATAAGGCCGTAGCCAGTACAAAAAAAAACAAAAAAAATGAATCTGCTGTACAGCAAGGTTATACACGACCGTTCTGCTGTACAGCCCGCACTCCGCACCGGAAATGGTCATGTTCGTTCGCGGTGGTGCGGGCACTCGCTGGATGCAAAACGCGTCCAGCAGTTTATTCATTCATTCATTCAATTTGCTGTACGTCAAGACTATTTACTGTCATTTTGCATCGTGCATGACCTTGGCGGCTGTACAGCAAGCACGATGGTGCGTAGAGTGCTTTACGCAGTTTACCGGAAATGGCTTTATGACAAGTTTTTTTTGTTTTGAAATAACTCGCATTTATCTTTACTTCATCAATGGCTAGAAGTCGTCCACTGCGTCATTCTTATTCTGAGGGGTTGCCATAATCCCCACGATTGGCAGGAATGCTCACTAACGTTATCCGAGCGGTTTCAGACCCCCAGGGCCACATAACATTTAACGTGACTTATTGAAGTTCAAAACCAGTAACGAATTAGTATTAATTAAACGTAAAGAGTGTAGGTACCTTAGCTTGTTCATTGACCGGTTCCACGAAGACGTTCATCCTTTCGGTCTGAGTGGTGGCGTTCAGAAACACGAACTCGGCTTGCCCTCTCTTGGGACTGAGGTCTTTATCTGAAACATTCGTATCCGTGACATTACGTTCGTTTAGACCGACGGTGATAGCCGATAGCCCGGTAAGAGTTCGTCCTCGAGCATGGCTTAGATTTTCTATCTAACCACGAAAGTAATGGAACAATCATACTCTGTTTTTGTTCTTTTTCCCCTAATAAGTATTTATTATCTTTATATTATAGCCATCATCCTCAACGGCCAAAAGACGTTCAATGCCGAACGAAGGGAGGGGTGGCCATAATCCCCACGCTTGGCGGGCGGCTTGGGAGGTTATTATATTTAAGTATTACTTATTTTTACAGAAAACCAACAGGTTTGTTGCAAATATAATAAAGATAAATATACAGCCAATTAAAGATTATCACGAATAGAAACAAAAAATAGGAAAGGAGCCTACAGAAGGAAAGGTGTACATAAATACATTTATTATACATTTTCATACGATCGTATCGTTCTGTAGGTTTGTCGGTGATGAGTATGTATGTTACCGGTGATGTCGGCTTTGATCTGGCGCGCCTCGGCGAGCGCGCTGTCCACCTTGGGCAGCTGGCTGAGCTCGAGGCCGGTGGCGAGGTCGGCGACGTGCGCGACGGCGCGGCGCGCGGCCTCGGAGCGCGCGCGCGCAGCCTCCAGCGTGTCCGCCGCGTGCGCCGCCAGCCGCGCCGCGCGACCGATCTGCTTGTCGCTGTCCGTCGCCGCGAACTCCGCCTAAAACATTGCTAGAGTTTCGGCGGGAACCCCCACTCACAACTCCATCGGAAAGGTTCACCGTTCGGATCCACACTATCCGCCCCACTCATCTACGTTCTGGTGTCATCCACGGAGGATGCGAAATTCGAATCGGAAGTTTTCGACGCCATTCTGAATAGGGGTGCTGAGGGTCTAGACAAGAACCACTCTTTGTTAGCGTTAACGCTTGCGGAAAGATAAAATTGTATGAAAATTACATTAGCAGTCACGTGACATTTCTCAAACCTGGTCCCTTTTTTTCTTCTTTTTTTAAATACTTTCTAGTGACGAGACGAGCAAGACGCTCGCCTGGTGGTAAGCGTCACGCCTGCCACTAACAGTAGCAGTGCCAGAATTGTGAACTTTCGAACACAATCCTGCATCGCACTGCACTGCGCTCGTCACCCTGAGATTTAGATATGAAATTTCTTCATATCCAGTAATTTCTCTGAAATCTATCCCTGCATTCTATTATTTTCTTAAACCCGTAGTTTTTGCGAATTAATGAATCAAAATAGTAGTGTTTTATGCATTGAGTGTTGAGTTACATGCACGAGTGTGGGCAAGTGATATAATGTGGTGAAACATGTATTTTCGTGTTGTTTTCAAAACTCCGTAAAAGCTCTTAATAAAGTCGCCACAACTTTACTAGGGCATGACTTGGACTCGACTATGACTTGACTAATTTCGTGTGTCTAACTATGATTTCATGACAGACTTAATGATACTAAATAAACTTGAAAATTCGTATACTTGACACTGGCAGAATGCACAAAGTGCGATGCCAATAACTAAGAAGAAAAAAAACATAGTTATAAACAATCACCGTTCTTCTGACTAGTAGAGAGACCTCGCGACCTCCATGTCATCCAAGCCCCGTCACCAATTAGGCTCATATTCGAACTTGATAATTTTATTTGTTTATATGAACTACTTTCTTACAAAATTTCCATTGCGGCAGCGTGCGCCACAAACACATTTTAGCGTTGCACACTACCTTAATAAACTTTTTCTTCCAAGAAAATATGAGATAACTGGAAAATCGCACGTGAAACTGCGGGACGCCTTTATTTAATTATTTTTTTAATATTTTATACCAACCCACAAGATTTTGGTCACATCAAGCTATTTGGCTCGGCAGAGGTCTAAGTGGATCACGCCCAGAGTACAGTTAACTAGGGGCCGTCCATTAATCACGGTTTTTCTTGCATTTTTAACCCCCTTGGGTTTGGTGATACGTGGTGAAGCTTAAGACTACCCGCAAAAAATCACGTGTATATTTTAGTACCTACAAAGAATCTTATTTTTTTTGGAATACTATCTTTAAACACAGGTATAAAGGATAATCTAATTTTATTCTGAAATTAAGGACCATGACATACACGCCGCTTTTCAGTTTAGAAAAACGCGTTTGACGAATAAATAAATACACGTGATATCTTACACCCCCCTCGTGATATTGTTTTTGCCAAACCCCCTCCCCCCCTTTCGAGCCTCACGTGATTGATGGACGGCCCCTAGTGCGAGCGATACAGCGGTTAGCAGAATGTGTGTAACTGACGGATCTAAGCAGGTTCTTGGCGCTGGTCTCGAGCGTCTTGACGGCGGCGGCCGCGTCCGCGACGTCCACGTTCCGCAGCTCCTGCACGCGCGGCTGCAGCGCGCGGCTGCGGTTCGATATGTAGTTCAGCCGCTGCGTCGTGAAGAACGAGTCCGCCTTGTCCTGTTATAACAGGAGGTTCTCAATTCGACTGTATGTTGTTTTTTTTGTATGCATGTTACGCGATTACTCAGCCCATAAAGAACTAATTTTAATGAATATATTTTTGTTTGGTAGGTAAATACTTGAGGTGGTCCCATATACATTTTATCGAAATCGGTTCAGTAGTTTGGTTTTTAAAATAAAATTACTAGAAAATATGAAGAAGGTATTCCAGGTATTCGAAGTTGAAATCGGCTGTATTTTTTTTAAAGCGTATTACAGTGGTTGCATCTACGATAAGGAATGGAATAGGGATTTATTTAATGGCACACTGGAGGGGAAAAAAACCAGGATAATCTTCAAAAAACTCTGTCCAAAATGACAATGCTCAATATGTACACTTCCACCATGTGCATTTCTTATAACGGGTACCATACGGGCACTTCTCAAAACGAGCACTTTCATTTCTTTTAAAGGGTTATATATACTACCAAATTGATAAAATGTTGCTTTTATAAATTAAGACAAGAACAACAAATATAACATAACTCAAGTTTTATATACGTCTGTTTACAGTTAGTTCCCATTGTTTTCACAATAAAACGAAACTGTTTTCAAGCGAAACAAACAATTTACACTGATAATATATGAATGGAGTAGACATTACTATTGTAGATCGAGCGTTATACAATGTGTAACAAAAAGGTTAAACAATACTTGTGTAACAAAAAGGATAAACAATACGGAAAGGCTTGTATGTACTCATCGCCATGAACAACTTTTACTATGGGGCCAACACTAAAATCGCGAAAAAAACAGCTGTTCCATACATTTTGTCCAAGGTCAATTAACTTTTTGTAATTTGTTTGTTTTGTAGTTTGATTTTATTTTCGCGATTTCAGGGTTGGCCCCATAGTAAAAGTTGTTTATAATGATAAGCACATACATGCCCTTTCGTATTGTTGAACCTTTTTGTTACACATTGTATATTGTTATATCTCTATGAATATTAATTACAGCAAAAAACAACACTATTTGGGTAGTATTCACCATTCCTAAGTAAATTAGAAAAGTGCTAATTTTGGGAAGTGCCCGTTAAGGGTAGTGGCTTTTTATGAGAAATACACAATGTGGGAGGTGCACTTATTGAGAATTGCTTAATTTAGGTCAAAAAAATTGCGGAGGATTATTAATACAGATATATGACATTTAAATAAATTAATTAAATTAAATAGGAACCGGAATAGGATAGGTATAGGAATAGGAGGAATATGAATAGGAATTTAATAGGAGGATTAATGAAAAAAAAAACTTAATTACAAAATGAAAAATGCACAACCGTCGAGTACCGACCTTGAACTCGGCAGTTTCGTTCGCCAGTAGGTAGGAGAGGTCTTGCACGCTGAATATGAGAGCGTCCGTGCACGAGTCGCACTCCAGACATCCCTCGTTGGGTAGCAGGACCCACCTGGCGACACACAATCAACTCACCACCGGACTCTTCGCCGCCAACGAGACAACATCACGCCCTCACTTTGTACTTATTTACACTCAATTAAGATGGAATATTGGTTAATTGATATAAGCAAGTGATAGTAATGAGGTGAAATATGTCTTTTTTATTGATTCCAATACACAAAAGAAGCCTCTTGAAAAGTTTCTACCACTTCTACTGAGTGACTGTGACTTGTCTCGTTTGATTGTGACTTGTTAACAAAGCTGAATTCAAATATCGTCATCGATCGTGCCAGAATTGTGAACTTGCGAACACAATCCTGCGCCGCACTGCACTGAGCTCGTCACCCTGAGATATTAGATGTTAAATCTCATCATACCCAGTAATATCTCTGGTAGCATTGCCCTTCAAACCGGAACACAGTAATGCTTGCACACTAATGATTGGCGGTTGAAGAACGGGCAAAGGTGTGGTACTTCCCCAGGCGGACTCTGCAATAGAGTCCTACCACTACAAAAATTCGTGTTTTATACCCTTCGATCTATGAAACAGAGGATTTTTCACCAGCCAGCCGCTCGACCGCGGCACACCTGAAACTCTCCGCTGCACCAGTTTGCATAAAATTCGGCGATATTCAGCTGTCGTTCGAATCGTGACAACTTACTTTGCATTTGTGGTCAACCCACACGTACCACAACCACACCACATCACACACACGCTGTGGTTACGTGTGAATAGTGTCGCTGCAGCAGCTTTTGCAGCTTTTTGCAGTTGCGTTGTGGTACCGACAAAATGTCGATGTGGTTGCGTTGTCGCTAGCAGTTGCGATGTGGTTGCGTCTTGTGCAGACACAGTTTGACTCTGGCTTTCATAGAGCGTGCACTGTCGTTGCGTCGACGCAACGTTGTATCTGCGATGTGGCCGGCGGCTATTTCACTGTGTAACTTGTGATTTTTTGTTGTGGTTGCGTTGTGGTTGCATTGTGGTTGCGATGTGGTTGCGTGTGGTCGGTATCAACCACGCGGACGATAACGACGGCAAAATGTGGTACGTGTAAATTCTACTATTCATTTTCAATACAAAATATGCGCCCGACCAAGTGTTATGGTTGTGGTACGTGTGGGTTGACTCTTAGAGTTGCTATTTGTTTGCGTAGCTAAAACATGCCACAATTTTCGCATTTCAATTACCACGTGCGATAGCCTCTATTTCTTAAATCGATGACATCTTATTTTGTCAGGAGACAAGTGTTTAAATTTAAACTGTTCTCGTGACGTCAAGGTAGGTAAGAAAAATTTGACCCGCTTGGTTTTTATACAGTTTGTAATGATTTTGCAGTCTACATAAATACAGATCTATGAACATGTTTGACAATGTTAACTTAAAAAAATATATATGTTAAAACAGATAAATGTGCATGGTTCTCTCGGAAGGAATAAATAATCAAATTACCACTCGATGCCTGATTTCCTCATTCCGATTCCAATCAGTTTTAGTGCGAGTGCAGTTAGTGAATTTAAGTCGTGTGACGCAGCTCGTGCTGAACCTTCTTGTCAAGTATTTAACTTTTTTCCTTTTGAGAGGAGTTTAATTACCAAATGCACATGCGTATTGTGTTACTACAATATTTGCAAGGTTATGAAAGTTTCATTACAATATAGCTTGTTCAATAGGTTACCTTTCAGGACAGCGGTCGCACTTTTCTCCGATAACTCCTGGCAGACACTCGCACTGTCCCGTCGCGTTGCACATGAACCCGACAGAGTAGCCGGTGTTGCAGTTACAATCTGAATATTAATATTTTAGTAAGCATCAGTAAAAACAGTTTAATCGCCTACTGGCAAACTTGGTGATTTGAAAGCAAAAAGCTATGAAGCATACCGTCGCGTACTAAGAATCTGTGTTCTTTGTAATTTCATTTTAATATTAATAGTATAACGTATAACGCTGACGTTGTACAACGGGTTTAAATTATCAGTGACGGTGGTGGACAACGGGAATAATCGGTTGGTGACCAATGGTGGAACGACGCGCACAATGTTACTTTATACTTTCTGGGTGTTAATGCAAAAGTTGTCTACAGCCGTGTCGCTTAAACTATCTGAACTAGATGTTTGCCTCACTAAGTAGTATGATTACAAAGATTACGAACGATGCGCTATCGCGTAGTAAAACAACGTTTGAAAATGACTCCCGTGCCGTCATGTTTACAAGTTGCGCTGGAGTGCGAAAGAAGATAGCACTTTTATGAGGGCAAAAGGGATAGCGCGCGTCTCGCTTAGTGAGCGCAGACAGGCGAGACAGTCCCTGGGGCCGTCTTCACAGGGCCATATTAGGGCGTGATATGACATATCTCCCTCCTTATATATATATAGTATCATTGTATGATTATGAAAGGATTCCTTACGGTCGCATCCCTCCTTGGTGTAGTTCCAGTATCCCGCAGCGCATTGGTCGCAGTGTCGGCCCGTCACTCCCTTCGCACACCTAGAACAAAAATCGGGATTACCAAAGAGACCAGGGGGTTTAAAATGACTGCATTAAGCAATTCCCCTAAAAGCAGTTCATCTTATGAATTCTTAGCCGAATGAATTGTAAAAAGTTGCTCTCGAGTAACTTCTAACGAATCTGCTAGTTGACTTCATGCAATTCATCTTTCATCGACCATTTTACGACTTTCTACAGAAAACTGAGAAACTAATGAATTCCGTAATAGAATCATTTGCAAAATCATAGTATGAATTGGCGCTTAAGTGACCGTTTTACGATATGCGAAATGAATCATCATAGGATCATATGCAGAATTGCTAAACGCGTCAATTTTAGCCCCCCCAGACTACATAAAAGACGGAAACCTCGCACTACGCAAATATTGTTAACACAAAGATTTTGCAGCATTACTGGAAAAGTAATGCTGCCGTGACACGCCGTAAGGTGCAGTCATAGACGTTTTTTGACGGTTTTTATGAGTCTGTGTTTTCCCAAAACATATATTTGTATCTATAAGATATCACTTCTTGTGAACTAACGCTTTTGTAATATTTCAATAAATTTTTGATAAGGAGGAATAAAATTTACAAAACGCCTCTATTTTTACACATTACAACAGTTTTAATCATTCAGTTTTTACAAAATTAGCACGGAACTTTACTCACTTGCAAATAATATAGTTTGTCACGAACTATTGCTCTTAGTTTCGAAAAAATGTTTATATTATGCTTGTAATAAATTAAAAATGGGTAATAAAACGAAAATCGAATCTTGACACGCACGAATCTGCGTAGCTGCCATATTTTTCAGCTTTATCATTGATCACAGTAAAAAACGTGCTTGAAACATGGATGTGCGCGGCCTTAAGTGTATAGCTAGTAATAAACCTACCTCGTTGGTGTGGCATAGAGTACCTGCACTGTCCGGTGTCTGCGTCGCAGTCGGGCGAGTCAGCGGCGAGGCCGCAGGCGCAGGGCGTGCAGCCCTGGCCGGAGCTGAGCCCCCAGTGGTGCGGCGCGCACTGGTCGCACCGGGCGCCGAGCACGCCCGGCCGGCACACGCACAGCCCCGTGCTCGGGTCGCACCGATCCATGCCGTACTCGTCGCACACGCACGCTACACAACAACGAAGCTCGTAAAGCCGCAGGCTAATCATGGAACCAGTCGGGATCGCGACTTGTCACAAATGTCACTCGTCCCCGTCCCGCCAAAACTCATTTGACCCTGCAGGGCAAGACGAAACGCCAAAAGACCGACGGATTTGCTTAATTTAATTAGGAAATCAATGCATTCGTTCGTTAACGATAGCGAGAGAAATCCCTCCGTGATACCGTGAAGCTATGACAGTGAAAAGTGTCAATTATGACAAATCGCGATCCCGAACAGTTACACGATTAGCCTGCCGTTTATATGCCGCCACTCTGCCAATACTTTTTAGTAATAATCACCAGGCAGCACTTGCACTATTCGGCGATTAATGTAGGCTACATTGAGCAATTGCAAATAGTACAAAACAGTTAACCAAAACCCGTAGAGAGAGAGACCAATAGAGGAAGTGACATATTTCTGCCTCACTCGCACAATAAAAAGATGTATCAGAGAGCGAGACACACAACACCATTTTTTGTCCCTCACAGCGTGCCAGGTTTTTCAAGGTCGGTCACTCAAGTTCCGGAACAAACTTTGACAGTTCGACATGTATCGATACGTGCCATTGGCTTGCCAGCTTGCATTACGCACACATTGACATAGTATTTTGTTTCAGTCGAGGTTACACAGTACCTTCTCCTATTAGTTACTCCGTCTACGCCAAAACCACAACTTATAATGATGCGCAAACAGTTGCCACTCACTTTATATTGTCGGACGATAAATGTTGCAAAGATGTAGAGTGACTATTAAAAAATATTCGGCTGATTGGAAATAACAACAATCTAGCTTTTTTTAGTTTGTTCTGATTCGAAAAAGGGTGTCACAGGCCAAGCTGTTATATTTTTAAAGTTCATCGACATTGTCATTTGCTTTTTCATCATATTAAAAACACAAATTATTATATTTGACAAGGATTTCGACAGTAAAACACAATCGAGCGGTACAAAGAATGATGTATTTTCCATACATGAGGGTGGATGTACAAAACTATATTTAGGATTACCTACAAATAACCAACAATTTGATTACTCGTTTATCTGTGGGAAGTTCTCATCGAACATTGGTATTTCCGTTAGGATATAGGAAAATGCGCTTTTAGTAGTGTCTAGACCGCCTGGTCACTAACCTGTACAGTTCTTGGAGAGGATGGCGTCTCCGAAGAAGCCCGGCGCGCAGAGGTTGCAAGCGGCGCCGGCCGTGTTGTTGACGCACTTGAGGCAGTCGCCGTTGATGCTGTCGCACGAGCTCGGGTCGTTCACGTTGATGTTGCCGGAACAGTTGCACGACTTGCAATAGTCGCCTGCAACCGGTCAAATGCCAACGAATGAATTGCGTGCGTTGATCTCACCAATATGCATGTGTTTTGATTATATTATATAAATATGATAAATAACTTTAACTGAATCTGATGCTGACATCGAAAAAAAAAATTGAAATCGGCTGGTACTGTTCTGAAATATAAGCGTTCAAAGTACAAAGGGAGGGAGTCATCTGTCCCTTTCTAGCAAAACACGTGCTAGTATAGAATTTGTTTGCAATCATGGACTTTGACGTCATTTGCTAGCATAGTGCCCTGTCTAACATGAAACTAATATGTTTATAATTACGTTATTTGTGCACTATGTATATATTATGTATAATTTTTTTATTTTCGATGTGTTGTTTTGTTGCGAATCAGCTCTTTTGTGAGTCAATAAAAACAATACATATTCCCTATTGTAAATTGCAAATGTAATTGCAGACGAGTTTAATGTTGTCCCATAGTAAAATTGATCATAATGATGACATTATGATGAGCTCGTAATAATTGGCTAGATGACTGATGTTTATATCGTTGAAACCAATAGCTTTGATGAAGAATTTAAGTAAATATAGTATGTTTATTGAAAACATAATTTAAATCGGTTAATTATGTTCTGATATATGAGCGTTTAAAGTTTTTGTTAGAGACAACTCTGTCCCTTTCCCACAAAACAAAAAATTACGTCACGCCTTTCTTGTCAGAATATAATTTATATGGCGTACTGAGAAGTGACGTCACGATTTGGTGTTTCGCCTCTCTGTCTAGCATGATTTTAAAATGCTTATAAGTTGCTTATTATTGATCGGATTTTCGTTTTCTTTTCATTAATCAGCTATATTTATGGGCCACATTTTAATACGACAATTAAAAAAAACCAGTCATCTAGCCTATTATAATGAACTATCGAACATTTATACGTACTCGTTAATAAATCGAAGGTTCATCAAAGAGCGAGATTTTTATAAAATTGCGACAACAGCGATTTTATGGCGACATTGTGGTCAATTTTGAAGGTTTTAGTTTAAACCACTTTTGTATCACTGTGTTGTACCACTTTTAAAAATGGTCAACGACAATTGACCACATTTACACGTTTTATAGTTGCACTCCACCGACAAGAGCCGCGCTCTTAAATAAATGATGATGATAGTTGCAAAGTTTTTTTAAGTACTAAGCAATAACATGAACGAGATTTCAGTCTTTCTTACAACCAACACAAAGGAAGTCGAGGAAATCGCTTGGCACTTATCACTTGGAGACATTCGATGGTGAGAATTGAAATCGAAGCGTAGATGGTCGGTACATGTTAATGATACGGGGTGTGGTGTAGGTGACCGACCGAGTTGTTCCGGCTCGCCGTAGAACCCGGCGGCGCAGAACTCGCAGCGCGGGCCCGCGTACCCGAGCCGGCACTGGCACGAGATCAACTCGCCGTTCCCGCTCAGCTCGCATCCGATAGCAAAACTGGCAACACAAACACACTATTATTAAGGTAAGTTCGTGTAGGCCGAGTGGCCAGCCCTAGTGTCAGAGTTAATGTGCCGCCCGAAGGCCTCTGACACGGCTGACGGTTGTCGTTATAGAAACTAGAACAAACAACCGGGACCAATTATTCAATATGACAAATCTAGTAGGAAACGTTTCGGTAATCGTTTAACGAGAACCTTAAATCAGAAATTTTAAGAAGCCGGGCGGGAGAATCATTAAAAAAATGAATTAAGAAGTATTAATAAGGATTTTTCGTATGTACGAAAGGTAATAACGGGAAGTATTCAAAGGCCTCCTACGCTACGTGGCAGACGAGACGTGAACTAGCGTTCTGTTATGTGGGCCTTACTTGTTGGAGGGGTAGGGCATCGGGCAAGCGCAGATGAGGCAGTCCTGGCGCGTGCCCAGCGTGGCGTCTCCGTGGTACCCCGGCACGCACAGCTCGCAGTGGTCGCCCATCGTGTTGTCGGTGCAGTTCTGAATAACAACATTTTTGTCATCGTAGCGAAGCGATTAAAGGAAGAGGCGGGTCGCTACTTTAAAACCGTCACGGTCACCGTTCGACCGATTCTCTTTCTGCACAGAATCCTATATGGCGTTCAGAGATCCGCGGGTTCGTACAGAAGAAATGTAGCTTTATAGGAGGCTAGTGGTGCGCCAATCGCAACTTTGTAGCCGAGTGCCGAGTTTGCCGAAGCCCGCTCGACAAATTACTCTCAATTGACGGTTACATCGTCGCAACCGTATAATGGGGTATTATTTTTGGCGGATTCCTGCCGAAATTGAAAGAAATAAATAGAAAAGATTTATGCCGAAAAATATAAAACGAAAAACTCGGTCCCTGCGCGTGGTCCACCTACATCGGTTCACCTGGCTGTACCGGGGGCGACCTTTCCCCCCTCGATCCGCCTCGAGAAAAATGGGTGTACCGGGGGATTTTATTTCTTCCCGTGGTCCACCTCAATTTATGTTTTTTTAGATTATATTGTCCTAATATTGTGCTGCTACCGTTTTATTTGGTAGGTGGTCTACGAGAGGGATGAGATGTAGACAGGAGGCAGGGTGCGGTGCATAGCTTACGAGGCAGAGTCCGGTGTCGACGTCGCACTCGGGCGCGTGTCCGTTGCACTGGCAGGGCACGCAGAAGCCGGAGGGCAGGCGGTAGTGGCCGAGCGCGCACTGCTCGCACGAGAGGCCGCGGTACGCCTTGGGGCAGTGGCACTCCTCCACGGAGGACGCGCGCCGCGACTCGTCGTCCACGTAGCTGTCCACGCCGATGTCCAAGCTCACGCGTATAAGCCTGCCACACGCGAAACGTGCTCAACACACTATAACGCTCGGTACTCGTCGAGCGATGCCAAACTCGATAGCGGGTCAAGTCCAAAACGCGCAGAGGAACTTCTCATTACGTGCTGTTGTCCGCTATGTTTAGGATCGGTTATTACTGAGTAATCGGGGTATGTCCAAAATCACACATTGCAAAATATGCCCAAGGTTCAAAATGAGTTTATCTCGGTGGATGCCCACAGCATATATTTCTCAAAAAGTGCCTATCGTGAGAGATGCACGTCGCGGGAAGTGCACCAACCGATTGTTGCATTTCCAAAGATCCAAATACGAAAAACAGAAGTAAGTTAGAATGAATGTTATCTATCGATATTAAATAATCCTAGATATTACAAATTAAAAAATATAAATATGAACGTTTGTCTATACTATATCGGAATATTTAAATGTTGACGATGGTAACTTGAAATGATCAAATGACACATAGGTAACTTTTATAATAACGAGCGTGTTAAAATTTGTTCATCCGGTTCGACGGTTATGATCGAGTAGCTTAAAAGTACCAAAGGAGCGCTTTATCTAAATCGTCCTTTTATACAATTGTCGAGAACTTATTGTCTAGACAAACCTGAAGTAGGTTTTTGGACAATAGATAAAATATCGTTTAATAGATTTTAAAGATTTGATAAATAAAATCCAAATCGACGAGTGCTACTATAAACATGCTAGCGAGTATAACGTGCAGACTGACATGGTTTCTCTGGCGGGCAGCCAGTAGGAAGCCCTGACGTAGAGGCCGGTCATGTTGACGAGCGTGCCCATGAAGAGGTCGCGCGAGACGGGCGCGCCGTCCGGCGTCGTGAACTCGTCCTCGGCCAGCCGCACCGCGTGCGTCCACTCCACCGCCGCCGCCGGCTGCTCGACGCTGTAGTGCACTATGTATCTGGAACAGGTCATACTCTTCAACATTACTGGCCCGGTTGCGTCTACAAGAGACGATTCGCCCTGGGCACGCGCCGCACGAGGGCCGGCCCGCGCACACCTACCCGCCGGACGGTGGACTCGTGTAATAACTTGTTTATACATATTAGTACATTATGATACAAGTGTGCTATGTCGCTCATTACACTAGAGGCGGTATTATGCGCGCGAGCCACAGGCGAGCGCGATAAGGAAGCCGAGAGTGTAATGACTAACATAGCACAAGAGTTTCATACGACTGTTTTCATCACACTTGCGACGAAAAAACTATTTTTTTTAATAATAATCAACCTCACAGCGAAAAAGTCAACAAACATTTGCGGAAAATGGCGCCCAAATCAGCAATGCGCGCGCAGGTTGACATTTACTTCAGCGGCATAAGAACTCTTTGTTGGTATTACAAAAAAACTGTAAGTATTACCCGGCTATATTAAGAGTGCTTCGTATACATACGTCTAATCGCAGTCACGTACAAACTTGACTTTACCGGGTTATACCTATTATAGCACTAGTGCCGTAATGTAAAGTAAAAATCACGCGTGCGTCATAGCTTGGATTATGAGCCTAAAACCGATGTAATAAGATCCACTTTACGAGCAAGTGTGATGAAAATACATTTTTGCTTGCACTGCGAATATGTTTAAGGCGGCAGTACGACCAGCTCTGTTCTCACACGGGTACTTTACTAATATCTAATCTATCGTCTATTATGTCAGTTACAATATCTCGTATATTAATTTTGAATTGTACGACATAGACGACTGAATTATTTTATGAATTTATTTCCAGTTTATTTATTTCCAGTTATTCAGGTTGACATCTCCTAGCGTTACAATTATATTAGTCTGTTAGTAACCTGTGGATAGCGTTGTGGGTTGTATTATTATTATGTTTTATTTTGTAAGTATACCCGTATGTTAAATTTTATAATACAACTGTTTGCTGTTCCTTAGTAAATAAATAAATAAATAGCGCATCTGCACCCGGGGTAAATTCGGCAGGCACAAGTGCGGACACGATTTTTACAGATTAGATGAATTGGGACGAGGGTGGCTATCACTACGGAGGTGGTGAGCTAGCCCATCAAAGCAGACCGATTCAATTCTTTCTTTGGGAAGTGCTCATTTAGTAAAATGCACGTTTTCATAATATTATAATTATTAATTAATTATAATGAATATTGTTTATATATTATAATTAAAGGCTGTGGATGTTGTTTGACAAATAAAGTAAAATAAATAAAAAATAACATGCGTAATGTCATACCCGTTGGGTCCTCCGATGATGACGTCGGGAGCAACAACTGCACGCCCGTTGCTCTCGCTGTCGTAGGAGATAGTGTACGTCAGATATCCTCCGTAAGATCGCAGGCGTTCACCTGAAAAGGCGCACTATTGTAATACCCTTCAGATTGCTTTTATTTCACATAAAAGTGTTCTGTATAAAAACAGTGAACGGTGTTATAGTAGTAGTGATAGTGGAGCAGTGCGGGAGGTGTGTTTTCTTAAATGCAGATGCGTGGCTTCAGTCGGGCGTCAATATCGCGGTCATCAACACGTGTTATTTGCTCAGGTTTCTTTACAGACTTGCGTCTTACTGCCATACCTAGACAGTTATACGAGACTATTAATGTATTTTTATAATTCTTATTTCATTTTATTAAGTTATTGTTTTTTAGATAGATAGAGTAACTCTTTATTGTACACACCAAAAGAAATGATAACAGTCATGATGATCACAACACAAAACAGAAACTTAAAACCTAGTGTTACAATTGGCGGCCTTATCGCTAAAAGCGATCTCTTCCATGCAACCCTTGGATCGAAAGGATTCGAAGAACATATAGAAGACGGGGTGTGTTAAATAACTACAAGATACAGACATATAACTTAACATAACAATTTTAAAATACCAATACTAATACTTAAATTACCTAACCATAAAATAATAAACTAACATTTTTTTGTGACATACTTAATGAAATTTGACGTGTGACTTGGGTGTTATTAATAAACTATTTGTATTTGTTAGTCTGATGACTGCCTTATCTTATCTTATCTTAGTTAGTCTGACTAGTGCGTACTGCCTTACCCAGGTAGTAGTCCGGAGCTCCGAAGTAGACCACCTTCTGGTCGCTGTCTTCGCCCATAAGGTCCACCATAACGACCGAGTCGTTGACGAACGCCGGCAGCGCGGAGCGCGGGAAGATGTTCAACGTTCTGTTCGCGTCCACGTTCACCAGGTGCCAGCTATCCATGCCTACGATCTGCGGGATAAAGAGTTGTCACTCAACATAATCCATTTACACGAAATATTTCAATACTAAATAGCCATAAATTACATTTGTCACTATATTAGTTAATATTAAAACAAGTTTTTTAATATTAGTTTTATAGGGAATAAGCATGGTTTTTTTTATTGACTTCCAAAAGAGCTAATTCGCTACAAAACAAATCAACAAACATTTTTTTTTGTGTGTGCCTAAATTACGAACGCTTAAAATTCAGGACTTTACCAGCCGGTTTCAATATAAGCATCAGATTCAGTTAAACTCTCCACTGATCCTTTTATTTTAAATAATCAGTACACATGCATATTCCCTATTACTCTCTTCCCCAGACAGATGATTCTATGGATATCTAAAACAAATATTTTAGTTATAGATTTTCGTAATGGATTGTTGGCAGCGTTCTGGTGAAGGTTCCTTTAATAGTTAGTTCTTACCACTGCCCAGGCGAGGAAGGAGCTGGAGCAGCGCGTGGTCTTCCCGAAGCAGTAGCACTTGGTGCAGCCGTCAGGGTTGTGCGGCTGCAGGTTGAAGTATTCGTCCTTGCACATGTTACACTCCTGGAATATAAAAACTTTATGAATTAAAAATTAGCTACGTAATTTTATTTATTTTTTGCAATCATTTTTAAGGTTTGCGTTTGACTGCCATCTCGTCTGATGATAAACGAAGATGCAGTCTACGATCGAGCACGCTTGCTTAGAAGACTCCGATTCACTCGCTACTTGAAGACAAAAAGACATACATAGGAAAAAACGCCTAAAACTAGTGTAGCCTTGTCACTGAAAACGATCTCTGGAATAAACTTGTTAACAATATGAGACATCCTCTCTCACTATCAAAATTAAAGTAGTTATGACACATTTTTATGCGTACACAAGTAAGACGCGGTCGAGCCGGGCAGGTTTTATTGTATCATCGTTTCATTTCCTTGAAATAGGTCATAGGCCGTATGTAGCCGAAACTTTAATAAAACATGAGTAATTCCGTATAAATCAAACAAAAATCTTATTTTCACTTTTGGAGTTACAATACACAATATACAAATTAATTAATAAAATATCACGCGAAACATTCACGATCAATTTTTCAATATAGTAAAATGTATGTTATATGATTGATATAAAGTAGAATTTTGCAAACTTGTGTTCTAAAAGTTATTAGACAAACATCTTAAAGTGTCGCTATACCCTCCTAAAAGTCCCCCTTAATTAGCAAACCATATAGCAGCCACATAAAAATAATAAAAGAATGTAGTACCTGTCCGGTGACTTGTTTCTTGCAGTAGCACTGGGCGGTGTTCTGGTCGCAGACGTCGTCGGTGGTGCCGGCGAGGTTGCAGCTGCAAGGCACGCAGTCCGGGAACGCGTAGTGCCCCGGCACGCAGTGGTCGCACACGCGCCCGATCACATTCTCGCGACACCTAACACAATAACACGTGAAACATCACAAACGATCTCCTCGAGACTGTTTCTGAGATACTGTCTGATGACTACCTCGAGGCTGTTTCAGATGAAGTTATCAAGACGGTTTCTGATATACTGTCTGATGACTACCTCGAGGCTGTTTCAGATGAAGTTATCGAGACTGTTTCTGAGATACCGTCTGATGACTACCTCGAGGTTGTTTCAGATGAAGTTATCGAGACTGTTTCTGAGATACGCCTGGAGGGTGTTCCGGAAGAACTCCTCGTCACTGTTTCCGAGGGTCTCGTCAAGGCTGTTTCCTAGAAACTCCTCTAGGATGTTTCCGAGTAACTCCGGGAGGCTGTTTCCAAGGATCTTATTGTGGCTATCCTCCAGGAACTCCTGGTGGCTGTATCCGGAAGGGCTCTTCGAGGCTGTTCCTAAATAACTCCTCCAGGCTGTTTCCGAGGAACTCCTTGAGGCTATTCCCGAGGAACTTTTAAAGGCTGTTTCCAAAGAACTCAACTTCCTTTTTAGTATTGCATGAGCCCAGCACTCGTTTTAAGTCAAAATGGGCTAGTGCTCGAACACAACTCACCTATCGGTAAGTGAAAAGTTAAAGTTTAGGCGCTACTCGTATGTCAGTAAATTAGAGAATACAAAGTAATGACATGATGGACCTGGATATGTACTAAAACTGCACCCAGACCCACGGAGGACGGGCAGCAGCTTCCTCTCGGTTAACGTTGGTGAGTATTCTGCGATCCCCGAGCCGGCATCCAAGCGTGGGGATTATGGCAACCCCCTCTATTAAGGGGAAGGCTTTCAGCATTGGACGTCTGCTGGCTGACGGTGACAAAGTAATGGTACTCACGCGCAGTTCCCGCTGTCAGGCTCGCACTGCATTTGGTTGTCGATGACGCCGAGCGTGTTGCAGTTGCAGTCGTCGCAGCCGCGCTGCACGTCGAAGTTGAAAGTGAAAGGCTTGCAGCGGTCGCAGTTCTCGCCTTCCACGTTCTTGGGGCAAATGCACATGCCTGCATCGACAACTTACGTTGTATATAGTGATCTTTGGAGCGATACATGACGATGACAAAAAGTATTGAAAAAACGTATACGATATTAGATATAAAAATTAAAACTGAAGCCTGTATTCCTCGCGTCGTGTCAGGTAAACGGAAACTACTTTTCATTTAACTTTTTAAATTTCCAGTTTTTATGAATTACCTATTATTTATCTTAGGAATAGTGTTTGGCGTTTAGAT
The DNA here is from genome assembly GCA_905404285.2 of Erannis defoliaria. NCBI lineage: Eukaryota > Metazoa > Arthropoda > Insecta > Lepidoptera > Geometridae > Erannis > Erannis defoliaria. The sequence continues at coordinate 21,904,534 of FR990067.1, read as the reverse complement.
CCTCTCCGTACAGATGAATGCTGCCAGATCCAAATCTAGCGATAGATGCGAGTCTAATTTATTGTTTCTTAAAGGCTGTGTCAATAACGTTTTAAAAACGAACCTGAGAAAATATTTATGTGCGCAAAATTTATTCAGTTGAAGAGTAAGCGATAAGCGAGCGAGTGAGCGATTAAAAAATAACTTTCCAAATCGGTTTATAAATGAGGTGGCTCTGAGGTAACAAAATATAAAAAAAGAAATACAAACGAATAGAGAACCTCCTCCTTTTTGGAGCCGTTTGATATAGCATGTACTGACCGTTGTCGTCGCAGATGGCGGTGGAGGGGCAGTGGCAGGGCTTGCAGGCGGGGAAGCCGTAGAAGCCGGTGCGGCAGGTGGTGCAGGAGCGGCCGATGACGTTGGGCTTGCAGGGGCACTGCCCGCCGAACGTGTCGCACTCCAGCTCCGTGGAGCCCATGAAGTCGCACACGCAGCTCAGCGCGCCGCTGTTGTACTCCGCCGTTATCGAGTTCACGGCGTCGCGGCAGAAGCCTTCGACACAGTTACAAACACATACTTTATTACTAGGAAACTACAATAGGGTAGATGGCTGATGTTTATACCGTTGAAACCAACAGCTTTGACGAAGAATTTAAGTAAATATAATTATGTTTATTGAAAAAATAATTTAAATCGGTTAATAATGTTCTGATATATGAGCGTTTAAAGTTTTTGTTAGAGACAACTCTGTCCCTTTCCCATAAAACAAAAAATGATGTCACGCCTTACTTGTCAGAATATAATTTATATGGCGTACAGAGAAGTGACGTCATAATCTCCTCTCTGTCTGGCATGATATTAAAATGCTCATAAGTTGCTTATTTTTGATCAGATTTTCATTTTCTTTTCATTAATCAGCTATATGTATGGGCCACATTTTAAAACGACAATTAAAAAAAAAAACAGTAATTCTATTCATACGCAAAAAAAGTATAATAATGTGCAAAAGTTTGTCGGTATCTCTGTGTATGTGTATGTTACCACTCCTTCACACCAAAACGGCTGAATGAATTTGAACGAAACTCGGAATGGAGACAGCTTCGTCGTCAGCCATAAGACGTCCACTGCTGGACGAAGGGACTGGGTCTGTCACACATTTTGGAGACAGCTTATTTCCCGGAAAAACAAACTTAGGTTACTTTTTATCATCATCATCATCATCATCACCGATTTTCATCATCACACGGTTGTTACAAACAGGTGTGCTGATCTATCCATTGCATCGATGCGGATCACTTTTAGAACAAAACTATGCAATATTCGAGAAAAACTGTTGAGTCCTCTTAGTTTTATGTCTCGGTACGGGCCCTGTCACAGAATTAATAATAGTACTACGTACAGAACGTTCACTCCGCAAAGGAATTGAAATAAATAAGGACTCTATCTACTAGGCAATAAAGTAGCAATTCAACTCGCGCAGCGCTGGATACCGCTCGCTATATTCACCTAGTTATACCGCTCTCTTTCTATCGCGTATGCTTAGTTACGCGTGACGAGGCTAGCGTGCCACTGACCTCAGCCTTGCATTGTCCTCCCGGACGGAGCGCCGAACATACCTAAACTGCGGAGTGACCCTGCCCTGGTGTATTACAAACAGCGCTGTGCAGTTACCGGTTTGATTGTGCTGTATGTAGTAGTCGTCGAGCGCGCACTTGTTGATGAACTCGCGCGTGTAGTCGAGCATGTTGGCCTCGTTGAGCACGGTGTCCACGTAGTCGGCCTCCGCGATCAGCATCACGTAGTCGATCCACACGCCGCTGCCGGTGCCGTTTGACCCCTGCACCCACACGCACACAACTCGTACATAAATGTGGAGTAGCCTCGGATAACTATTTTGTCTTTTCTTTTCTCGCATTGTAACTTTGTTGATGGGTTTGGTCCGGAAAGCGGAAAAACTTGTCAGGTTTTGGTACAGTTTCAGTATAAAAATGATTGCGTTTTATTCACTATACTCCATTATGCTAATCGCTTTTTGACAGCTCAATGATATTTGACGACATGACTTTGTAAAGCGTCTAGCAACTTATATCACATAAAAAATACGCAATAAATAAGCATTACCTCTTTACAAGGCTGCGTCAAGAGTTGACGTAACCTTTTATGGAGGTAATGCAATATTATTATGACATGGAGCTGATCTGATGATGGAGCCGGAAGGTGACCATGGGAACTCTGTAATAAAACGACGCAAGCCCATCGAGTTTGGGCTCGTTTGATTCGTCTTAACAGGGGCCTTTTTAGTTATTACTAACCGACTTCAAAAAATGAGGAGGTTCTATGTTCGACGGTATGGATGTAATAAAAAAAAAAACATTATGTTCACCGATTTCTCCGTCAATTGTGGACCGATTTTGATTTTGAGGTAGTCCCATATTAATTTGAAGTCGGTTGTTTTTTTTTGAAAAAGTTACATATTGATTAAAAACTAATAAAATCTTGTTTAAGAAACATTTCTTTTAAATGTTCACTTGTTCGCTAGCAAGCCTTTATTTTCTAAAAGTAAAAACTAAACACATTCAAAATAACGTAATATGGCTTACAGTAAAGGTGATGGTGAAGTTCTGCTCGATGGGGAAGAGTGCGTTGCCGTCGGCCATCTTGAGCAGCACGCGGCACCCGGAGTTGGAGGGGCAGTGCTGGATCGGGACCACCGTCTTGTACTGCTGACCGTTGGCTGATATCACTGCCTCTATACTGCTCTCTAAAAGTAAGTAAGTTCGTATAGGCTGAGTGGCCAGCCCTAGTGTCAGAGTTAATGTGCCGCCCGCAGGCCTCTGACATGGCTGACGGTTGTTGTTATAGAAACTAGAACAAACAACCGGGACCAACAAATATAACATATTATCCGACTCACGGTAGCGCTCAGAAATAAATGCCACTCACGGTCACCCATCCGAAGTCTGACCGGACCGTCCGTTGCTTAACATCGGTGATCGTTTAGAATCACCGAGACATGCTACGCCACGAGCGCTACGCAATACACATACACATTATTAAACACTTACATAACACATACACACTTTTTGCCAAAACAAAAATCCAACCAACTTTGAAGCATAATACCCAATTTCGTTACCTTGGATATTTTTTCCAGTTATTTTGATTAACAAGCCAAACCACTGAACCGATTTTGATGACATTTTTTAGGACCAATCTGAAAGTATATCCTTTAAAATGAAAAGAAAATTTTCAAAATCGGGTTTTAAATGGTGACGTCATATCCGGTTATCGGTAAGTAACTGTACAATTCTCAAACGTAAAGAGTAAACAGCTTATTCTTTTGTAATTATAAATAAAAATGTATGGTTTTAAGTGAACCAATCATTTTCCTACCTGTTGTGTGGGTACACAATGTTAATTTTAGTAATTTTCAACTGACTTCAAAAAAGGAAGTTCTCAATTCGACTGTAAGTTTTTTTTGTGTGTATGTTACGCGATTACTGATTTTGACGATAATTTTTTTGTGTTTTCGTAGGTGATACTTCAGAGGTGGTCCCATCCCATATAAATTTTATCGAAATCGGTTAGGTAGTATGGGTTTTAAATCAAAATTACTAGAAAATATGAAGATGTCATCCAGGTATTCGAAGTTGAAGTCGGTTGTATTTTTTTTAAATAAAAAGCGTATTATCTGAATAGATATTATACTATAGATTTTTAAATAGTAATAACACATTATTATTTTCTTAATTGACGTCACATCCTATAATAATATTTCTAACCATGTTACGTTCTAGGATCTATAAGTGCCACCGTGAAAGAGGTGCAGCATAGCTGTCACACGTGCATCGCCAAGTTTATAGCTTGGCTAAAATGTGAGGTGTTAAATCAATGGTTCAAATCGTAATAAATAATAGGCTATTTGACTCTATTGAAAATATGCTACAAATTGGTATAATCCCAATAAATCGCAGCGTAAAAAAGCATATACCACAGATATTTCTTACATAAACCCCTTCGTTTACTAGATCTATGCCTTGATCGCTTTCTTTCGCTTGTTGTTTACTTTGGTGTGACGTCAGATATGTCACGTGATCCAAATCGCGATATGGCGCGTTTTTTTCTCATTCAAACTTTCACATCGATTTTTACCGAAAATACGACAAATCTCAAGGAAATATCGATGTGGTGTGCATTAAATATAGTAAGAAATTATTTAAAACAATTTCCCAATAGTAGTCAAATACCCTATTAGGGAGGAAAATAGAAACCTAGCCTGTGAAGTAGTTAAAAATGGTACGCAGTAAGTTACCAGGTCTGTCGGGCTGGTAAAAGTGCAGAACGAGCCTGTAGTCGCCGGGCGCGGACGCTCTGCCCTCCACCGTGACCACGTCGGAGGGAGTCAGGTACACCACGGACGTGGAGTTGTCCAGGATCGGCGGCCGCTGGTCTCTGATGCCGCCCGTGCCGGACTCTATCTCCAGCTGCACAACATCAGAGTTTACTCTAACAAATATTCTTGTGCACTTATAAGCATAAACATACTAAACTTTAAACTTTACCTTACTAAATAAACTATTTTTTAAGTCTCAAGCGTTTATCTACATCGATTTTTATGTAAATTTTGGACCTGTAGCCTTCCTTAATTTATTAATTGAATAGGAGATGGCGGTACCGAGCGGGTGGTGGACAAAGCGGTTCCATGTTTTTAAAGTTTAAACAGGAAGAAAAACTATGACCCCGGCAGGATTCGAACCTGCATACGAGCAGTCTCTATGGATTTCCGTCCCAACAGCTTTGCCAATTAAGCTACAGAAGTCTCTTCCTTAGATGCCAAATAAGTGTGGAAACGCTTCATACAAAAATATTATAAAAGCGGTTCCATGTTATAATTCAGTTAAAAATATAATGATTTAAACTTAGAAAACAAATTTTTAATTTTGCAGATAAATATTTTGCTATATATTTTTAAATAATATTTAATGATAGGCTGCAGATAGCAGCATAACGCTGATGTGCCTGTATCAAACAGTGTTGGAATTCAGTTTTTGAACAGTTATCCATTAGTACAGGTCCCGACTAGATATATCTTTGTTGGGAATCACATTGCCATGGACATATTCTGACACTTGAACTGATCAAAACGATTTCGAGGGGTAACTCGATCGCTCAGAGATGATTCAATCGCTGTAGAATTTAAAAAAAAAATGGAACACCGACAGGAGAATTAAGTAACTAGCATAGATATTTAAAAATGTTGTTCCTGAAAAAAAATCTATTCCACTTTATCTCTACCTTCTTGGAGTCGACAGCGGCACTGAAGACAGCGGGCGCACACTTGCCGTCTCTGCGCAAGCAGTATGGACGCGGAGTTATGTAGTCGAGGTGCCACTGGGACTCCGGTATCGCAATGATAGACTTTATCCCGGCCAATGTTCCCGGGTCGGCCTGAAATGTCAATATCAGCTTATCTATACGTCATACTTATTATTAAAGTTAAGTGACATTTTCAAGTACTATCTTGATCATTGGTCAAGGGTCAGATAGATTCAGGGTCATTTGTTGTTTAAACACTTTTTAGAAAACATTACTCTTCATTGTGGACATTTTTTACTCTGTGGCCAAATCCAAAATCATGGAAAAAGAGTCATTGAACATTTTCGATGAAAGAGCTGTTATTTTTTTCATGTTTATTTTTATGTGCTGTTTTTCATCATCATCATCATCATCAGCCCGGAGACGTCCACTGCTGAACGAAGGCCTCCCCCTTAGACCGCCACACTGTACGACAACCTGCCATTTGCATCCACCGGTTGCCCGCGACTTTTACAATGTCGTCGGTCCACCTAGTGGGAGGCCGCGCCTACGCTGCGTCTTCCGCCTTCCGCGTCGTGCGCTGTGTGCTGTTTTTAGTGGGCTTTTATTATAGAAATTGAATTGATGAGTACAATAACTCTCTATCGACTTATATAGTACACCCCAAGTTTATAACCCTGCATAAAAATATCGCTTAGTAAGATCAAATCCCTACCACAGAACTTACTATTATAAGTTCAGTGCATACTAACCATACGAGCACAAAACTGCGGCTGCATTGTTAGGCTCAAGAGTACATTGACACGACATAAACATAGCTTACCCTCAAACTGACGACGTTGTTCGCGTCTTGTACATTCACGAACTCAATCTTCGCCATTGGGTCGACTACCACCTGCCGGCACGGAGTCGCGTACGGACAGCCGTTCAGATTGGCGACAGCGTTGATGCCGCTTCGATCCCCGGACCGGAAGTTCACAAGAACGACCCCACGAGGTAACTCCTCAGCGTCGGTGCTGTTGTCGTACTGAACAGGCGCAGAGTCGGTCACGGGCGTCACGTACTCCAGTAATAGTACGTACCGACCTGGAGGGTCGATCTTCATGTTAAACTCCAGCTCATTTTGTTCTTGGCTTAGAATCGGAATAGTGTTCTCTGCCGCATTTATTTCGTGTAATTGCTGGAACAAAGTTGGTAAGTTAAATTGATTCATCTAGTATACATTTTAGTCAATCGAAACATTTTTATATAAAGCAATTTATACTTCTATACGGAGTGATTTGTGAGCGTGGCTAAATTTTAGGAACACTATTTGCATCCACAAATCATTCAAATACTATTAATATCGTATATTGTACACAGTTTTAATATATTTAATTGCACTCCTACTGCGCTATAAGGCAGTCGGGATTGTCTGAAAAGCTCTAATTGAAACGAGATGCAGCACATTCATTTTGTTTGGTGGGGATGTCTGTTGTTGTGGTCGTTACCGCGGGGTTGTCGATGTACGAGTTGACAGCGGAGGTGAGTTGCTCGGCGGTCGCGGTCGCGAATCCCGCCAGACTTGGGTAAGCGAACTGCCGGCAGAGAGAGCCGTCGCCGACCGTGCACGGCTTGTTCACCAGCTTTGTGAGCACGGTCGCCTCGTAGTACGCCTCGGGGATCAGCACGAAGTAGTCCTGTAACACAGATCAGGGCAAGTGAACTTTAAAAAACGCGTCTATGCATAGATAAACCTATAACTACAACCTATACATATCATATTCTGTGCAAGCTAGTTTCTACCCTATTTGTATTAGATAGTGAATCGATTTTCCTTTGTCGTGCTTGGCTCGTTGACGTCACGCGGCTTCTGCCGGGTGTGTGCGTGCCTCAAGCAGTACAGTGGAAAATCAACACTGTTATGACATGACTGTAGTTAAAGATATATTGTGGTTCAACTATGTTTTTGACGCGTTTTCTATGGGAGTAAGTCATCTGCATGTAGTGCTATTATGTTATCTGTGCGCAGAAATAACAGTTTTCTAGTAACTCAGGGGTTATATACACGAGCACATCTATTATACTTTCATATCCAACTTAACACAAATGTCAAATGAGTCTTTTTCTTTTTTCTCGCGTTTGTTTTGTCTCTTTTCATACCATTAATAAGAAGATCTGTAAGCGCCAATATTATAGGCAAGTTCGTTTCCAGACCACCTTTAAATTTTTTTTAGGGACTAGCACACATTTTTGTACTGAGCAAAATGGTTTTTGTCAATTTCAAAGGAGGAAAATGTAACAGACTCTTTAAATCAAAGCGAAATCCAAATTGAATAGTACAAGTGTTTAGTACGACAAGTCGACAAGTAATTGAAAAGGCTCACAATCATGATTTCCTTGGTAGTTTTGATGGTGACAGTCCAGTTGCCAGGGTTCATGACGAACGGTGAGGGTGCATTCCCCTTTTCTCCAGCCACTGTGACCAGCTGCGGCTTGGTAGTCGGTCGCAGGTAAACGTTGAACCTGAGACAATTATAAAAAAAATATGTTTTAACTTAGAGATGAGCTTCTTGGTCTTCAAACTATTATGCAAAAAATATGTGAGTTGTAACCTCTTCACCCTTTAACATTTTTTAAATTCACTTCACATTAGTTCAACAGTCATAAGACGACCACAGCTGGACGAAGACCTCTTTACTTTCTTGACTTCTTTAATAGGAAGGGATTGCCATAATCCCCACGCTTGGCAGGCAGCCTGGGGTGAGCAGAATGCTCACCACCGTTAACTATGAGGACAGTGCTGGCCGTCCTCTGGCAGTTGTGGGTGTAGTTTAATGACACACCCAGGTCCATTTTTAAAATTGCGTATGTTTTTTTTTGTATTCAATGACCAAAGATATCAAACTAAAGTATTGAAACAAAAAGTTACTGGCCGGTTAGTGGATTTAAGCAGGGTGACTTGTGGGGCTTAAATTTTTATTTATTGTACAACACAATAGTTAAATAGGGTTATTACTTTTGTTGTATGTCAACCACACTTTCAGGGGTGATGACGATGTTAGCCGTGACGGCGTCCTGGAGAGGGTTGGCGTACTTCAGCACCATGCGGTATAGAGATGACTTCGGGATCTGTACTATGTTGATAACCTCATTCTGTAACACAGATACATAAAGCAAGTTCATATAAGCTGAGTGGCTAGCCCTAATGTCAAAGCTACTGTGCCATTTGAAAGCCTTTGATTATGGTGTCATGGTTGGTCTTAAGTTCATTTTATAACAATTTGTTACATCTCTATAACATACAATTTGAAATAAAATTAATGTAATAATCTATGGCGTGTACATTATTACATATATTGCACATATCAAATAGGTCCACATTTGTCCATTAACTCTTTTGATGGTAAGCGATGGTGAGGCCGAGGATAAATCACATCAATTTGTAGCATTAGTTACTGTACATAGGCAGGGGGGTGTCACTCCGCAGTTTAGGTATGTTCGGCCGGCGCTCCGTCCGGGAGGACAATGCAAGACAGAAGTCAGTGGCCGCCCGCACGTTCGTCGCACGTTACTAAGCATACGTGATAGAAAGAGAGCGGTATATCTAGGTGAATATAGCGAGCGGTATCCAGCGCTGCGCGAGTTGAATTGCTACTTTATTGCCTAGTAGATAGAGTCCTTATTTATTTCAATTCCTTTGCGGAGTGAACTTTCTGTACGGAGTACTATTATTTATTCTGTGACATAGGTAAGTTTGTTCTTTAAGGTCAATTTATAAACATTTATTCAACTTTGACCTAGTTTAAAACAACATTTATTAAATAGGTATTGTGATAGTAGTTGGTGGTGGAGCGGAAACTAAAACCTGTGATAGCATTTGGTCATATTTGTAGAATGATCAAAATTGAGCTTTTTTGAATTGCATACATTTCTATAGATGAGTACCTAAGTAAACGAAGTGATCAGATATTATGGAGCATAAATTATGGTGTTTACCTGTAATATGGAGAAGACAACGTATCCCTTCCAAGAGTAACCCGGGAAGACATCTTCCGAGTTCCTGTATCGAACCGGTCCAGATTGCGTGACACCGTCTTCCATTTCGAACTGGAACTGATGCAGCGTGGGGAAGTAGTGCGCGCGGATCGGGCGGTCGCATCGCCGGCCCTCTACTCTTGAGTGACACCGGCACTGCCCGGTAAGTTTATCGCAACTGTTGTCGATCGAACCGCCAATATCGCAGTCGCAAGCTGTCCAAAGTTTTATATACTTATTATAAAATAACACTTCACTATTCAAATAGCAAATTCATGCATTCAGCATCTATGGCATTCGGTATAAATAAATTCTCTTTTTTAATCATAACTAAGTAGTTGTTATTGTAAATGTAAACAAAAACACTGCAAAAACATGACATCCATAGAGTAAGTAAATACTTCCCGTATGTATTACGTAGGAGTTTTGGCGGGAACACAGGAAAATCATGTTGTTGCATTCTATTATTTTCTTAAATTTGTGTTTTTTCGCGAATTAATGATTTAAAATGGTGGTGTTTTATTCATTGAGTGTTGAATTACATGCACGAGTGTGGGCAAGTGATATAATGTGATGAAACGCGTCTTTTCGTGTTGTTTTCAAAACTCCGTAGAAGCTCATAGTAAAGTCGCCACAACTTGGGCATGACTTGGACTCAACTATGACTAATTTCGTGTGACTGACTGTGATTCAAGATATATTAGACTTGATTTGAATTAAAAAACTTGAAAATTCAGAAACTTGACACTGGCAGAATGCACAACGTGCAATGCCAAAAACTAAGGAAAAAAAATATACTACGTAAATTACATCTGACATCTTGCAGCTTTATAATTTTATTTTTTCGCCCATTTTTGGCAGGCTAAAGCCTTTAAGGCCATACCGCCTCGTCTTACGTATGCGCGTAGCGCGTACAATAGAGAAACGTAATATACTGGGAACGCGTAACACAGAACAAGCAACAAGCAACACGCAATAAAAACTTTTACATCTTATCTCTATACTATAGCGAATGGCGTTACGGCGTTGCACATTGTGCATTTGCCATTTTCTTATTAAAAGGTACTATTAGGTGATGTCATGATATTTCGCCATTATAAGTACCAAAAGTAACACTAAAGAAGTCTGACAATGTGTCAGCTACATTAATTCAGGGACAATCGAAACTTATGTAGACGCGGGAGTTGTTATAAACTCAGTCGTATACGTATAGTACGCGTACTTACGTGTACATCCGAACAGGTCATCTGCCTGCAAGCGGTAGTAGCCGTCGGCGCACTGGTCACAGGCGCGGGACGCGACGTGCGACTTGCACGTGCACTGCCCGCTGCGCGTGTCGCACGCGCCTAACCCGCCCAGCGTGCCAGCCAGGTGACACTTGCATTCTGAGTAACACACAAAGGAGTTTAAGTCAGTAGGACCACTGAAGAGAGAAGTAAAAGTAGGGCCTTCGCTTTTCTGTGGGTAGGACATTAACCTTCCATCCACACGTAGCCTAGAATAGTTGTGAAACCAACACAAGCATGTATTAGTAAAGTTGTATTACTTAACTATACTAAGCTTTTTAGACATACCTTCGCATCCATAAGGGTTGTACTCCTGAAGGTTCCAGAAAAGTGGCTTGCAGTCGTTGCAGATCCGGCCCTGCACGCGGCCCTTGCACTGGCAGAGCTCTCCAGCCGGCACCGACCCACAACCTGGTAACATTGGCTGCTGTCATCAAGAGCTCTAATATCTTATATGCTCTAACTAGTTCATTATTAAATAAGGCTCTAACAGGTAACTTAAAATGTTACTCAATGCCTAAAGGAAAAAAAATAGTATCATCATCATCATAATCAGCCTATCATATAGTCCACTGCTGGACTTATGGCTCTCCCAAGATAATCTCGGTGCTTATAAGGCTTTTTCTCAGCCCGATCTTCAGCTATCCAACCACTACCACTGTCCTACGAAAATTTATTTATTAATTTTTATTTTATTTTTAACGCATTTATTTATACGCAGGCTACTTTAGGCTACTACGAGGGCTACACTAAAAGTATCGGGAATGGAATATTTCCACTGTTTCTGTCATATTAAAATCTTTTTAATTGAAAACTCCTTGGTTTTAAAAATCGAATACCATTTATTTATTTAAAAAAATATTCTCGGTCTTGTCACAAGGTTTTGTCAAACTTGTTTAGTCGTTGAGAAAATGGAATTGACTCGAGAAAATTCAAGAGCGATGATTTATTATGACTTTCGAAGTGGTTTAACAAAAAAACAGTGTGTTGACCGGATGATTTCTGCATTTGGTGATAAAGCCCCATCCAAAACCACAATTTATCGCTGGTTTGCTGAATTTCAACGTGGACGTGTCAAGCTCAGTGATGATCCCCGTCAAGGTCGTCCAAAAACTGCAGTCACCCAAGAAAACGTTGATGCTGTGCGTAAGCTGATTGAGGAAGATCGACATGTGACATACCGCGAAATTCAGGCAACTTTAGACATTGGCATGAGTCAAATACAAATAATTTTGCATGAAAAATTAGGTGTAAAAAAGTTGTTTTCCCGATGGATACCGCATTCGCTCTGTGAAGAGCAAAAAGCGGCTCGCGTTACTTGGTGCGTCAGAACTCTCGAAAGATTCCACGCAGGATCCTCAAATGCTGTATACAACATCGTATCAGGTGACGAATCCTGGATATACGCGTACGAACCCGAAACAAAAAACCAGTCACGAGTTTGGGTGTTCGAAAATGAGTTAAAGCCAACAAAAATTGTTCGTTCACGGAGTGTTGCAAAAAAAATGGTGGCCACGTTTGTCTCCAAAACCGGCCATGTTACGACTATTCCTCTTGAGGGACAAAGAACGGTTAATGCAGAATGGTATGCTAGCATTTGTTTGCCACAGGTCGTTTCTGAACTCCGTAAAGAGAACTGCAACCGCCGCATCATCCTCCATCACGACAATGCGAGTTCTCACACCGCGCACAGAACAAAAGAGTTTTTAGAGCAAGAAAACATAGAATTATTGGACCATCCGCCGTACAGCCCCGACCTAAGCCCTAATGATTTCTATACTTTCCCTAAAATAAAGAATAAATTGCGTGGACAGAGATTTTCATCACCTGAAGAAGCTGTGGACGCCTACAAAACGGCCATTTTGGAGACCCCAACTTCCGAATGGAATGGTTGCTTCAATGATTGGTTCCATCGTATGGAAAAATGTGTCAAATTTCGCGGAGAATACTTCGAAAAGCAATAAATATATTTTTAAATAGTAATGTTGTGTCACTTCCTTGATTCCCGAAATTTTCAGTGCCGCCCTCGTATTGAGAAAAATGCCGACATCAGGCCCTATGCTGTTGGCGACATTGATGGGAAGATTTCATCCAAGGGAAGTTTTGGTGGGAACGCGATAAAATCATGACGCCGCATAAAAATAGTCGCGTTTTATTCATTAATGCTGACTGACATGCATGAGTGTGGGCAAGTGATATAATGTGGTGAAACATGTCTCTTTGTGTTGTTTCCAAAACTCCAAAGAAGTTTGTAGTATAGTTGCCACGACTTTACTAGCACATGATTTGACTTGACCGTGACTTACTGTGTGTGACCTGGACTGTGACTACTACTAATTTAACATTAAACGACTCTTTTAACTGGGAGGGATCGATGAAGAAATATGTATTCGGCTGAAGAACTAGTATCCATGGCCATTAACAATTTTAAAACAATGATTTCATCCAAGGAATTATCTTCCCAGTGAGAGAGTAAAAGAAGCATATTATCTTCCTCAGACAGGCGCCACTGGGCGCCACTATTAATTTCTACTCTTATCTGCAGAGAAATTACACTTTTATGTCAAGTTGTAAGTACTATTCTTTGCAAATGAATAGCGGTCACACTTCGCCGTCAAATCTGGGGTACACTACGTTCCAATGGTTAGGTAGCGGTTGTTCAGATACCTACCAGCAAAACTAGCGACGACGCCTCTCGGATCGCAGTTGCACTCCTCGCAGGCAGGGTAGTTGTAGAAGGACTCGCGGCAGCGGTCGCACTTGACGCCGTCGAAGTTGGGCTTGCAATGGCACGTCGCAGCGTCGTCGCACGTCGACCCGATCGACCCGGACGGATCGCAGTTGCAAGCTGTGACAATTTAATAGCAATCTAATATAATATTAACATATATCTACCCACTTATACCCTTACTATAGATATGTACCTACCTATAGATTATCCCTCACTTTAACTATAAGTAGCGTATTTTAGTTTATTCCTGGTGAATATCTTGCGACATCTTGGGGACCACAAGGTGGCCGCGATGGGCCTTGAACTACTTGGTGGCTCAGGGTTCTTTCGGAATGTGTCTACCAAATGGCGGCTTGGAAAGCTACACGAGAAATCGGTTCCTTGACTTGAGCAGTTCCGTTACGGTCTACTGGCCGTTTGTTTAAACTCCCTTATCATTGTAGGATATCAAGTTCTCATCATTATACACAACTTTAATATGGAGCTAACCCAGAAATCGCAAAAATAGCTGTTCCATACAAAAAGTTCATTGACTTTGGCATTGACTTGTCCAAGGTCCTAGGATGGTCCTAGAGGTACAATAATATCCTAAAAGGATAACGGTGTTCAAACTAATACCCACCCACCCACCAGTGTTACCCTGACGCTGAGCACACGGCAGTCCACACCATTTTAGTTTAAGTAGATCGTTGATTACTAACGCAGACAGTCCGGGTACTTGTAGAAGCCGGGAGAGCACTGGTTGCACTGCTTGCCGCCGAAGTTAGCCAGGCAGTTGCACTTGCCGTCCGCCGAGCAGCTGGTTGAGGTGGAGCCGGTCGGATCGCACGCGCACGCCGTACACACGCGCTCACGTCCGCGGACCTCCATGTAGTACCTACCAGTGAAAATTATAGTTTTGATACGAACCAAACAAAATGAGCATCAGGCTTTAAAACACATCTGACTTCTGCGCAATACAAAGAATCGGTTAAGTTTTTTTACGCAATGGTTTGACGAGACGAGCGTTGCAACGATACTGTTCGCCTGGTGCTCAGCCTGCCCAAAACAGTGTAGTAGTGCTAGAATTGTGAACTTGTGAACAAAACCGTGTGCTGCACTGCACTACGCCTGCCCACGCACCATACAAAATAATTATATCGTGTGAAATACTTTTATGTAATAGCACAAATTACAGCGACTACTTACTTTTAATAATAGAGCCAGGGTTTTCCCAAGAAGGCCTGAGTGCCATGGTGCCACAATTAAATATTTAGAGAATCTCGATGACAAGTCATTATTTATGTACCTACCTACATAAGAAGATAGTAACGGTTTTTGAGAGACACAATTTAAAGAAGTAAAGTTGTCGACTGGCAAAGACGTAGAAAAAACTGTTTGTCGTGGCCTTACCCTGAGAGGCACTGGTCACAACGTTGGCCTCCGAATCCAGATTTGCAAATACACTGCCCCGTGACGTCATCGCAAATGCTTGCTTCTGTCCCGCTTACGTCACAATTGCAATCTGAAAGAGTATTTTTGTAATTAGCACCGCAATTCGTAATATTTTATTACCAAATTGTTGCTCAGATTTTTTTAAAAGCTTTTCATGCGATTTGACTTTTTATCTGAACAACTCTGGAGCTATCTTTCTAGAGCTATTGGAAAACACTGACTAAAATCAGTGTAACGAAAAAAAAGCATTACGAATTCTTGAGGACATTAAAAAAACATTTGACCGGCGTAAAATAGATATACATTGTTATGTTACTTACCGTACATAACAAGTTATGCAACTACTGGTATAAACTCTAAAGTCAGCTCTTTTTTGAATTTTAAGTAAGGTTAGCCAATAATTTGCCCGAAGTTAACGTCGATGTATAGCCGAGATGGACCACGTAGATCTAGAAAAAACCTATTCACTCTTGAAAAGCCCAGATCGCAGATCTAAGGAAACCAGGAAAATAGCAGTGAGTTCACTTTTTGGGAATGAATCTAGAACATAGAGCTAAATCGTTGCGTTGCGTACGATTGTGCTGTTAGGTACAAAGAAGAGCTTTAAAGCAATGCTGTAATGTGAAATGTGTATTAATTACGTTTGCAAGTGGGGTAGTTGTAGTAGCCAGCCTCGCACTGGTTGCAGGTCCGGCCGCTGTACTTGCTCTTGCAGGTGCAGTTCCCGGTCACCTTGTCGCAGACATGGGACACCGACCCCACCGAGTTGCACTCGCAATCTAACAAAAATACACAAATTATGTTCACCTAGAGCAACCAAACCAGCGCTCATTAGTTTGAGATGTGACGGTGAGTTACATTAGCCATGTAAATTCGCTAAATACCCTTCAAATCACACATAACGATTGCACACCACTGCTTGTAGGCAAAATATCTGGCAATGTGGTGGTAGCTACGATGCAAAAGAGATCTACCACATGGTAAAACTGAACAAATTCAAATTCTTTATTAGCATGACAGATATAACTTTACAGGCTAATCTAAGGTATTATATCCATTCATAAAAATTAAACACTTAAGCTTAAGTATTATTATAAGTAGTACAATTGCTAATTAGCTAATTCTAAGATAAATATTACATACAACTAAAAACAAAAAACTTAACGTTATAATAAAATAATTTTATAAGAAAAAGAAAACAAATTAACATATTTTATAAATTCTATTCAATAAGCTCACAATATTGCAGACCTTTTTATAATTATGTCCCATCTATCGGCGAAGACATCAGTCTGAGGAAATTCGTTAAGGAGCTTATTGAGGTGCCTAAAACCAGAGTTATCGCAAGAACTTACACAATATTGCTACAAGTAGATAATAAATATTAGGTAAATAAATTTAGAATCGTATTAGAGTTTTTTTTATGGGTGCATCCCAATACCTGGTTCCCATAATTTCGGTCTATAGAGCTGTTGGGATTCTTACTAGATATCGGAAAATTATCTCAATAGTACGTGGTTTTAGAAATTGTATAGAGCAGAAATTCACGACGTTTGTGTTCCAATACAACGGACACAACCTTCTAAAAATCCCCTTCCCAGAGGATTGTCTTGTCTAAAGAGATTTCTGTACCAAGCCAATATTTCCCGGAAGAAAGCGTTGAACTTACTTTTACACTCGGGCGAGTAATAACCATCTTCGCACATTTCACAGGATTTTCCGGCATAGTTGAATTTACATGGGCACTGTAAAAATAAAGCCCAATATATCAATCAGGCAGGGGTAATATAGCTTTCTATTAGTGCAAGGTACATGTATCTAAATCAGTTCAATGGTTCCGGACTATATTGAAAAAATAAAGAAACTCACAAACTATTTATCCAATTTAAAACTAGCCAAGTGATTTGTGACTTGGGTAATATTAACTCCTGTCCAGCGTGACAAACGTTAGTTACAAGACTTTTAATAAAAATTTGCGAGTAAAACATCACCGGTTCCATAAATTTTACTACGAGTAAATGAACGTTTTATATTAAAATGTCCAGCTATTATGTTTATTTATTTATATGAAACAGTTGATTTTTGAACTAGCTGCGCCTAGTTGATATATAATTAGCTACCGCTACAGCTAGTTGATATGAGCCCAGTTGGTGATGAAAAACGATGATAAAAAGTGTTCCGGGAAATAAACCATCCCCATTCCGAGTTTCATCCAAATCCGTTCAGCCGTTTTGGCGTGGATAGATCACACATATACACACAAACCCCCACAAAGTTTCGCATCTTATATAAAACAAAATCGGGTTAGTGAGACCATTTATACCTCAAGAACGGTTAGACCGATTTTTATGATATTTGATTTGTTCGATTTATCTTCGCCCCGAATACCAGAATAACTTACACGTAGGATAATTTTCACAAAAAAAATATATTGTCGGTACGAAGTTTAGCTCAGTTTATAATACTAGTGTGATCAGTGTGATGATAATGGTGTGACTCACGATGCCTTCAGTGGGTGTGCAGTGCAGGCCCTCGGTGCCGTTCAGGTTGCAGGTGCAAGGCTTGCAGTTGGGGTAGTCGAAGTACCCGTAGGCGCAGGAGTCGCAGTTGGGCGGGTTGAACTCTACGCGGCACTCGCACCGGCCGCTCTCCTCCTCGCAGTTGCCGGTCGAGTAGTGCAGGTCGCACGCGCACGCTGCAACACAACAATTAATGCCCTTTATGCCTTTAGTCTGTGACAGATGATGCCTGCCTCCTCCTTAAGGCGAAGCAATTTTGAAGTATTTTTAAATGTGGGAATAATCCAAAATGCAAAATTAATCATATTAATTGTTTTAGATTTTTGTCTATTAGTAAACGCAATTTTTAATTTTTGGCTCGATAGAAAACAATGTCAAAGTAGATACTAAATCGGCTAAACTAAGAAAATACATTATGAAACCAAGTAAAATGTATACTAATAGATAGAATATAGTATTATTTAGATTTTAGATTTTTAAGACAGTATTTCTTTGTTATATTTTTCAATACAAAAACCTACTAAATTTAGCAATTCGCTCGCGCCTTCTCCTCGTTCTCGCTCGCGCCTACCTAAGGCCGTAGCCAGGAATTCATTTCGGGGTGGGGGGGAGGGGGAGGAGAGGTCCGAGTTCATTTCGGTCGAGCTCTGGACCAGAGACAATAAGTAACAACCCGACGATATATACGTAAGTAGGTATGTATAAACCGGTGGGTTGGCGAGGGCATTTGGAGAGGGGGGGGGGGCACCCCCACCAGCCTACGGCCTTGCACCTACCGTTTAGTGCCTATCGTTTACTCGGCTGGACGTGCTCGCTATAACCGGGCCTTAATAGATGGGGCTGCCATAAATTCCCTCGCTTCGCAGGCGGCTTGGGCATCGCAGAATGCTCACCATTTTTAACCGAGGGGGTTCTGCTGTCCGTCATTCGGTGGTTCTGGATGCAGTTTTAGGACATACTCTGGTCCCCAAGCACCCTTACTTAAAATTTTAAATGGCATACAAATATACGTGGATACAAATGACGGTCTATTCCCACTAGTTCTATTGGTTCTTCCATTGATAGAACTAGCTGGAATTGAAGTAGTTCAATTATTTTATTTTTTCTGAAGACAGGTTGTGGTACAGTGGTGTCTAAGGGACCTACGTTCAGCAGTGGAGGTCTTCAGGCTGATGATGAGTCATCGAGTACGTAATTCTAAAAAGCGAGTAAGACTCACGTCTGCAGACGTCGATTTCGTCCCATCGTTTCCCGTAGGGCCTGTAGAAGGTGGGCTTGCACTTGTTGCAGTTGATGCCCTCAGTGTTGTGTTGACAGTTCTTGCAGACTCCGCCGCCCTCGAACCGGCCCTGGATGTCCAGCGATAGCCGCTGCTCGTCCACGGCAGGGTCGTAGTCGCACTCCGTCGTGTGGTTGTGGCAGTTGCACGCTGCGGGGATAACGTGTGTGATTCATATTTTTTGAAGTAAAAATAATGAATAAGTTATATTTATAGTGACGATGTCGTGTTAGCCCACTTAACAAAATATGCGTCTAGTATTGCGTATAGTCTTGGACTCAACGTAACCAACATAAGTACGACCTTCTTTGCGGTACAATTTTATTAATTTTTAATTTTTATTTATTTATTATTTAATAAGATACAGTTACAGTCTAAAGGCTATCTTATATCAATAAAATAATATAGTAAATAGAGCACTGTGAACCTAAAGTCCAATTAAAACTTATACAAGAAAAAAAAACATTGATATTAACGGTAGTTGACTACGGATAACTAATGCGAATACAAATGTAGATTTTTATATAACCAACTTGCTGACATTAAGTTTATATGAGTAACAGCCAGATGTAAACATGTCTCTGGGATTCTTTAAATCATTATATGTACGGCACATTCTAGCCAAAGGACTATTGAGTCATCTATCGAGTTTATACATATTTTTTGTATAATATCATGTCTGCTTTTCGTTGAAGGAAAATATCGTGAAGAAACTGCCTTGATTAGGTGTAAGTCTTGACAAGAAAATCAATGGCATACGATTACTATATGTGGTAGAAATTTTCCTTAGCCACCCTTTTAGAGATGGCTTATTATGTACCAATAATGTTAAAACTCGATGTAGTTATAAAGGGAACTCGAATAGCTCAAGGTAAAGGTTGCGTTTACAAACGTTTTAGGAGAAATCCTGGGTTTGTTTTACAGGTGGGCAGATGTGCTGGTAATCAATATCTATCCTATGACGGAGAACTGAAGCGTAGATAAAGTGCGTTAGAGTAGTAGGAGTAAAGCTGATCCTGCGGGGTTGGGGGTCTAAGCTAAGGTACATGGTTTGCTGGGGGAGTGATCCCGAAATGGAAAAGATTTTGAGAAGTGCTATTATCAAACAAAACATCAACACCAATCCATCTGTCGCGACCACAGATCATATAGCCTGTTGATGGCTGGTGAACATAATTTCTCCTACAAACACGACTCACCGTTGCGGGCAGGGGGCGAGGTAACATTCTATGCTTGCGATTAGCCAATCAGTGGGATGATGCAATCTGAGTTATGAAATTCAATTAAATCCTGACGTGCTCGCAGTCGCTAGCAGTGGTTTTTAAACTACAAATTTTCGTATGAGGGGAAGTCGGATGATCAGTCAGCAGGGTTTATAGTCTTTGGTCGCGACACATATCACCCCCGGTGTGGACGACGACGACGCTCTCGAATTGGTTTATTCAGCCACCAAAAAAAATGTTACTCTTCACACACTGCTTAAATCGTCTGTAATAGACGAAAGGCCATGTATGTGTGTATTATCAAACAAAATTGAACCTCTATTATATACCTACACCAGAGTATCGCGCCAGATTTTGAATTTTTTAATCCTAAAGTCAATGCTGTTTAGTTTTGTTACAAAGTTGTTAGATAACTCACGTTCACAATCGAATCGGTCCCAGTACTGCGAGATGCGCCACTTCTTCTGTCGGAAGCCGGGGCAGCACTCAGCGCACTGCGGGCCGCAAGTGTTGTGCTGGCAGCGGCAGACCAGGATGTTGGTGTCAGCGCTGGGGTCGGCCGGGTCGCACGTGTCCGCGTGCCCGTTGCACATGCAGCGCCCGCCGATACTGATGTCCTTTATACTGTAGAAGTACTGCACGGGGAAATGTCACATATGCATCATTGCGAATCAAACACTATCACAGTAATAACAATATGTCTAGTACTTATACATAACTAAATAAAAAGCAAGTTGAAATCTCTAATAATCGGCGTACCGATCTCAAATCACGGAACAATATCGGCCTTACTTAAAAAAACTTTTCAACCGTTAGTCACTGATGCTCTGCCATCTTCTCTCTGACGTCAAGTGTAACATGTAAGAACAAGACAGAGAAGTTTAAGCAGTGACTAAGAGAATCGAGATTATTTTAGGTAAGGCTGTTAGTCTCTCAAAATATTTATTACGGATAACTAACGTCATGTTAGTATAACCAACGTAATGCTGGTTAACGAATCACTGAGTTCACTCTAGTAAATATACCTCTACCTACATGTGAAGGTTAGACTTAGAATGCTAACCGACGTGGTCAACATATCACTGAGCTATATACTAGACTATTCTGATGCTATATATAAGTCCATTCGAGCCCTATTAAGACCAAATATTTAAATAAATATGCATCATATAAATAACCTAGATGGGCACCATGCATAAGCGTAGAAAGCGTCCTTTTTCGGAGTTCTATCTGTTTAGAAAGATGTACGCATGAAATATTTAACACTACTCTTGGTTTTGTTAAGAAAGTCTGTGTATCCACAGTTCCACATACCCGCTTAGAGTTTTCTAAAACAAGAGCGACTCTCAATTAATAAAAAAATACTTACAGTAGTATCGCCTAATCTACTAACTTAATGTACCTATTACGTACACTAGATGATCGAGTAGCGTACCTATATACAGTGGGTAGCGTACCAGTACTGTCAGCAATTACACATAATATGGCATGAGAGTGTCTGTCTCATGTTTGTACCTAATAGTTTTATACTCAGTAGTGATGTAGGCGAACTTACGCGCCGAGTGACGGTCGGGTCCTGTCTGGCCACGGACATGAGATGCCCCAGGAGATTCTTGGTCCGCAGCAGCCGTAGCCTCACGTTGGTGGCGCGGGTCCATTCTTGTAGCACCGGGGAGTTGAAGTACTTATTCGCTGACGGGCGGTAGTTAAGGAGCGATATCGGGATCTAGGTAGGAAGAAAATAATACAACAATAGGTTTTGAGGTCATTCTGCATACCTGATCGAAACAGTACGTCCGGGCAATGCGCTACCATACGTTACTATTCGTAAATTGTGCTGATGTTTTTACAAATGAATGGTACAAACCTCTCCACCTTCCAGAGGCACGATCTGGGAATATTCCGTGCTGCAGATGACAGAGTCGTCGCTGGTGATGGGTTGCAGACTCGCTTTTCCGAAAAATCTTTCACAGTCCCTAGAAAAATAATAATTGTGTGAAAACAGGAATCTAGCACCCAATTATCGGCTAAACCACATACAGCTCATGATTCTGGTTTTTAATATGAAGAAAGCCAAAAATCTTGCTTCTCGGAAAATTAAAAGCCGTCACACACGGTGAAGCTGCACTATTAATATAATATTTCATGGTTATCTTAGAACATATTTGAATATCGCGACGAGTGACGAATATATATTTCAAAATTGTATGGCAAGCGATATTTTATCTTAACATGAAATATTATAGCATCTTCGTCGTCTGTGACGGCCTTTATACGTACAAGTATTTGAAATAATAAAGCCTGTAAGTCTAAATCTATATAAACCTATATCTATAGACGTCGCGCGTTGCATCGCTCTCTGCTGACTACGTCTACGCTCTCACGTACGACGACCGCTCATTAACGATGTCAGGGTGCGTCTAAGCTTACCCTGGAAAGAGCAGATTAGGTTCACACCAATAATGGTGGTCCCCGGGACTATCCACTCATTTGCAGTAGTTTTACTAACACGTCACTCTCCACACAGAACATTGATGTGGTAGGTACATAATAACTTACTGTGGCGAATCAGAGAAGTACATCCAAGGCTTGAAAGTTTTCCCGTAGTCAGTGGACTTCTCCAATGCCCAGAGCCCTGGTCGCGGCGAGTTGCCCATTCTTACGAACACGTAGGCGACGTGAAATTCCTGAGAACATTAAAACGATATCGTCTTCCGAAATGCTGAATAGTTTACGTCCTAAATCCTTATAAGTTGGTTTGGGTATCGGACTAGCCCAGTAAGCCCGTGGTAGGCTAGTCTGGAGATGACATGACTCAATTTCGTGATATTGTGGGTTGGAACACGCGCCCATGCTAATGGAATCTACGGACTTTACTTACAGATTTCTAAATTAATACAGATGGCTTTTTTTGTAAGAAAAGTTCCTGGGGTTACCTTTATAATTATGACCAAATAAGAAATTTAAACTATCAATTAAGGGGAACCCTTCGTCAGTGTTCGCGGTGGAGTGATGATGAAGAAATTTGAATATACCAACCCTTTGCTATATTATTAAGGTAATTTAAGAATGTTTTGCTATACGAGTTTTAGAATTTCGTCTGTGATGATGTTAATTATTTTCACAAACATATCTTTCAAGATCTCTTACAAGAGTATCGAGACACGCATTAGACACATCTATTGTTATTATTATCTTCGACAGAAGCTATCGACACTCAATTTTCCTTTGTTGTATTCTATCGAACATAGTGACGAAAGTCAGCGATGGCAGATCCATGGTTGCTATTTTTAAGGTACTAAGTACTTAGTGAGACGGTACCCAAACATAGTATCATAACAAAATCCAGATTGACGATCATTATGTTGAAATGTATGGTTCCGTCGCAGAATGTCTTTTTCCTAAAATGTCTACTGCATGCAAAACGTCCCTTTCGCAAAAAATAGCATCAAACTCATACATAGCATCTTTAAACATCTTAGTTATTTATGGAATTTTAGTTAAGAGCCGGGCGGCTCTAAGGGCGGCTCTTACTTAGCTTACTTTAGGGCGGTTCTTTCTTTCTCTCTAAGTAAAATTTGGTCATGGGTTTTATGGGTCCTAACAGGGTGGGGTGGGTGAAAGGATCACAGGGGCTCCACTACACTACTGTCGGAGAAAAGGCACATTGTACAAAAGGGACATATTACGAAAGAGATATTGTGTGAAAGGGACCTTTTGCGATAGCGACATATTGCGAAAGGTATGTTTTGCGTGCAGTAGTCATTTTAGGAAAGGGACATTCTGCGACGGAACCAAACGTACCAATACCGTATTTATTTAGCATTTTACGTCGTTTTAGGGTTCCTTACCTAAAGAAACTCTTTTATACTAGGAGCTAACGCTGTCAGTGCGACGGCTCGTCCAACCTAACCTAACGTAATAGTTAGTCTGTTGAAAATGTTACGGACTAGGTAAGTACCTATGCATCTGTAACATAATAATTTGTAAACCAACTCCGTACCACGACACAACATATTGCGTTTCAAAAAAACTTCATAATATATACTTATACAAAACTTCAGTTTTAAAGTAGGGATAGTGGGATGTAGATATTAGATTAGAAATTCTACGAAAAATATTTATTTCATTTTAGAAAACTTCAGATGTACTTAATTAATATTTGTGATCAGTTAATAATAAAATGTTAATAAATTCGCTAGTGCATTCATTATTGCAAAAATTTTAAGTCTGACATTCCGGTAAAGAAAAGGAATAAATAAATTCGCTTTGCGCTCGTCGCATGGTCTATACTCTATTATCTATATAATGGAATATAATCTATTATCTATAGACTCTATAGAGAATAGATGTGAATATAAGTTACATGAGTTTTTGTTAATTAATAAAATATTAGAAAGATACAATTTAGGGTCAACGCTTATCTAACCCAAAACTAGACTTCTACCATTATATCTATTTCAGTAATCTTTGTAGGTATTCTAAATAATGCGTTAAATTGTTGCGACCTAGAAAGTAGGGATTTCGCTCTTCCGTGGTTGTGACGACATAGGACAAAAATTTGATTTCCGGCACCTATATTTAACATATATATCTCATTTGTTTAAAATAAAAACAAAATGAAACTTAGCAAAGCAAGAATGATGTTTTACCGATTGATACATTAATTGATATTTGACACCAACAAAATCATTTTTCAACGGGTTTCAACGATCCCCATTGTAAGTTGTAAGTAAGTTTGGTGAGCTGTTATCTGGCTCCCAAATACGAGTATTTGGTATCTGTAATACTTTTTTGTCAATGTCAATCTATAAAATGCCATTCTTGTGATACTGAGCCCATTTATTCGGGAATTTCGAACAAGACCCTATCAATTATTTTTAAAATCTTTCCACCGGCCCTTGCATAGTGCATACATGTTCATCTTTCTGGGGCAATCGGGTGAAATCTACCTAGTACATAACATTTTCATTCTAAACCAATAATCTATGTCTAAACAATTTTATTAGCAACAAATATCGCACCAAGAAGTCCTTTCCACAATGTTTGTGTTTGCATCAAATATCACATTCGCTAAGCAGTTCTTTGTAGCACCATGTAAGCATTCGCAGTTATGCAAGGCAGTCATTTTTATCCTATTACTTAGGTAACTAGATATTTTTTCAACTGATCACAAATATGTTAAGTTTCACATGAAATCCCGCGACACAAGCATCTGGTAGTAAACCCTGGTCTATAATTATCTTTATGTCCCCAGTGAGGTAACAGGGGTCGATGCACTTGCTTCTGTAAGGACTATTCCTGGAATATGTCCCGAACCATTCTCGCATTCCCGCGGGCAGGCCTTGCTGAGACTGTGCACTTTATTTACGTTTGTGAATGGGATGGTAAAAAAAAACACTATCTATCTGTCATCATAATCACCATCCACAATGCAAATAGAGAAACCTTCTTCACCAGGTATAAAATTGGAGGGGGCGCAGGCCCTCCTCTTTGATTTTCCTCTGAGGCTCCCCCTGCGCCCACTTCTGCCGTAATCTGTCTTTATCCACCGAGTAACAAATTAGAAAGAAAATAATGAAAAATGTTATGAAAAATGGTTTCTTATTGCAAACAAACGTCCCTGGATGTGAAAGGAAAAGATACGATGGATTAACTATTCCGAGAATTATCCAAGTTTATCAAGGGATAAACAATTGAACGTTAGCATCATTTTCTAAATCTATCCTTATCCCACGCGTGAATTTTACGAGCCACACGAATTTGATAACTTTCTTGCTATATCTGCCTGCATGTGGCTGAACTTTTATATTTGTAAGAATTCATGGACAACAGGAACATAGGGCAACTAATTTACATTATTTTCACATCAATCTTTGTCTAGCTCTCTTCAATATCGAAAAATTGAGACGAAGTTCAATATAACATTGTTCTAATAATGTTTTTGTGACGGCAACAGCTATTCTCCAGCTGCATGCAGAATGTGAGCTTAGATAAATATGTGAACAATTAACAATGTCTCTATGATGTCATACTGTCTGTCCCGAAACTACATCCATATTTACAGCTTAATGTTTAAGTACCTAAAACGTTATAAGTGGCACACATGCTACCATCATGTCTGTGCATTAATCACAAAATTTATCAGTTGAGTGCAAAAAGGTACGGTATGTTTATCGAACGCTGAATAATATTTTGTGTTCGGCCAAATTAGTCTAAGAAAATGAACTAAACACGAACAAATATCGATTATAGATCGTACTTGTTAAGCTCTCTAAGTTAGACCAAGACTAAGTAAGACCTAAGATAATGTTTTTCTAAAAGGTAGATTTTTCTCAGTAGTACCACACTCGATCGACTCGACTTAGGTAGTAAATACCTAGTAGTGATCGACAGCCTTACTAGTAGAATTTGTACCCCTGGCACAAAAGATATTAAAATTAGGTATAATACGAGTAATAAATAATTAAATATTGGATGGCCGTTTCATACAGCGCCATCTAGCCCCAAACTTTGCAAAGCGCTATGTGCTATAGCTTGTGCTATGGGAACTCTGATGTAATAACATACATTCTTTTAATATATACAACACCCAAACACAGAACAAACACATATGTTCGTTTCATTTTCAATATGTGTTATATCTATTATTTTTCTTTAGTTTTTGAGTTTCTATAATTGATTTCTATTTGCAAGTTTTGCAAGTTATTTCCGAGCCCGGTATTGGTTCGATACTATGGTTCACGAGGCACATCTTAAAATAAACGAGATATGTAAAATAATTAATATGTACTTAAAAATAAAATAGTAGTTTATAAAGTTCACCTGTCCGAGGTCGATGGTTAGGTTGACCTCGTTGTACTTCATGCCTCGGGAGAGCGGGGGGCTCTGCCACCACGTCTCCATGCCGTCCACCGCGTACTCTGGCGGGTGCTTCTTTGCGTCGTTCGTCGCATCGCAGATATCGCAAACCTGCAAACGGAAAACGTATGTGCTGCTTTTACATTGCGATCGAGTTTACCTTGTAGTTATGGTCAGGCCCGATGCAAAACGACCGATCATTTCATCGAATGACTGGCTTCTTATTCATATTTAGCTCTCACGTCCCACTTGGTGAGTATTGTACAGGATACAGCAGGACTTATCTGACTTGTGTTTTCTTAGTGAGGCCACTACAAGAGCACTAAAAATCTACATTTATAAACTTTATTAGTTTTTGCAACTTTTACCGACATGCTCTACCAGAGCCCTGTTTTATAAAGCTACAAGTACAAGCTTCTTGTACCAGTAACTATAAGTTACCAGTTACAGGTTGATGGTTTGTCTTTAACTTATAAACAAGCTCTTGTACTTGTAGGTTGTACACTGGTTGTCTTGTAGCCTTAGAAAACGCCGTACTCAATTTTTTTTTGCGGTGTTGCTTGTTTTTCACCATATGATGTTAATAACTTGTAGTATTAAAACAGGGCCCAGTTGGCTGCATTTGACAAATCCACGAATAACTTGACTGAACTTGGCAAGTGACTGAATAAGACAATACACGTGTACTTGGAGTAGTTAGCTCTTTAGTAAGTAAATTCGTGTACCTAACTACTTACACAGAATGTAACGAGGCACCTGATCTATGATTGAACCATTTTACACAAATAACAATTTGATGACATAAAGACAGATATATAGAAGTCTAAAGACAACGCAAATACCAAAGGCCTTTACCAATCCAGAGAGTGCGTAGGTACGCATGCTTACCCTGAAGAACTAGAACGCATGGTCATTTTTGTATCGATTCTTTTATCCAAGATATGCTAAAACCTAAGAATTTAGATTCATAATACTGTAATTGGAGCATTTAGAACTTAGGCTCTTACAGTTATTAGTAAGTTTTTCTCCGAAATGACCCCACACGAAACTATAAGTAGTTCCAATAATAATAATTATAATACCTAGTTTTTTTGTGAGCCAAAAAAGTTGGCAATCCAGAATATGTACTAGATCATAAGATATTCAAGCAGGCGCCCGACGAATTCGACCATTCACAACAATTTTATTCATTCTCTGCACGAAGCGTAACTTGCGCGGTTAGTTAAAAAAAAACTAGCGGGATTCTCTGATTCAATTTCGGGAGGCTTTGTTCGACCCGAGCGAAACAAAAAGAAGTGGGACGGGATGCGCGCGCGCATGTGCGCGCCACATGACTGCCAAATCTGCCGAGAGCGATTGAAGATGGCGGGAGATGGAAGGATACCGAGTACCCGAGCTCTGATTTGAGAATAAATCACTAACTGAGTCTTTTGAGCATTTCTTGAAATACTGGTGAGCTAGAAAATCCTGTATCCGTACGTACCTACACTACTCAGATATAAGTAATTATTACCTTACTGATGTTACAAAATAAATAATATTTTTTTTTTCAGCCAAAATGGCTTTTTTTCTCTATTTAAGGAAAAACAAAGGTAGTATATAAACGTAAGTATAGGCTGAGCTAGTACCGCCGAGGGAATACCTGATTTTTACTTTGCTCTTCCTGTTGCTGAGAGGGAAAAGTATACTTAACCAGTTGACAAACCGTTTAAAAGCTTTACTTTTGAATTATATAAAAAATAAAAAATAAACTAAAGCGTACCGCTACCGGAATTATGATACGATTTGGTCTGCTAAGATTTTTTTAATTTCAGCTCACTGATGGTGTTCAGTCTCGGAGGATCGAGCTCTCTTTTCCAGTTGACTGACT
This sequence comes from Erannis defoliaria, assembly GCA_905404285.2. NCBI lineage: Eukaryota > Metazoa > Arthropoda > Insecta > Lepidoptera > Geometridae > Erannis > Erannis defoliaria. The sequence continues at coordinate 21,876,016 of FR990067.1, read as the reverse complement.
GAGTAACTTTTATCTGGTAAATCGAAATCTATAATTAGGTCTATGAATATACAGGGTTAGTTCTAATCAGTTAGTATCGTGTTAAGTGCAATCTATAATGTGCAATAAACGATTTGACTTTGACTTTGACTTTAAGGCCGGGTATTCCACGTTTCAAGCTAATTTTTTAATGAGTTCAATCATTAGTCTAAAGCTGTATCAGGTAGGGTCACATTTAGCGGAGCAAAAATATAGCCGTTACGCAGATTCGTGCGTGTCAAACTTCGATTTTTTAAGATTTTCTCAGATTACTTGAAAAGTATAGAAATTAATAACTTTTGAACCACAGAATGCTCTCCAAAATATAATACTATTAACTTATAATACATATTTTTTAATGTGACTATGTGCTGTAATTAGGTCATAAAACTGAAAATGGCTTAAAATAGACACTGTTTCGGTATTTTTTTCTATCGAGTAAAGTATAATCACTCGTGTTTTCATCCACAAAAATTACTAAGACGGATGTTCTTCTGTAACATTTAGTATTTTTGGGCTTTAAATATAGTAATTTGACTAAATAAATTTGATTTTGTGTGGGGCAAATTTGGAAAATACAAGCCTTAAGGCATATTCTGTACATCAAAACAAACAACTTTTACTATGGGGCCAACATTGAAATCGCGAAAAAAAAAACTAGCTGGTCCATACATTTTGGCCAAGGTCGATGAACTTTTTGTATGGAACAGCTGATAATTTTTTCGCGATTTCAATGTTGGCCCCATAGTAAAAGTTGTTTGTTTTGATGTACAGAATATGCCCTTAAAAGGATGCTAACTGATTAGAACTAACCCTGTGTATAACAAGAGTTCGTGGCGAACTATTAGTACAAGATTTTGTGCCAAATTCATAAATTTACACAGAATTAAAGATCAGGTAATGACACCAAGGGACTACAGTACGTACTACTTATTATTTATTCTGTGTTGCTGTCTGTCTGTCATAATGAAGATTTTATGGCGACGGAGCTTATCCCACTAATGGGCTCAGTTTACGGCCTCGCAGAGAGTTCTTCGAATCGCGGGCAATAAACAACGGAAAAGCTTCCCGAGTGTGCAAGCTGTCTTACGGCTTAAATGCTTTCGATTCATACAACTTGTCTTTTTGTTAGATACATTTTATTGTGATCGTAAATTTGTATCTTTAGAAGCGTTTATTCCACTATTTTACTTTATTTATTTGTTTGTACTTGTGTGGTTAGATTTTATGAAAGGTCTGTCTCAGTTTTATCTGACTGAGACTTCAGAAATGAAGACCTAAGTCACGTCATCAGCCAGAAAACGTCAACTGCTGGACGAGGCCCTTCCCCTTAATATGGAGGTGTTGCCATAATCCCCACGCTTGACAGGCGGCTTGGGGATCGTAGAATGTTCACCACCGTTAACGGAGAGGACGCTGCTGCCCGCCCTCTGGTGGGTCTGGTTGTAGTTTTAGGACATACCCAGGTCACTACGCTCATCAATATTTAATTCGAAATGCTTATGATCAAAAGCGATCTAAGGGTTATAAGGTCTTAACTAGTTCAACTTGGTTGTGTGAGTTCTTATTTTTTTCATTCATACCGATATACCGGGTCAAGGGTTATCTCTAACATTTTGAACTAATCTCAAACCGTTACATACTTTTGTTATCAACTGACGCCTACACATACCTACTATCAACTTACTCAAACTTTATTTATAAAACTATTAGTTCAGCGCGAACAGTGACCTCATGACATCTATGTCTTAGCACCCCCAGTGCGATTTTACAAAGTACTGAAAATAGTATTTATATAAGTACAAGAACTACTTGTTGCTTACTAAATTTCATAAAGATCGGATCAACGGTTACCGTCTAGTTAGTAAATAATACTGCTGTTTGTAGTACTTAAATAATACTACTTTCTTTATATTATCTTTGATAATACAAAGAAACACCGACATGATCTGTATTCTCAAGGGTTGTTAAGATATATTTTTTCTTTGCGAATAACTAGTTATACATATACTAGAAGGTATACATGTAGCTGTGGTGCTGACTCCCGCTTGCGACGAGCATCGCTCCAACTATCACGGGATGCGTGCCAACAGGACGCGAGATAAGCCTTATCAGCGCTCCCGGTTATCTGGCGGGAGCTCGTGCTGTTCTCAAATTACTTGTTTGTTGTATTACATTACTGAGTGATGAGCATGGGTTAATGTGCTACTTGAGACCGACCACGGCGGAACGACTAGAACTACATAGTACATAGTACCAAATTGTCTCTCTTTCTGGCGCCTTAGTCATGGCGCATGGCGGTCCGCTTTGGCAAAGTTTCTGGGACAATTTTCGCCATGTCCGTTTTTGTCTGTATGTCTATACGCCTGTTGAGACACTATAATAACATTGACATTTGATAAGGCGGATAATTATAGCTAGTGGAATGAGAGGAATTATTACAAGGCCTTCTGGCTTTAGATGTGACTGAAAAACTTGAAAAACACTTAGCTCCATTACATGAAAAGCGGGAGAAATTAATAAAAATACCTTCTCAATAGAGTTGGATGTCCACCAGCTCGGTGGTGGACGATATAGTGGAGGCCTATACTCAGCAGTGGGCGATTACGGGTTGACTATGATGAAACCAAGTAATGTCTGTAAGTTTGTTTGTTTAATTAAAATGACAGTCACCAACTGACATGCGCTATTTGCTATGCTGGTAATGCACTAATAGTATGATAGTTACATTAGTCATCCGACTCAGTTCAGTACCTAAGCTTTGTTAGCTAAGAAATGAAATATACCAAGAAATCCACATTGTATATATTTAAAATTCAATTCTTAGCTTTAGTAATACTTTTCGGCTGGCTACGTATTAAATCTCAACATATGTATGTCTTGTATGTAATATGAGTTCAAAGAGTAGATAATTTATGTGTTACTACACAACAGTATCATTTTATAGAGATAAGTGAGGTCGAATTGAACGCTGTAATGTATTCTCATAGTTGAAATTAGTTGATTGACCCGAACAAGTGACCTCTCTTGCATCTTCGCACCTTAACCAATTTTATTCAAACAAATAATATTTTATAATTCAAAGGCGAATACTCAAATAATTATAGTATAACTACCTTTAGTACCTATATACATATCTACGTCAGTTTGTTCTGCAGCCTCTGAGATCTTTGCTTCGCTTGGTCTATAAGAGCGTATTTAACGATTTTTAAGTTTTTAATTTGTATACATAGATAAGTGTATAATGAATTTAAGTAAATCCTCATAAACATGGAAGTTTACTGGTAAAATACACAAAACACATTCCCATGTGCAATTAACTCTATAAACATTAGTCTACTAAAGTATAATATTATAACCATTGCTGTCGCTGCCGGTTCGGCATTCATTATACATTGTAAAATTATTTTGAACTTTAGTAGTTTTCTCCTACTGTACAATTATTGTACATCCTAATACATAGCCAATTAAGTTAAGATCCTTTGAGAAATAAAATAATCGAAGTTGATTCGGATATAAATCGCTTTAGCTAGAGTAAGGCTCTACCGCCAAAAAAATAAAATCTTGTAGATTCAATAATTCAGATAAACAATACAAAATGGATTCATGAATGACCCAATTACTAAATAGCAATTGAAATACAACTTTTAAACTATACGTTTAACTACATACTAATAGGAAACTGACGGAACTACGAAAACTTTATTCGGAGTAACCGGCTCAATCAAACTTTAATAATAATAAACAAATGTGCTGTTTCTTCAGCAAACGTGGTGCGGAAGTTAGGAAAGGTCGCCAGGACAAAACATACCTGTCCTTGGATCACGTGTTCGTCGTGGTCTGCGTTGGCGCCGACCAGCTTGCAGTAGAGCTCGGCGCCCTCGTCTCCGCAGGTCGCGGTCGCGGTGATCTTCTTGCCGGTGGCCAGGTTGAAGTACGGTGGGGTGAGGATCTCTGCTGTCGCGGTGGAAAGGAAGAGAAGGAGCGCGGAAAGCGCCGTGACGCGCGCCATGCTCGCGCGGCGCCCGGTCGCGTAATGAATGACGTGCCCCAGCCGGCGACCGGCGAGCGGCCCCGGGCCCGCCTCCTGATAGGGGTAGCGACGGTGCTGGCCATCGCTGGGGCCCATGCCGACGCTTGTTACCCAATTAATCGTACGACTCGCGGGATACAACACTCATGTTTTATTGTTACAAGTAGAGACGGGGTAAATCCGAAACCAGATGTGATAATAAAAATATTGCGAGTCCCTGTTAATATAAAAACTGAGATCGTAATTTTTTTATTCAGCGTTTGACCACTAACCCGCCTGTTGGTAAGGAATGATGTGGTCGAACAGCGCAAAGTTTTAAGCTGACCCAATGTATCAACTTTATAAATAAAATTTGAATTAAGTTGTAGTCCACAAGTAAATTTGTTCCTTGCGTAGTCACGGCTTTAAATTAATGTTCGGTGATGGCCCACGAGGCCCACCTCTTAAGCCGCTACTGGTTCATCGAATGTCTACGTCTAAAGCCTTCCTAATTCCACTGCTGGGTTGCCAAGAGAGGGTAATATAAAATTACAAGTATCGCAATTTAATGAACTGCTCTTTATGCAGTAGTGTAACTACTGAACTCCGTAAATGTTATACCTTCAAAAAATATGACTTCTACATACATAATTATAATTATAGGTAACTCTCTAACTAACTCACTAGTAAAGAACGGGCAACTCGAGAGATCAAAAATCGATAAACTTGAGGAGTCACAATTATTACAATATGATATCAATTTATGGAAAAACATGGCCCAAATAATAAAACAAAAGAAACCCTACACATCACACATAAACAAGTTTTTTTTAATGAAAGACCTACAATATCATCTAGATTTGAAGTAATCTGAGATGTGATCATAGCGAAAATACAATACAAAGTTAACAATAATAATAGTGAGTTAGATCCTCCAAGTCATGTTAATATGGGTGACTGAATAAGCTGTAATTTTATTTTTATTTTCTTTGGTTGCGAGTTCATATGCAGAACGTTTTTTTTACTACAACAACCTACAAAGACTACTTAGCCTACTAAGCAAAAAACCAAAAGGACAATCCTTTTAGATTGGACAATCCAAAAGGATTGTATCGATTGTATACAATCCTTTTGTTTTTTTTATTAGACTTTCATCAGTCTGGCAGCATTGCCACTGTGAATGGCAATGCTTATGCGTTGGGCCGAGAGAGAGAGCTAGATCCTCCAACGTTTGGCTAAATAAACGCCAGCATTTAGGTCACGCGTCGCGTTGACTAGCCACCTCAAAAGATGATGAGGTCCCGGTCTCCACGGACCCAATGTCTCAACACCAAACTTACACTCTAAGTACTGAACAGTACTTAAACTCTCTAAGAAATACACAAAAACAAGGTCCAGTCACACCCTAGTCAAGTAATCCAGTCACGGTCCAGTTCACAATCTGCAATAGTGTCGGTGAATACTCTTTACTTCTATAAACTTCCAAAATATATTATTTATTGTTTCATATTTCTTTCTTTATATTATTTAGAACCAGCTACGCCCCGTGGTTTCACCCACGATTCCTGGGATAAAAAGTAGCTTGTGTTTTATTCCAAGGTATAAGCTACCTCAATACCAAATTTCATTTAAATCCGGTAGACACTTACTATCGCGGATTATCTAGTACTTGTAGTGAGTGGTACGGAACCCTCGTTATCCGAGTCACAAGTCCGTACACTTGTTGCGACTCGTACTTGACGAATTTATTTATACATAGACCTAGAGTCTAGGTCTTGATTAAATCTATGGTCTAGGACTTAGACCATAAATTTAATCAATGACTTACTCTGTGATACCTAAAGACATCTGTGCTGTCAATGTTTATTTGATGTTTGTCAGCAAAAAGTGCAAAGAAAATACCTTGAAAATACAAATCTTTATTTATTGATATATTAGTACATGATAATTTAATTTTTAATTTCTATATTTAGATGATCTTAATTTTAACCGCATGACTAATTATTTTACTTACAAATCTTTTACTTACAAAGTTTGCTTTGTATCGTGGATAGTAATAACAACGAATTCCGTCGAAACTTTACATTCGCGGCGAAAAAATCCGTTGATATACGAGCTCACTAGTGACGTGATTATTTTACCCCAAGATTACTACGTCGATGATATCCAACCCAGGAAAGTTGCTGATTCGACACGATTATTTCTTTGGCCTAATAAAAAACTAATATCAAATATTACTGAAGTAAACAATTATTTAGGAAATTATGTGGATCAAGCCACTAAATCAATCAAAGCAAATAATACCACAGGCCACTTAGCAAAGAGCCACTTAGGTTATACTACGTATGATAATACCAGTAATACTATTACTACGGTAGACGTGGATAATGCTGAGATGACAGAACAATTATGGCGATCTACGAAGGAAGAATTTCAAGGTTTCATTACAAGTGAGTGGAGACTTACAATTGGTATATTAGACGATAAAAATGATCCAACTACTACGGAAAACGATAAAAAGTATCTAAAATTTCTCAATATACACAATTTCTTCGATTTCGATTATATTACAAGTTCAACAGAAGCGAATAAAATGTCGTCAAATTTGCAAGAAATCTCATCAGTTATAATTACAAAAAGAAACGACACCTTGAATGATACTAATCATAATTTACAACTAAAATCGCTTAATTATAGAAGACTAATAAAATCATCAAAACTCTCTATCTCAAACACATCGCCTAAAAATGTTTCTACAAATAATTACACAGAATATGCTCTGTTGTCCCGTACGAGCAATTATATCAACGTCTATACAAAACAACTTACACATAAACCTATGATGGAATTCATTAGAAATTTAACATTAGAAAACCAGCTCGAAAGCCACAAAGATAAAAAAAAAGTGACAATTATGATAATTATTCCAAAAGAGTTAGAGTACAAGTATTTAAAAGCTACAAAATCTATCTTACCTAGTAACAATAATGTAGAAGACAGTATAGAAGATATAATTTCCCACTTCCGAGCCAAAGATGATATTAAATGTTATACTTGTGGTCTGAACCTGACCAAGCTAAGTAACAGTATGTGCCATGATATATTCACTACAGCAAAATATAAGTTTAAGAAAAAAAAACTAAAAACCACATGCTCTAAAGAAGATAATTATAGGGGAGGTTGTTTTAAGAGGTTTTTAGATGTTGGAGATATTTATTATGAAAGAGGTTGCCGGACCTGGCCACCCACAAAGGGTGAAAGTTTTGCTTCAAAAAAACTAAAAAGTGTGGAACTAATGTTAAAAAAAGTAGATAAAGGATGCCGATTCAGCCCTTATGCCAGTCTCGCACCTTTTAGTAGAGCCATATCGTTATACGTAAGGTACCATGTTTGTGTATGTCAAGGTAGGTATTGTAATAGAGGTAATATAAAAAAAGCTCAGGTTTTGGTTATTCTAATGTGTATTCTATCATGTTATTGTGCATTCAGAAGATATGTATGGTTAGAATTTTCTATGAAATAACTTATTATAATATAATAACAAATTACAAAACTCGTTTTATTTTGTTGATCAGGCATGATCAATGTTTTTGACGTATTTGTATTGATAAAGTGTTGAAAAATTAAGATTGTCACGACGAGATCTTACTGCTACTCTTTGAGAAAGATAGAGCTAGATCCTACAAGCTGCTACTATTACATTAATTCAATCAAATTTTTGGATTATATATTTTATTTCATACCTTTAATGTTAAACAAACTACAAAGAGTACTGAAATTTGTGACCCTCTTCAGATTTAATTTCTTTAGAATCTTTCTCTCCTTTTACACTATCTACGCTACTTTGCCTTCGAAGAGATTTTGTATCTGGACTACCTCTAGTACTTTTTTTGTCAGAATCATCGTTATGCGCTCTGCTTCCTCTAATGTATTCTTTGTGTTTTTTTTCCTTAGTTTTTGTATCCTTTTTGGCTCTATCAGTTTGTAAGACTTCCTCGTCACTTTCAGTTGTACTTATCATTATAACTGGTATAACAGATCCAATTGAATCCGACTGTCTGGATTGTGTGCTAGACTCTGATGTTTGCTTTTCATTATTTTTTCTACTTTCGTTGAACACTCTTTTCTCCTCTTCAACCTTAAAAGACTTTGATTTGTTAACGTTAGCATCAGGAATACGTTTATTTTGTTTTTCTGCGATAGCTTTCCTTTCTGTACGATCATCAATACCTTCAAGTTTTACGTTGAGATTTCTATTACTTTTTGGTTTGTTCTCCTCATCTTCATTTGTTTTAAATTCCACACAATTTTTTTTTCTCAACTCAAGGTTTTTTAACACTGTAATATCTTTGAGTTTGAGAATTTCTCTAGGTAAAGTTTCATGAAAATCTGTATCTGTTTCATCGTCTATGTTGTATGAATAAGGAGATGGTAAATCAGACGTTATTGATACATCAGATTTTTTGTCTAGGGCCATATTCACAATTTTTGCAAAGATTCCTCCTAAAATTGTGATTAAAATGAATGTTAGTCATGATAATAATCAAATATTCAGATAAAGAATACATTGGTTTCTAGGACGATAATTCGTCCTCAAAACCAAAACTAATAGTGAAAACATTGCATACCTTTCTTTTTAATGGTCTTCAATGGTACAGCATTATCTTCAGATATTTTCCGGTCATCTGAATCAATAGATTTACTTAATGGTAGAGATGGTAAAGCTTTTTTCCATCGTGCAAAAGGTGTATTATCCATTGCTGATGAACCAGCTCGCCTTCTAGTATCAGCCAGTTGAAACATTTTTCTACGTTCCTCTGTTCTTTCCCGGCGTAATTGAACCTGCAAATAAAATATAACACAATATAAAATAATCGATATAAAACAAACACTATGAATTATACAAATTAGTTACTGTATAAAAACATGGATCTTACCTTTAAATCATTATTTGCTTCCCTCAAAGAGTTTGTCAATGAAGTTAAATAATAGATAATTAATATCAGCAGTACTAAAAGAGGAATTACGATCGCAGGTGATGCAATATACTCCAAAGCAAAATTTAGTCCAGGTGGTAGTAATTTGTAAATGTTATCTCTCAGAATATAGTAGATTCTCTCATACTCAGAAAAAGGACCACAATGCCATGACGGTTTGACCCAGACAATTGTGTAGCCCACAGGCAAAACACAGAGAAATAGCATCGTGAGCAGAAGAGCTAAATAAAAATTGTTACTCTTCGAAACTCTGAAGACTACTTCGTGTGGAACATTACAAGTCATTACAGCCCAAGATCTGAGGTACATCATGATCATCAGTTTGACAACGTTCAGCACGACAAGTCCTGGTGAAAAAAACATGCCCATCCAAACCATTCCTTGATTGTTTATAAGGTGTAATATATTTTCAGCTATTTTAAAATCTCCATATTGAGGAAACTTTTTCTCAAGATCCCAGCACCAGCATCTGTTCATATATCTCACAAGTAGTGCGCGAAAAAAGTCCATGAATAAAGTTCCCAGCAGTACAAATACCTGCGAAAATATTTAAATAATAGTGATTACAAAATTATTCAGTGTCGTACATGATACATTATTATTAACAAAAAATAATGATGCTAATTTACCAGATCCATCATAGTAAGCTTTACTAACTCTTGGCCGAACATTGTTTCCCAGCAAAGTTTAAGTAACTTTTTCCGAGTTTGCACAGTCAAGTTATACTGTGTAATATTATAATTATCAACGTACGCTATATCTTTAAACGTTGCATTAGTTTGGTTTTTCTCAGTACCATATGTATCAACAAAAAAGTCACATTTTCTTTCATAACACACAGTCTCTATAATTGTGCAGTTAGATATAGTGTACACTTGTGTAATGTTTCTTTCTCCACAAATTACTGAGCAATTAAATGATAGATTAGGACAGGATTTTGAGATACCCGAAAATGTGGGGAATTCTATTTTATCTGTGTAGTCATAAATTGACTCCGTCGAAATATCATTTAATGTGGTTTCAGAAACATTGTCATAAAAAGTTGAATTTGTTGGCATGATGTCTTTATTGATAAACGACATGTTTGTTTCAATATTTGTGTAATCAGTGGATGTAATATTAAAATCATAGCTCGTCATATTTGTTTCGACATTTTTAATATCTATTGTCACGATGTCAATAACAGTACTTTGTGTCTCATCCATAGCTTCGGTCATAGTATTAGCATTTGTAACGCTTTCTGTTTCAATATTTATATCTGTACCAGTCGATTGCGTATTGACGTTTAAGAACACTGTATTGCTTTGTTCTTCGTCTAGTTTATTCATATTTGTACTCTCTTCATTTGAACTCGCACTCAGTGGTACATTAGTCGTATACAAGGAATAATCTTGTATTATTAAGCTAGTTTCAGATTCTGTAGAATAACTATGACTATCAATGTTGCTAAGTGTAAATGAAGTTATGTTTATTTCAGCATCTGTAGTGTCTTCTGAGTTATCATAATTATTGAAATAGTCGTTGCTATCAGAGTCTGAATCAGAATCGTTTTGTTCAGAGTACTCATTTGAACTCACAACAGTTTGATTGACTTGTTTGGCTAGCATTCTTAGTCTTATAATTTCATTTTTTACTGCTAATGCGGTATCTATTGTAGTGGATTCAATGGTATCTTCGTATTTGTCTTGATTTGGCGCTATTAAATTATAGCTTTGTAATCTGGTGGTATCAGCAACAATTATTTTATTTTCTATTTTTAAGGCATTTTTCTGAGCGGCTTTGTTTATTTCTTTTGTTGACATGCTGTCCAAAGCTAATAAAGTAACTTGATGAGTGCATGGCCCACAAGCCACAACTTTTTCTGTACAAACGGTAGGTATTTGTTGTACCAACATTTCACTCAAGTTTAACGCGCTATTAGGAATATTCGTCGCGTTCATGTTTAAAGTTGGCTTGAGACAATCTAACTCTTTGCTCATTCCGTCAATTTTACTGAATAATGCAAAGATTAGAGAATAAAGATTTAGTAAATTCAGGAGCATTATCCTGAAACCAAGAGCATACAGTTATGATTAATCCAAATACATGTTCAAAATAATGATAAATTATACCGTTAAATAATGTATTATTACGAAGTAATTAATCAATCTTTGGGATTAAATACATAAATCAGTACTAAGAGTAAGTTCATGTGTACCTCGCAAGTTGCAGCCTTAATTGTTTTCTAGGATGGTAATGCTCCAAATATCCGAGCAGCTCAAAAAATAATGGGAATGTAATTGAAATAACTGTCACAACTATAGTTGTTTCGTTTTCCCGCCACCAGTTTCTAGATTTAAAGTTGTCGTCTGAGCGAGACACAACTGTGACAACAGCGAACGCTGACAACGCGAGAAGCACGACGACGCAGATGTTTACTAGAGCGCGGAGAGATATAATACGCCAACTGAAAATTGTCAAGTGTATTTTAAAGTGTTTTACAGTATTATGTAGCGTAGGTACTAATAATGTAGCAGGAAGTCAAAAACCCAAATAACACGTTTGACGTTTTCGTGGATGAATCTCTAAAATTTCAAAGTAAAACTATGTATATCAATTTCTATGAGTGTTTTGAAATAATATTTATATTACTTTTTGTTATGAAAATCTTTATCTAATGTATATTTTTGTTTACACATGTAAAGATAAAAAAAATGAGCGGATTAAAAAAAAGCAGGAGCAAACCACAGCTTGGTTTTGTTGCTGTGAGCACCAATAGTATACTTATAGAAATTAGTGTTCATAAAAAAAACTTCAACACGTCTCAATGCCGCACATGGTTGCCGAAGTCAATGAAATTTGATTTGATGTAGTTAAGGTAACACTGAATTGTAACGAGTTTGTAAGCGTGGTGTTCAAACGTGTAATGTTTGTCTCGTTATACAGTTATACTTAATTCTTCAAAAAAGCAAACCTTACTTTCTCAAGTCTTTTTTCTTCTCAGCCTCCTCTAGCAGCGCTTCCTTGAAGCTGAGCACGACCGACGCGATCCGGTTGTGGGCGGTTTCAGCGTTGCCGATCATAAAGTCCCATCCGGTGAACAGTTTCCAAGAAAATATGCATTCATCGTCTTTTTCAGACAGTTTCGACATGCGGGAGTTCTCCGCCATCCTGAAATAATTATTACATTTAGGTAAATCCTGTTTGGTTTAAGTGCATCTCTGAAAATAAACAAATACAAAAAAAAAAAAAAAAAAATATATATTAAAAATATGTTCCGCGTAAGCCCAAATTTACAACTATGAGTACCTATCTAGCCATCCATGATCAAAGATTTATAAACATAGGTAACTAAATTAATAATTTTAAAAAACGTTCCAAGGTTGTTTTAGCGATAAGAATTGGTAGAGTTACTCACTTCCTCAGGATGGCCACGAAGCTGTAAATATAAACCACCAAGCCAGTCAAGAAGTATGCAAGCGGCATCCTGTACTGAACGCGCTCGATGTTGCTGTAGTACCCGTAGAATATAGGAGAAAACTTCAGGATGCCTTCGAACTCCCATAGGGTGAGAAGGTTGGTCGCATTCGGCAATTCTTCTTTCATTATAATTTTACGACCACCGTCTTGCTCAGGGTTTGCTGTTAGATACTGGAAAGGTACATAAGTGAGAAGAAAGAAAGAAGATACCTACGTACTTATCTTCTAAGTCTTCGTGCTTCATTTTTAACCAAAAAACATGGTCACATATCAACAGGCAAGTTGATAGGCTAACTCAGAGTTAACCACGATAAAAATACATTTACAGGATTACAAAGACGCCCGTAATTAGTGTCACAGCTTATAAACATTAGTGCACAAACGTTTCAGGTGATGAATGCAAGTTTAAATAAAATTGCTATTCTGACAATATTGCCAAGGCTCTCTCGTAATATCTCGATCAAATGTAATGTACTATCAAAAGCGTGACACTATACCGTTTAATTATCGAAACGAAACACAAGAGCAATATCCAAACCTCAGGAACGATGACGAACACCAAGAGAATGAAGCCGATGACCAGGTTAACCCAGAAGAGCCAGCGCAGGAAGGTGAAGTAGGAAGCAACCACTGAGCCGAAGTGGGACTCGATCTCTTTGATGCGTAACTCCCAGGGGATCAGCAGGTTCGACGTGTTTGCGGCTTCACGTTTCATCTGCTGCCATTTCTACAGAGACAATGTATTTACCTGAGCACTTAACAATCTGGGTGTTTTTAAGTGGTGAGTAATCCGATTACTTCAAGGTAAGTGTGCTGAGACGGCATCATATCATAAAATTAAGCGAAATGGCTATTCAACGCAAGCTCTTAGGAAAAACGCATTCAAAAAGTTGGTTAATCCAGTAAAATAAGTTTTAATTCAATATAATATTGCCTATTTCATAAGAAAATTTGAAAAGGTTTGCGTTCGTGCTATGGCATTGCGATGTAAGTTCGTATGAACTGAGTGGCCAGAGTTAACGTACTCATAGGTATCTGAGATGATTGGCCTGGTTGCTGTAATATGACAAACAATTTTCTCAGTTTAACGTTTACAACCCATGGTTGCACTCAGTTGGCTTTTGTGGTCATCTATACGAATACTGACAGGATCATGCCTTGTTTACCCTTACACAACATAGACACTAAAACAAACAAACAAAACACCATCACCTTAAACACTACTACTACCAACACTACTAACGCGGTACTTATGGATAATTTGTCCGAAAAAATGTTTTTTTTTTATAGACCGAATATGACAATGCACTGATGGAATACGGGAGGACTTAGTCGGGTATCTACTTACCGCCGCGATCAATATATTGAATCTGGCGTATATGTCCCTGGTGCTTTTAGACTGCGCTAGTCTTTCTTGCAGTTGACCTTCGTGTCTCTTGATATAACCTTTTGCCTGCAACATACCAATTCCGATAAATAGCCAAAAAAAAAATACATTCCATACATCTTTTATTATAGTTTGATTACATACATTACATACATACATTTGTTTGATTAGATGTACCTAAAGCTAAACTCAGTTTGTACAATGTACATATGCTTTACTAGGACTGTATGTGTTCCAAGTTTTAAGGCCTTTCTTTTGAGTATTATCTCTGCGGCTGCCATTATTTATATAATAATTATTTAGCACTATGTCTGCGTTACCTGATGCACAATTTTCAGCTTCCTCCTCATCCCCAGCGGTTGCTGCTTCACGGAGCCCAGCACCTCCTTGTGCAGGTGGATGTTCTCAAATATTTGCTCCTGGGTTACGATGGCTGGAGCTTCTTCTATTGAAATAGCTGTACTGGTGACCAAAAAAATAGACTTTTAGGAATATACTATATACTACTAAAACTAACCCCGATACTAACGTTCCTCATTAACTACGATACGATCATATTTTTGACAAACGAAGTCTATCGACGCATATCATACTTTTATATATTGATGGGGTATATTGTATAGGGTGGATTGTAAGTATAACCTAAAATTGCCACGTAATTTTTTATCCAAATAGGTCGTGTTTAATAACAAAAAAACGCCTTAATCAGCATCTTTCAAATATAATTTGCAATCTAAACATGCAATCAAAACTATGACGTGGGAACAACTCACTCGCCCGAGCTGGTGGTGAAGACGGAGGAGCGTCTGCGAGGCCTGCTCTCGTCGGGCAGGAAGGGCGAGGAGGGGCGCCGCGCGCGGCCCTTGCGCGAGCGCCGCACGCTGGCGCGCCGCTGCCGCAGCACGGCGCTCAGGCTGGCTGAGTAGTCCTCGTCTTCGGAACCGTCTGCATTTTAATACAATGTTAAGCTCATGTACTAAGCCGAAAGGGGGTAAAAATACGTCGGGTTAAATAATTTGTATTTTCTCAACAAGAAATTAAATTAAAATGTCACTTATGTGAGAAATAAATTACTTACGTAACTAATATGCTTCGGTAGACTTAAATAGACTATGATTTATACTTATTATTGTAATCTTTTACTACAACGAATCAGACCCCGAAATTGCGAAAAAAACAGCTGTTTCATAGAAAAAGTTCATTGACTCAATTGACAAATGTATGGAATAGCTGTATTTTCCCCCGCGATTTTCAGTCTTACTTGAACACCGTGTTCTGCTAATTACACCTCAAGCTTACAACACATTATACCGTTATACAACTGTTGTTGTCGTTATACAACTGTCCGTGCCGCTGTTTCACCTCCGATGAAAACATATCTCTATGACAAAAAATGGTGATGATGACGAAAATAAACGTAGCATTGTATGTTCTTTTCAAGTCTCAGCTGTCTCTATGCCAAATTTCAATCATGACTGGCCAAACCGTTTGATAATGACTAACAAGCCTTAACTAATATTCATTACCACGGCATTAATATACTAAAATATATACTAATACGAATAATCATTATTCTATCCACGTATGATCCACGTATCTACGTATGGCCCTTAATAAATGGTAAATTATTACCAAAAGAAAAAATAGAGACCAAACACATTACTTCTTATCCACGGAGGTGACTCCAAGTATTTATCGTATCTAATCCAATTTATTGTTTTTTAATATAAAAGACCACAAGAACAAATCACCACCAGATGGCCCGCCTGGGGCCATCTGGTGGTAAGTGGTCACCGCCTCTATGAACATCTGAAACGCCAGAAATGTTGTTTTGTCACAATGCTTTACCAACTCTACTAGTTTCAAAAATATCAACGTCGCGTCGCGTCGGTTAACTTCTAAACCGGTTCCGGAGTAAATATGCATTTTATCCTGAACTCAGTTCGTTGAAATGATTATAACGTTTCGCAGAAAAGGGCTTTTAATTTGATAGCGGCGAATATTTCAAACTCAATAAACACTCGAGGAACCCAATGTGAATAGTATGTAACTTATACAGTTCCCGTGGTGAGAAAGATTTAGCCAATGCTTCCTGGAGTTTTACAAGTTTATACATTTTCGTTATTTTTAAATTGCTTTAACTCTATATACAACTTTTTAGAATATTTCATGGTATTAAAAAGTATAGAGAATCATGAAAAGTTTTTATGCTAAAATATAGGTAATATTTATTGTGTCAGTGTTTATTTGTCCAAAGTACCACTGTTGGTACGACTCCCCCAGTCGTATCACGGATACTAAATGGAATAAAGGGGGACGAAATATTTTTTATTGACTGGTTATGATTAAACTTCAGCTTGCCATTAAACGAGTAAATAAATTCATCGATTCACTTGGTCTAATATAGATTAAATAGTACCATTCCAAACTTCATCCGTCACCACTGCTACCACCTTATTTTACCATCCTTAATTTTCTCGACGTTATTGAACAGTATAGAATGGAATATGAAACCTTTTGCAGTTCAGTCAGTTCAAGGTACGAAAAGGCGTTGTATTCGGCAGTAAATTAAAACGACGCATGTGTTGAACTTACCTCCGGCAGAGGGAGAGAACTTGACCTCGTTGGCGACCGGCGTCTCGGTCGGCAAGTGGAACAGGTTCACTCCGGAGGAGGCCATGCTGCCGGGATCGGCCCACGTCACCGACAGCCGGTCCACCGACGGCTGCGGGGACGCCGGCGGCACGAGCTCGCTCGAACCCTGCACATCAATGCACAAACCCAATAAAAAAACAAAAACATTCTTTCTTCTTTCAATAATAGGCTAGATGACTGGTTTTTTTATTGTGCTATTAAAATGTGGCCCATAAATATAGCTGATTAATGAAAAGAAAATGAAAATCTGATTAAAAATAAGCAACTTATAAGCATTTTAATATCATGCTAGACAGAGAAGCAAAACAGC